>CM065129.1:2497500-2870000 GCA_033026305.1 Cirrhinus molitorella
GAGATCCCAAGAGGGTACGAGGTGCGATCTAGGAGGATTAATCCTTCTCTCAACCTAACGATCAGGTGATGCTTCCCTAGGAATGACCCATCAACTGCATCGTGATATGCCGCAATGGCTGTGACATACACTTTCAAAGTGGAGGGGGGCAGTCTCCGCTCCAACTTCTCTTGCAGGAAGGAAAGCACCACTCTGACCGAGCACTTCCGTGGGTCCTCTCGGCGAGAGGAACACCAGTCAACAAACAGACCCCAACTCAGGGCGTAGGCCTGCCTCATAGAGGTAGAGGCTCTAGCCTGAGTGATAGTGTCTACCACGGCCTGGGGGAGGCCAATGAGGTCTTCCATGTCTCGTCCAGAAGCCACACATGTAGGTTCCATAGATCGGGATGCGGGTGCCAAATCGTGCCGTCCCTCTGAGAAAGAAGGTCTTTCCTCAGGGGAATCTTCCAGGGAGGGACTCTCGCGAGGAGCGTGAGGTCGGCACTGGGGGAAAGGCGAACTTGAGAAGACCCCAAGCCCAGCTGTGTGCCAGTGCGTCCCTGCCGAGGGGGGCCTCGGTCAGGGAGAAAAAGAGCTGGCAGTGGGAGGACTCTGGGGAAGCAAACAGATCTACCTGGGCTTCCCCAAATTGACTCCAAATGAGCTGGACCGTCTGGGGATGGAGTCGCCATTCTCCAGGGAGGGTGAGCTGTCGTGAGAGCAAATCTGCATGGTACACATTATCGTATCATTACTAACTTATTTAATAGTATACAGTATATGCATGAAGTGTAAAACGAGAAGGGCATAACCTTACGGAAAAAAGAAAACATGCAAATATCGCGGTAGCTGCGGTTGTTGCATTCCTCTGCGGGTATGCTTGTCAATAGCGCGGTATTGTGATATTGCAGTTATCGCGACAGAAACACTTGAACCTTGTGATCTTGCTGGGTTTCCTCTTATGGACTGCTTGCTTAAGGTTCTTCCACAACATTTCAATTAGATTAAGTTAATGCTTATTTAGTTTAAAATCTGTTCTCATGTTTGTAACTTGTCTGCATGTTCTCACAGGGATTACAAATGACAAAGTGGATAGCAGTCAATAAACAAAAGTTTTATGAGAAATTCTTAAGGTAAACTATATAAAATGAAGGTTGTCATAGTACATTTAGCTTATTACTATAACAGTAATTAATACCAAATGTATATAAAACTACATGGGTGCATAGTTGAAAGCCTAAGATTACTTATTTCAGCTGTTAGAAAAAGCTTTGACTGATGAAAAAGATGAGAAAAGTACTCTTTCTTCTCTCTCTTTTTAAATCTTCCTCATCTCTCACACAGGCGTAGACATCTTTTCAAGCATTCTGTTTGGGTGACCACAAAATAGCAGAGGACACAGATGATACAGAAATATCTCAAAGCAATATTGCTCCATTTTGAACTGTCGGAAACTGCCTCAGCGTCAATTCTCATAGCTGATTACAGTTTCATTACAGTTCACTTACGCTGTGACATGAAGCGTTATGGGTTCAGATGTTTGTCAGGTATGTTCAGAAAAAGTGTTCATAGCCTTGCCCTTCCTTTCTTACCACCATAAAACAGCTGACATCAGGGGTCACCCATTTTCTTTCTTGTTTTGCTACATCAGCCCTCAGTAAAACACTTTACATTTTCACAAATACAGTGCTGACAAGTAAAAAAAAAAAAAGTGGAAAAATGGAAATCTTTTGTAACAATATAAACCATTACTATTACTTTTTTTTTTTTTTTTAATCAATTTAGAATATTCTTGCTGAATAAAATTATTAAAAATGTTCTGAACCCAAACCTTTGTACAGCATATTTTTTTGCCAAAAAACATATTTTTGCAAAATATTTATATTTTGAATAAATTCTGGCAATTTTGCATCACAAGGATAAATTATGATTTAAACTATATTAAAATAGAAATGTTTACTTTTTTACATTGTACAAATATTTCACAATATTACTATTTTTTACTGTTGATCAAATAAATGCTGCCTTGATAAGCATGATATAATTTGAATATAAGTGTAATGCTGTATACCACACACACATTAAAATATATAAAACAAAAAAAAATTGTGACAAATGTGTGGCTATTTAAGGTAGTTCATACTTAAAACAATTTTACATATTTAGGAAATATATGATGAATACAAATGTAAAGTTAAAATATTTGTTTAAGATGAAATATGTTTATTAAACAGAAAAAAAAAAAGCAGTCGATGCACAGAGTTCTCTAGCAACAACGGCGGCACACAATGAAGCGCCCCTCTCTTTCAAGACTTTGCAGACTTGCACATGCAAATAAAATATGGCAATAACTGTCCACATCCATGATAATTGCAGTCAATTTGCCAATGAACAGATCTGAGGGTGAATGGAGGCAGCATTATCAGCAGAGGAGCAGCCTCTTATTGTAACAGTGAGTCGTGGAGTTTAGGGAGACTAATGGAGGAGTGCTGAGACAACAGAAGGATTACTGAGCACTGCTCCGCCAGCAACAAGGACATTTGCCAATAACAACTTTATCAGCCTTCTGCATGTGCCCAGGGTGCTGGCACTCCACTCTTTGCAAATATCGCAAAATAAGAAGGTTGACTTTCTTGCTCCGAAGTTGCAGAACCCATTTGTATAGAATAAATATGTGTTTGTGAATACAAAACAATATATTGGTTTTTGATGACAGGTCAGTTTATCCTGCATATGTTTGATTACATATGCACACTGCAATTGCAGTTATGTTTAAGAACTATTTTTACCTGATCTCACTCTTAAATTTAGTTGTATTGGTGTAACCTAATATATTTAGGTTGATTCTGTAATGTTAAACAAACAAACAAACATACAAACAAAAAATATTTGAATAAAATAAATTAATTTAGATGCTGCAACATGAACCACATTTTTAGGTTAACCAAGCTTTTTTCTTAGCAGTATCAGCCAGATGAGTAAACTAAACTAAACTACTATCAGCACTCTAGACACTGCAGGACATCATTATTGTCTACTATAAAGTTACAGTAGTAATTTAGCAAACAACTGTTATAAAACATTGTTTTATAATACGTTTAAAGGGAGCTAGAGCAGACAACAACACAGCCATGGGCGGTTCTAGGGTGAGTGGATATCTGGGGCTTAGTCCAGATGTCCTTCAAATAAATGTTTAAAAGTTATATTGGTTAAGTGGCTTATTTTTATTTATTTATTTATTTATTTATTTTTTTTAAGAACAAGTATAATTAAACACACAGGGCTGAGGGCTCTATAGCTTACACATATTTTTTAAGAAGCTCCTGCATGCATTTATACTGCATTTACAAACTGCATAAATAATATTATGAGATTAATGTTTTAAATATACAATTTAGAACACAGAAATATGAAATGATATGAAATAATAGAAAATAGAATTACACTTTTAAATGTGAAACTAAAATTGCTGTCGCTGTCATTTGTTCAATGATTCAAAGTAAGAAAAACTTTTTATGAATGGGTCAGTGAATCATTGATTAAAAATGTGTTCAAAAAACGCAAATTCATTCAGTACCGAAACACCGCAGCGTGCAGAGAGGCACAAGACATGGCTTTGCTTAGAACTAGAGCAAAAAGACAGTATTTTCTCTGCGATTTAAATCACTTAATAATAACTTATTTTTTTTTATTGCATTGTTGCCCTGACAGGCTCTAAATGCCTGCGTGTGTCCTAGAAAGTCAGCAATTTGTTGCTACAGTAACAACCTAATTTAGGCAAGATTATGAGATCAGTATTATGAAGTTATACAGTAAGATACCTGAAGCAGCTGCATTTAGCTGTTTAAGTGCTGGTTTATAAATGATTTTAATGCGCATGAAAATGATGCACATGGTAATAAAAACATTCAGGGCTTTTCTCAAAATATACGGGGCTTCAGCCCCCTTAGCCCACCCCTAGCACCACCCCTGACAGCGCCACAACCCTTACGAAAATAAAAAAAATAAATAAATAAATGGTTACTATAGTTAAACCGTGGCAACCATAAATTAACCACTAACCATAGTCTAACCACAAAATGCATGTAAAACTACGGTTGTAAATAAAAAAAAAAAAAGATCAATCCACCAGTAATCAATCCACCAAAAAAGCATGGTTACTATACTTTTACTGTAATAAACCATGGTTTGTCACAGACTCTGGCTCTGTGGCTCCTCCCGACGGCCGTCAGCGCGAGCCCTCACCTGAGTATTAGGCCCATTCGAACTCCATTTCCCAGGATCCCGTGCCTGGGTTAACCCCGCCTCGGTCAGCCATCTTAGGGCAATTAACCCGGATATAAATAGCGGCCATTTCCTAACTATCCTCGCAAAGTTTTGCCATGGCCTGCAATCCTGAGCATTTTTCTTACGGACTGACCACCTGTGTACCGATTTGGATTGTTATATCGATTACGACGTCTCTCTGTGTGTCCCGACCATTGTGCTCGTTTCTGGATTACCCCTGCTTGCTGCTGGCCCTGAACTCTTGTATGAACTCTGATTACGCTGTGGATTTGCCTACGCTGTACCCGTTTGCTGTTGTTGACCCTGCCTGCTTGCTTACTCTGTGTTTTTTTTTTTTTTTTTTTTTTTTCCCGGCCTGTCAGTAACACAGATAACACATAACAGTGTGTATGTGTAGCTATGCTATCATCATTCACAGCCTTTTTTTTTTTTTATTAATTTTTATATTTTTATTTATTTAACCATACTATGACCGACAAGACCGGGGGACAGAGAAAACCAAGAGAGGAGAAAGAAGGAAGAAAAGAAAAGAGAGAGAAAAAAAAAAAAAAAAGAGAAAGAAAAAAAAAAAAAAAAAAAAGAGGATAGAGAAAGAGAGAGAGAGCAAAAACAGATAATCTGCTTCCGTACCTGCTGACAAAGAGAGAAAACAACAAAAGACACAACAGCAGAAAAACTACAACAACATCCAATGTCCGTATGTATCACAGTAAATACTAAATGTTAAATGGTATTGCGCAGCACACATAACTAATATTACAAAATATGTTTGAAGCAACAGCATTTTAGGACAGTGAGTGTCTGTGAGCACCTATTTTTACACCAATGTGAATGCTTGTGTGTACACCTGTGTGCACACCTGTGTGTGTGAACGCGCTTGTATTCATAAGGTTCCTCCATGTAAATGCTTGATAGTGTGAGTGGGGAACCACAGCCCCGCCCCGCTAGGCATGAAGTAGGCACGAAGGAGACCCGGGCTCCCAAACATCCGGAGGCCCCCCAGGGCGCGGGAACCCCAGGAAAACCACCGCAGGGATAACCCCACCCAGAAAAGGGCAGAGGAGAGCCCGGGGGAGGTCATCCGGCAGCCACAATGCAGACGCCCCAGGGGGCCACGGCGGCAAGCCCGCAGGTCCCGCCGGCAGTCGGCCACACCAGGGCAGACCGGCCCGGGCCCAGAGAACCAAGGGCCCCCCCACCCCCCAGCAGGGGCCCAGCGAAGCCCAGCGAAACCAGGTCCTACCGAGCGACCGTCGAGAGCGGGCCAGAGCCCACCCGAGCATCCCGCCCCGGAGCCAGAAACCACCAACGCACCGGCGGCTGGGGGCATCCCCCACCGGCAGGGCATGGTGGTGGGGTGGGCCCTCAATGATGGTTGAGGCGGAGTCAAAGGCCTGACCTGACACATGGACATAGACAAACATAAACACACATACACAAGCATCCCACCCTCATGCACGCAACCAAAAACTCACACACTCAAACCACACGTAGACGCACAAAAAACAAAAAAACAAAACAAAAAAAAAAAAGGGGACACTGTACCCACACTCACACTCCCCATTTGTACTCTATACTCCTGGGACCAGGCACCACTAACCCCAAAAGGCCAGTCAGCGCCAGACCCCGGAGCTGAATCCCCTTCGCTCCGGTGTGGAGACTGGAAGACCACCCCCGTCCCTGCAGCAGCAGAGAAGACCACCAGCCCAGACCCCGACCGGACGGCCAGCTCCTCCTCACAGCCCCCAGCCCCGGACAGAGAACAGAGAACAGGGGTGTAAGGGGAAAAAAAAAAAAAAAAAAAAAAAAAAAAAAAAAAAAAAAAGGAAGACCCCGTGCTTCACCTCACCCGCTCAATTGTAGTGTTGGTGTATGTTGTTCTAAAGTGCTTTAAAACAGGGGAGGGGCAAGACACTAGGACACGTCAGCTCGTGTCAGCTCGGCCCCTCCCAAGAGCCCTCAATGTCTATGTGCAACTTAAAATTGAGAAGTGGGCATCGGCACCAGAGGGAAGGCTGAATGAACAGACCACCCTCTGGACGCCGTTCAGAGTGCCCACCCCCAAGGCCCTATATATATGTGTCATGTGGCAGTAAATAATGAGAGTGTCTAAGTAATGATGTATGATTGGGATGCGAGAGGCCACGAGGAGACAGAGGAGTCCCAACTCCCCTGCATCCCAGCGACACACCCGCACCCCAAAAACCCTACCTGTATGTTGGTGTGATGGGGCGGGAGAGGGGAAGCATTAGGGACGGGGAGGAAAACATCGGAGGAGGCAAAGTGCCCCCCCCGCTGGAGCCAGCTCCCCCGCTGACCCCATAGGCACCCCCGTTGTCCCAAACCCGTCCCGGGCAGGGGGCCCAGGCCCATCCAGACCAGGGCCCACGGCAGCCCGGGGTGGCCCACCAGACCCCACAGCAGAGGAAAAACTACCCCCACCCCATCATTCAGTCGACTCCCAGACTACCGAAGACAATAGACACCCAGGTTAAACCAGTCCTCCGCCCCTATTGGGTCCCTCCCTCCCTCCATGCAGAGTGAGTACTGACAGATGGTAACGACGTCCCCACCAGCTAAAGACACCCCCGGCCCCACCGATGCATCGGAAGCCCCCGCACCAGGGCCGGGCCCAGGCGCATGCATCCACCCACGCCCCCGGCGGCACACCCACCAGGACCCAAGCCCCCCAGGGCCAGCCGGAATCCCAGCCCGGAGGCAGAGCGCCCCCAGAACCCCAAACCCCCCCCGGACCTACCCCGGAGCAACACAGCCGCCAGGCCGGCAACCTACGTCCGCCGACACAGGCCTCCCCAGCAGCGCCGCGTGCAGTCGCCAGAAAAAAACAACACCCGAGAGCCACCAGTAACCCCATCCAGGCCAGGACCGCAGCCCCAGCGCCGAATCCCCCAAGAATTCTACTCTGTGTTTAATAAACCGTCAGCTCATGGATCCTATGACTCCTGACTCGTCGCTACATGGTTAAATTTAGTGAGAGAAATATTTTATAATGATAATACAATAACATGTTTTTTTATTAGAATTTTTCTGTAAAGATATTGTCTTGATACAATTATTATTGTACTAATTTTGACATTTAGGCAATTAAAAAAAAAAAAAAAACATGGTTTTGTTAAATCTATAGCATTTAAGTAATTTTTAGAAAAAACAACAACAAGACATGGTCATAATGTGATAGACTTTAAACTGAAGTAAAATAAACTTATGCTATGGCAAACAGAATATAATGAGGTCATTGTTTTGCAACAGTTCTGTTCATAACAGTAGATGGCTGGTGGGAAAAGTGACAGGTACAAGAAAATCAGTGAAAAAAAGTAAATGCACACAAAGTGAGATGCAGAGAGATATCATGGAAAATGAAAATGGAAGTGAAGGTGCAGTTCAAGAGAGAACCTTTCATTATTTCGCACAGCCCCAGCCTAAGGTTTTAAACCTTTTTTTTTTTTTTTTATTTGTTATAAATGTGATGGCCATTCTGTGGTTTCAGAATTTGTTGTGGGATGGCCTGGATAAGTGAGCAGGCCATTTCAGCCTGAAATTCTGTCCCAGTTCTGCCCTGTTTTACATGGTGGTTGTTCAGCCTTGATTCATTCATTAGCTAACTTTTTTTCAGTTATTCATGATATATAAGTTATTTTGTATTCATGTGTCAATATGACATGAGGTCCAGTTACCAGCATTGCACTTAAAACAGGTAGTAGTAATGGGTACTTTTTTACTTACATGTCGGAGTCCATACTTCTTTACTTCTTTACATCAACTAATGAATTACTAAATTAAATCAAGTAATCTAAACTAATCAAGATTACTCGGGAAACTAGGACACTGAAACTAAACAAGGCAAGAGAACAGGATCAAAAAGAAACACAAACAAAATTCCGTACAGAAGCTCCACCCCTGAAAGCGTGTCCTCATGCTGAAAAGTGTAAATGAGGATGAAGGGTGGAGTTCTGGAGGGGGACATTGAGTGGAGGGTGGGAGGACAGTGACCCATGGTGGAGAGAAGAGCCATAGTGGAGTTGGGACTGGTGACACCAGGGGGTCAACTGACGGAGATGGAGCAGCTGGATGTGGAGACCTAGATGAAGCTGAGGAAACAGAGGGTCAGGACAACACAGAGGTCCAGAAGGCCAAGGTGGAGCTGACTGCTTCTGAAAGTGAGGTGGAGATGGGACCCGGAAGACTGCAGCGGATCCGGAGCTACTAAGGGGGCAATGGCAGAGCCGGTGGGAAAGAGGAGCCTGACAGAGCCAGAGAGAAGGAGGGATGAGGCGAAGCCGGCGGAATGGATCCCGATGGATGATGATTGAGACGAGTGGAGAACAAAGGAGCAAGGAGCCAAGGCAAAGCCAACAGGTCAGAGGACTGAGGAGGAGTCTAGAACTTAAAGGCTTGCGGCAGAGACAGGGGGTCCCCATGCCTAGTCGGAGCTGGAGACTGGAAGGCCGGAGAGTGACCAGATGGCGTTTACTGAGGGTGACCTGAGGGACTGACAGGAACCAACTGTCTGATTTCAGGGCGATGATAGGCTCAGTCACAGCAGGCTTAGGCTCTCCATCTGCAGTGGGCTCAGGTGATTGCTTTGGGGTTATGGCTGGCTGGCCTATGGTTCAGGAGTTTCATCTCCAGGACCCACTCCAGGAAAACAGCAAAGTTCTCTCAAGGACAGCTTGTTAATCCAACATGCTCTCACTCCCAACTCATCACATATTGAAGCTTGCTCAGGACCCCTTTGGCGTCGCATTTTGACACACAGGGAACCCCTTTGGCGTCATTTTCCGACGTACAGGGTCCTCCACTGCTTTAAATAAGAAACCTTAGGCGTCAATAAGCTGACGCGAAAGGCACTGGGAATTGTATCGTCATGATTAAATTATGTATTGGGTAATAATGCCGTTACTGCATATAATGCAAACAGGCACAACAGTTTTATTTATATTACACTATTTACACATTTATGAGCACATAACCCAACCTGCCCCTAAACCTATAACCATTTGTTAATAAAACACAGATTTAATAAAAAACAGGTTGATTTGTGAGAAGGACAGACACAATCGCCATCTACGTCAGCTGTAAGCTCATCCTGTTTGCCGCAGTCCATGCACGAATTCAAAAAATGCCGCCAGAAGATACCTTTTACATCAGCCTTGGTTGTGAAATTCTATTGGCCCTTGTGTGTCTTGTGACTGATTACACCATGCTGCTGTGAAATGCCATTGGCTCTTGTGTGTCTTGTGACCTATTGCGTCATGCTAATGTTTGGAATTATCTTTTGAATTAAATGTGAGCGTGTTAATGGAGCGGGATCATTTTCAGCTATTAAAACCTTATGTTTTACTCTCTTCTTCACATAAAGATATCGTATGGCTTCAGATTTGGAATGCAACACGACTTGTTTGTAATGCTTTTATACTGCTTGTTTTTGGTCAGTTTTTGCAAATAAGTTCCTGTGCCTGTACTTAGATTTGCCTGTGTTCTATATTGTTCAGAAATGGGTAACTGTTAGGTTTAGGGAAGGGGTGGGTTGGTGCGCCAATCAAAAGTATAAATTTATATAAAATGAATGTGACTCCAAAGGGAACCTGACCAAGCATCAATATGTGACGATTTGGGAGTGAGAATGTGTAGGTTTATCTGTTTATCTGTTTATTTAGTCTGCTGTGATAAAATACTAAAACTAACTTGAGACAGAGCAGAAGGATCATGAAATGTAGGTTGTTAGTTGTAGGACATTAAAGTTTCTACTTTTCACTGCTGTGAAAAACCAGGTCATGTCTTGGTTGAACAAACATCAGCACTCAACAAATGTTCGAGGTAGAAGCAATATTGACAGTGGAACCTCCTAAAAAACATGTCACTTTTGTTTCTTAAATGTCCTTTCAATTACTCTTGTTCAGCTAATGTTATTTCTGGTGGCTTGCATACTTTCAAGACTGTCGGCTTAATTTTCCTGCTCAGTGAGTAACCTTGATCAAGGTTTAGAGAGGAAGGGAGGGAATGTGAGAGAGATTGTTTTTAGGGCAGGCTAAGCCAGCTAAAATGTCAGTTTATATCTTTTGTTGCCTTCCTTTCATCCCATTAGCACTAATGAGCCTATTGGTCTCAGAGGAATGTGCCTTTCATGGCTTTTAAGGAACTGTTACCGCTATATTTTGTGACAAAGTCTTAGATTTTCCTGAGTGCTTTAAATTGAAGGCAGAATCTGCTCCCAATTGTTCTCATAGAGCACCGCACAGCACCATTTTGCATTTATTTATGCAGTTAATGGTTGACTAGTTTTACAAGCTTATTTCTCTCCTTAATGAATCTCACTATCTGTAAGCTGAAGAGTGGAGAGTCCATTACCAGAGTACTGGTGTGGACCGGCCAACATTTTAATTAAGCAAACCGTTCTTTTCTTTAAAGACAACATGATATCACAATAGAACCTATTATTTTAGGTATTTAATGTGTCACTCCATCAACTGCCCACCAATGGATCCTCAGCAGAGAATGGGCGCTTTCAGAATGAGGCTCCAAACATCTGATCAAAACATCACAATAATCCACAAACAGTCCAAGGTTTCATTGCAATGGATTGCAGAATTAAAATCTGAACCTGCGGTTGATTGTTCACATCTGGTGTTCACTGATGTACAGAAAGACATTTGGATCTTGTTACTGAAGTGTAAGCATAAAAAATTGAAGACTTACCAAAATATACAGAGACGGACAATGGGGTGAAACGAGGATAAACAGTACTGTTTTGATAGAATGTTTGGGTTTCAATCAATATGACAAATGTGCAAACTTGTTTCTTCTTGACAGGTAAGGTAAACTTCAAGTTAAAAGTGTTCCTATGTTTAAGCTTTTATGGAAAGTAGCCTACTTTTACCTGTTGAAACTCAGATGTTTGAGAAGGTGGATGCATTTGCAAGGGTCGTTTGAAAACATGCTTTATTTTTTTTAGTTTTGCTAGATTACACTAGTAGAGCCAAAATAGCTTTAAATTTAATATTTAGCAATTACAAAAATAAAGGAATGAAGTTTTTCCTTTAATGTAAAGATTCCTTTACTATATGCTAATTACATGAGTGTAGTTTAACTACATGCTAGTATGCGTGAGACACATCCTAGAAAAAGCAAGCCCATAAATGACTATTATGTGTAATTATACAGACAGCAAACATTAATCTAATGATATCTCCCACCGTATCCCCACAGTAGCTTCGCTAGTAAGTGTGAAACTGTGAGGTTTGAGGGAATGCAAGAATCAGTCTATCAAATGTCACAGACACTGACCTAAACAGTCAGAAAAACATCCTAATTATTTATATTTCCCCCCCAAGGCCCCTCATCACGCTAATTGTGATGATGCATCCTCTGGAAATCTGCCTGTAGCGTCAACACACTGACATCACTGGCCTACAGCTGTTTTTACGGGCTCAGGAAAAGAGTGCTTCTTGAAAATTAGCTGTTTAATTGATTCATTTAATTGAACTAATGATTAATTTCTGTTTGCTCAAATGAAGCTTCATGCGTGATTAATTTAAGTGTTTGTTTCTGGATTCCAGTGACTTTTAAATATTAAAAACCCCATTTTACTTGTGTAGTCTGACATATTTATGTGTAAAGAATGGCTTTGGAGGGGGGAAATAATTGCAGTTTTGCATTCAGGTAAATTAAATCAATACATTAATATTAAGAAGAAGAATAATGTACATATATTTGGGTACTACATGTCAGAATAGAAGTGACTGAAGAACAGTGGCTGAAAAGGTATAGGAATTTGGTGACATTAGCCAAAAATAATATAATTTCAGAAGCATAGCACGTTATTAGATTTCCATGAAAGATATTATATTATACTAATGAATCATGCACAACACACCAGAATGTGCTTGTGCGCTAAAAAGTAAACAGGCTTTAAAGTACACCTTGAAAATGTTTTTTCTTTCTTTCTTCTTTTTTTGTCTGAACTATGTTTGTTTAATCTGAGATAGCCTGAACACTTTATTCCCACACATCTAAAAACTCAGTACCATCTGAGAAAATGTGCCACATTTAAAGTTTTCATTCGATTTCTCCATCTCAGTTGACATGAGCAGAGTGCCAGTCCGTCTGACGTGCCTCAGGGAATACCTGACATTACAATAATTCAGTTTTTCCCAGGTTCATGTTTAATATGTGAGGAGAGCCCTTTTGCTTAAATAAAGGTCTGCTCTCTAAATCCACTTCCTTTTCATTTTCATGTTAATATGTGAAGATATCTACTAAATTAAAGCCGCCCCCACACACGCATATACATGCTCTGTATTTACTAAGACATATTAAAATCGCCTCTGACTGAGTCAATCATTTGAATATATCAAGTAGAAAAGAAATGGCTTTCTCAAGCTCCTGTCCGGATAAGACTCTCTTTTTTTTTTCTGTGTCCTTTATACTTTTTTTCTTCCCAAAAAGCCCCTGATTAATTGCTTAGTGCTTTGCTTTTTGTGCTGAGATACCAAAGAGGAATTTATTGAACGTGCTTGAAATTCTTACCCCATTTTCAGTTGCCATAGAAACCATAGGAAAGGTCAGGCACTGTTGCTCCCTTTTTCTAATATGGATAGAAACACTGACGGAAAAGTGAAAACCATACGGTTAATTAAAAGCGAGTTGTGTTGTTTTTGTCTTCTATTCTCTTAATCCACGTTGCCAAACGGTTTTGTTACTAAGTGGTAATTCAAAGCTCAGTTCAATGCAAAGAAACACATAGTGAAGTGTGAATTAACTGTGTTTATGTGATTTTTAATGTGCAATGCAGTTACAATATGCTGCGAGGCATGTGTGTGCGTGTGTGTGTGTGTGTGTGCGCGTGTGGGCTGTGTATGTTGGCACAACTTGTTTCTAAACATTTGAACAGCAGCCTTTAAGGTTCAGAACATGAAGAAAATGTACAGAACTGGTGACAGAATGAGATTCGGCATCCAGTTTGCCAAAAGCAAAATAACTATGATAAATAGTTTGAATCCATCATTCCCACGATGGGCTTTGATGTTTCCATAGTCATGGTGAAAGCTACCAGGGAGATTCAATTAGATCGCCATTTTCATCCTTATTCCCCATGAAAAGCTCAGTGCCGGACTGGAAAATTGCAGTTAAGTCTACCTGGAGCCGCTGTTATTTTCTTATTTTCCAAGGCTGCTCTGGTCTTCAGTGCTAAGTGGGTGTCTTCCGTCGATCTGAGTGTCCTTTAATGACAAACCTGCCTAAGAGAGAGGCATTGTAGGTAAACCAACCTCACGTCTGCACATTCCAGTCTCATTTCTCATTATAGCACATGATTTGTGCGGCGTAGGAGAGCTCTCTGTGAGGGAGTTGAAAAGGATGTTGATGAACCACTTCATTTCTGCTGAATCTTTGCCAGATTTGATTATTCTGATAGTGGTTGTTAATCATAAGGGGAAATATGCATGTTACCGCTACGGGATGAGACAGGGAAATATTGGTTGCATGGCTATGTCAGTGTGTGTGCTACCACTGGGAGTCAGTCTTCACAACATGCCACAGGACATTATTTCATGCATCGCTGCAGTCCCTTGAAACCAATTTAGAGCCATAATTCTGTTGCAGAGGCAGACTTACATCAAAAGACTCTGCTCTCGCTCTCTTGATATTTTACTCACCATTTCCAGAGTCCTGCTCAAAGTCGTTATTCCACTTTCTGTGATGTCATGGAACTGATTGCCTCTTGCGTCACAACGCTGCTTGAACAAACATTTGGATAACAAGTCTCATTATGTTGGCTTGTCAATAGATTGTCAAAATGTAATCAAATTAATGATATGCTGATATGATGTGATATGCATGACGTGCTGATTAATTCATTGAATTAATCACAGTTAATCACAATATTTGAGAGACATTTTACTGCTGTGGCAGAGGAGAAAAATCAATAGATAGACATAAAAAATCACTTAATTTCTCATTAATAATTGTACATATCAAAGAAGTTTTGAGAAGAAATGTCCAGTGCCACTAAAAGATTAATGCTCCATTGTGTTTAAAAAATAATATACTATCTACACTAAACCAGCCCCTAAACCTAACAGATGGTGTCCAAATAGAAAAAAAAAAAAAACAGATATAAAACACATACTGAAGCAACCATGCAGTTTTAGCTTGTTTATATAAGTCTTTGAGCTCTTTTATTGTGACTTGTGTTTTACAACAATTACACAATTACTTGAGTGATCCACATTGCAAGTCAAGTCAAGTACCCTAACCCAAACGGTGAACGTGATTTCAGAAAGTACAAAATGGTCCTGGATCAACATCCTTGTTGATTCTGGAACAACATTCTATTTAACCAATCAGAATTGAGGGATAACTTTTCAGGAAATGTCAGTTTTAGGCTTATGATCAGGATTAGGTGCTTCTACACCCTTGTTAATCAGCTATCATTTCCCTCTGATTTTAGGAAATATATGGGTAGGGTTAGGTTTAGGGGTAGGTATTGGGTTAAGTCTATATTTTTGGAAAATTATGTTGATCCAGGAACATGTCTTAGCAAATCACGGTGACCTAACCCAAACATATAAAGCTGGTCATGTGACATATTAGTTTTCTGAGTTACAAAAATATAGATAGAGCCATGTTTTTCTAATGAGAATATAACGTCTGGTGCCGTAAACTTGCAGTCTTTACTTTATAACAATTCAAATGACACTTTAATTCATACTAGTTCATATTTTTTTATTTATTTATCTGTAATTTTACAGTAGTTTTACCACTTATTTTTGCATATTTTATTGTTCTTCTTGTATGTTTTGATATACAGAAAATATTAATAAAATTATAGAAAGAGTCTGTGAATGTACAGGTCTTTATTTATTGTGTTTATTTATTTTATTTTGCAGTCGTACAATCCTGGGTTGTTTAATTACATAAATACAAATTTGGTAAGAAAGCCACATATTGTTTTTTAAAACCTTTTTAAAATCCCTTATCAGAGACCAACCATTCTGGTTTTAAGTCCTCCTAAATCTTTCAAGCTATATTCACCGAACCCGGTACAGTCTTTCTGACTTGTGCACTCTGACTTTCCTTATAGATTAAAGTTGCCTTTATAATGGCAATTGAAAATCCAATGGCAATGAACATTTCAAATAGTTTGCTTTTTCAATATGATTGGAGTCTTGCATATTTGTTAGAAACAACTTGCATCAGTCTAGAACATTTTAACCTTATGCATATGAATGACCTTTGCTAATTATGTTAATTACACAGCAAACTGGCATCTGACAGGCCGCCTTCTCACCATGCTTTACTGCTCTGCTGCTGAGGTATGAGAAGAGAACATTGCATAAACCCACCTTGTCGGCATAGCAATGAAGTCAAAGTGATTGGGGCATCACAGAGGAATAAACAATGACTCACAGGCAGCGTTCAGGAAACAGTCCACTTTACATTTAAACTTCAGAGAGACTCTGGGGTTCCAAGAGTTGAATATGTCAATGCTAGTCTACATAATGATGCTTTATTCTACATAATGATAAGTACAAACATATAGTAAGTCCACCATGTTAAGCACTGAAATCTAGAAATACTGGCCTTGCATGCTGTTTTCTGCGCTTCCATTCGAAAACTGTCCTGCAGCTATTTTCTCCCTGCTGCACTGTAGGTGCCCTCAAAGTGATGGAAAGCACCCAGCATCCACTCTCATGTTGACATTACAGTGAATATGTGATTCTAACTGTAGTATGTAAATACCCAAGGAGGGTAAAATATGCGTGAGAGCCACGGGGTGCATCAGTCAAAGAGGGTTAATGCTGTCGTGATGATTTGACTTGGCTATTTTTTGCTAAGATGTATTCTGAGATGCAGGGATGTTCCAGGACAGAACTGCCCTCAGCATACACAGAAAAGCAAGTATTTATTTGCTTTAGATGAAAGATGAAGCGGAATGATTTTGAAAAATTCACCTGGTGGAAACTGCTGTGTTGTATTTATAATGGAATGGCAGTGAGGCCTACCGCAGGTTAAAGCACCTGACAAATAATATTGTTTGCAATCACCGAAACAGCACCACTTGAACCTCTGAAATTAGTTTTGTGTTTGTAAACATACGTGCGGAGTCACCATACAACAATGATTTAGAAAATTGATCCTGCAGATGTGAAAATTGAAGCGGTTATTTGCTCTGTGCATTTCTGTCTTAATGAATATGTGCTATTGCTCAACAATAGCTACTGCTGAAATTTAAAACCCCATGAAATCAATTGAAATCAGAGTTTTGTAGTTTTGTTATTCCACGTTTGCTGTGAAGCCATGCCACAGTAACAAAATTGTTTATTATACAAATGTAACAATTGTCTATGACCTCTTATACAGTGAGAGAAAATAATTATTAGTTTTCCTGCTGATTTTGTATGTTTGCTCACTGACAAAGAAATGATCAGTCTATAATTTGAATGGTATCTTTATTTAAACAGTGAGAGACAGAGTAAAAAAAAAAAAAAATCCAGAAAAACAAATTTTTAAAAAGTTATAAATTGATTTGCATTTTAATGAGTCAAAAAGTCATCGCAAAACATGACTTAGTACTTTGTGGCAAAACCCTTGTGGCAATCACAGAGGTCAGACATATCTTGTAGTTGGCCACCAGGTTTGCACACATCTCAGAAAGGATTTTGTCCAACTCCTATTTGCAGATTCTCTCCAAGTCATTAAGATTTTGAGGCTGACGTTTGGCAACTCAAACCTTCAGCTCCCTCCACAGATTTTCTATGGGATTAAGGTCTGAAGACTGGCTAGGACACTCCAGGACCTTAATGTGCTTCTTCTTGAGCCACTTCTTTGTTGTCTGGGCCGTGTGTTTTGGGTCATTGTCATGCTGGAATACCCATCCATGACCCATTTTCAATGCCCTGACCCTGACGATACATGGCCCCATCCATCGTACCTGTTAGTTGAAAAATTTGATTCTTAGATGTATCGTGATGCGGGCGTGGACGATTCAGGGCACACCACTGGCCTGGTAGGCCGAACGAATCACATCCACGATCCAATGGGAGATTCTTTGTTTGGAGACAGCCTTCCCCTTCTGCTGTCCTCCAAAACAGACAAAGAGCTGATCCGACCGATCTGAAGCTACCAGTAAGTTCCAAGTAAATACTCAGGGCATGGACTGGGCATAACAAGGAGAGGTTGGGGTCACCTTCCTGAGAAGGGATAGCTTGCAAAGTGACCACCTGGTCCCTGAAGGGAGTGGTGGGCACTTTGGGCATGTAACCGGGCCGGGGTCTCAGGATTAATGTGAGAATTAGCCGGCCCAAATTCAAGGCACGAGTCACTGACGGAGAGGGCTTGAAGGTCTCCCACTCTTTTGATAGAAGTGTGCGCAGTCAGGAGAGCCGTCTTTTGGGAGAGAGTACTGAGTTCGACCGACTGAAGAGGCTGAAAGGGATCTAGCTGTAGGCCCCGGAGGACCACAGGTAGATCCCAAGAGGGGACAAGGTGCAGTCTGATGGGTTTCAGCCTACAGGCACCTTTAAGGAATCATATAACCAAGTCGTGCTTCCCAACCGATCTGCCTTCCACCAGGTCATGGTTAGCAGATATAGCGGCCACCTGGACCTTGAGCATTGAAGCAGCAAGGTGCCTATCCAATCCTCCTTGGAGGAAGGAAAGCACTGCTTGGATGCCACATCTCCGCGGGTACTCCCCCTGGGAAGAACACCAGTTTGGGAATTTGCGCCATCTGAGGTCATACAGCCGCCTCGTGGAGAGGGCTCTAGACTGCAACAGAGTGTTTACCACTGCCAGTGGGAGATCTCTAAATTCCTCCTGGTTGCGTCCAGGGACCATACATGGAGGTGCATCTGTGCCGAGGGGCGCCTCGAACAGACCGTACCACAACTGGCAGTGGTTTCTAGCGAGGCAAACAGGTCGATCTGAGCCTGACCGAAAAGACTCCAAATCAGCTGAACCGTCTGAGGGTGAAGTCTCCACTCGCCCCGGAGCGAAGTCTGTCGGGAGAGCGCGTCCACTACCCAATTGAGTTCGCCCGGTATGTAGGTGGCTCGTAGAGACTTGAGATTGTTTTGACACCAAAAAAGGAGGCGACGGGCTAGCTGTGACAAAAGTGCCAAAGGAGCAAACACCACCCTTGTGGTTGATGTAAGCTACAGTCGCGGTGCTGTCTGACCAGACCAGCACATGTTTGCCCTGAACCAAAGGTCGAAACCTCTTCAGGGCCAGGAAAATTGTCAGCAGCTTGAGGCAATTGATATGCCAATGCAGCCGAGGGCCCGTCCAGCCCCCTGCGGCCGCTTGCCCATTGCACACAGCACCCCAGCCTGTCTTGGACAGGTCTGTCATAACCAAAATGCATCTGGACACTTGTTCTAGGGGAACTCCCGCCAGCAGAAACAAAATGTCTTTCCAAGGACTGAAGGTTTTGAGACATACAGGTGTGACGTGCACCCGGTATGAACCTTCGCACCATGCCCATCTCGGGACTCGGGTATGCAGCCAGTGCTGTAACAGTCTCATGTGCATCAGAATCAGAGGGATGACTGCGGCTGAGGATGCCATGTGCCCCGAAAGCCTCTGAAATTGTTTGAGGGGAGCCATTGTGCTGCTTGAGAGCTTCTGGATGCAGCTCAGCACTGACTGTGCACAAGACATGAAAGTATGCGTCCATCAGGTCTATTGCCACAAACCAACAGATAGATACGTGACAATGTGTTTGAGGGTTAGCATTCTGAAGGGGAGCTTGTGAAGGGCCCGGTTCAGAATCCTCAGATCCAGGATTGGCCTTCATTTCCGCATCCGCCACTGACTGAGAGCCCGCCCCCACAGCGGCCATTCTAGACAGGGTATTTGCTTCAGATGGCGGCCCACTCTCCGATGCTGCAGATACTTCCTCCTCCCCAGCAGGAGCTCCAAATAACCAGTCCAATCCGTACTGAGACGAATTTTCAAAATCATCTGGAAGCTCGACCAGCGGACATACAGGGCGAGAGGATCGCGGGGATACACCTGGCTAAGAACCACTCATTCCCTCCTGTTCTTCACCAACATGCGCCGCAGCGGCCTCATACCTGGAAGTAGAAGGATCAGCAGCGGAAGCGGTTGATGTGTCTGACTCTTTTAGAGAAATTTGCTCTTTTAGTATTTAACAAGAGGAAATCTGCTCTTCAAGATTCGCCATTGAAGCACCCAGGGGACTCTCACTGCTGCCTTGTCTGAGAAGGAAGAGACCGCTGCCCATGCCATAGATCCAACGACGAAGAGGTGAGTAATGCTGCTTCTCAACAAAGAGCATTCGGCTCCGAATAAATAGAACAAATGAGCAGAGCTTAGCCACCTCCTCTTATACCCGAATGTCCGGGGCGGAGCTGGCTATGTAAATTCTGCACACCAATTCCCATTGGCCTTTTCTCAAAGCTGTCAGAGGTGTTCAGGCTCCCTAGAATCGACATCGAACGTGAACGACAGAACGGGAACCATGGTTATCTATAGTATTCAAGTCATTTTATAATGAAACATCCAAACATGGCCATAATGTGATACTTGAAATTGAACTAAAATAAAGCTATGTTAATGCAAACAGAATATAATGAGGTGGTTGTTTTGCAACAAGGTGGACACAGTTCTGTTCATAACAGTAAATGGTTGATGGGAAAAGTGACAGGTACAAGAAAATTTACTGAAGACTGAAAAGGAAAATAAAAGTGAAGGTGCAGTTCAATAGAGAACTTTTTCTTATTTTCCATGGCCCCAGCCCCAGGTTTTAGTTTTTTATTTTTTTTATAATTTTTTTTTTTAAAAAAGGGTTGTCCATGGTTTTAGAATTTGTTGTGGGTGTATGGGATGGCCTGGATGAGTGTGAGAATTCCCCAGCCTGAAATTTTGTCCCAGTCCGACTCTGTTCAACATGGTGGTTGTTTAGACTTGATACATTCATTAGCTAACACATTTTAATTTTAAAAGTAAGTTATATTGTATTAATGTGTCAAAATGATGTGAGGTACAGAGTGCCACTAAAACATGTAGTAGTAATGGGTACTTTTTACTTAAGTATGTCTGAGCCCATACTTCTTTACTTCAACTTGAGTAAAAAAGTGTAGTCAGTACTTCTACTTTTATCTGAGTATTTTTAAACATGAGTATCTGTACTTCTGCTTGAGTGAAGGATGTGTACTTAAGGATATATACTTAAGAATGGTTATCACAGTTTGTCTGGTATATTTTTATTTTTTTTTACTTTTCTAATACTTATTCTCTGTTACGTTTTATTGTCATGATTCCCCCTTTTTTATTTTTACCAGGTCTATTGTTGAAAGGCACAGGTTAACAGTTCAACCATTTCTCCTAAAGGAGAATCGCCATCGGTATTGTCTGATATAATGGTGTGTCGGGCAAAACAGCACAAGGAGCAAATATTGGCTTCGGTCACTCAAACGTCTAGATATCTGTGCTGGATCTGTCTTCACTTGGAGAAGAGTTCAGGCGTTTAAGTAAGACATACTTGACCTCAGTGTTGCAGTTCTTTACAGTACATAAGTACTGCATATCTTCAAACTATACCAATGCAAACACTTCTGCTCAATATGCTGTAAACATTCAAAGTTGCATTAAACAACCTTTTTGAAACAAACCGTATGCTAAGAAACAAGGAATGTTTTTTGTTTTGTTTTGTTTTGTTTTTTTGCGTGTGTGTTTTTAGCAAATGATTAAAGGAATCTACAGCATTGTAATGTATGAATACTCTTTTATGAATTGAATTTGAATTTGCAAAACTTGCATTTTTGCAGTGAAGTACCAGATGCTATGCTATATTATGAATAAAGTCACATACAAACAGTGTTGTTAGGCAGGACACGGAGCAGCCTCTCGTAACGTATTGCCTAAAAAATAAATATAAGAATGCATTCATTTTTCAGCTGTTCAGGAAGCATCAGCTCTGAGAGGCTGACATGATGCTGAGGGAGGGAAACATGGAGCGTACTCATTTGATAAAGCATATGTCTTGTGCCAGTGTGTGATTGTGTATAAAGACATGGGTCGTTTAACTCACTTGCCTCTGAGGTGTTTGTTTTTGACTGGGGGTTGTAGAACACTTAAAGCCGAATCACTGAGGAGTCTAGAACCTTTATCCATACCGTCTGCCTTTGACTGGTTTTTAGTTTTATCTATGAAATGAAGACAGATTATGGATGCTGACAATACAGTCACCCTTGTTTTTTTTTTTGTTTTTTTAAATACATTATCTATTACCGTCTCCTGTCTTACTGTTTCATTTCAGTAAAAAAGTAGACATTATAAGTCATGAGAGCATATGCATATTTATAATCTTCTAAATAATTGTCAGTATTATAGTACAGTGATGGTATCGAATGACATGTATATCAAGATTACCATATACATATAGCATATAATATAGGATCACTTTGATATGCAGGTAATTTAATGTAATGTTTATTATTTCTATTATTATTACACAAAAATAATAAGATACAGAGATAACTCATTTTAAAAGTCTGATTTTGCATCTTCACATTTATGACTGAATTCTTCTGCTTAATAACAGATCAGTGCATCCATGTACATATGGGTTATTCAAGATGTATAGCACATTTACATCAAAGATTCAAGGTATAATTTAAGAGAATTATATGAACCTCAGAGCAGATCTCATTTCTGTGGTTATATCTGTGCTCAGGTTTGACTTGGAACAAATTTCTGGATATCACATTTATCGTGGAAATAGCAGCAATCACACCGGTCCAAGGAAAAACAACAACTCTAAAAGGTCTCCATCAAAGCGCAATCCACGCGCGGCATTGCAATTGAGGTGAATTCTCATATATATCAATTGAACAGCATTTCCTGGAGCTGACAGAACTTTTAAAGAGGACAGTAAAGATACACAAGCGCGATGTTGCGTGAACTGAATACGGAATAGCTGCTTCTACCAATCTCCTTCTCGCCTTCTGCAGCACCACAGGCCCGATGAGACCAGTTCAGATAAAAAGCCCTTCAATTAGCGGGAGAAATATTGATTGCGGTGCTTTTCATGTGGCTATTGTTAAGCGAGACACGTTTCCCTGGGCCGAGCAGATACAACCGTGATGCATTTCTGAAGATCAGCCCCGGCATCACAGTCCCCTCATAAGAAATCAGTAATTGATAAACAGCTGTCATGACTGATTGCGGAAGAACCGCTGATCGTTAGTTACACGTATGAGGTATTTAAGCCATGTTCAATTACAAGCCTTTTGTTGTTGTTGTCGTTGTTTATATATAAGCCACATGAGGCAATTATATTATCCTAAACAAGTCAAGCAGCAACCAGTCACTGTAATGCTTCAAGTGGCATATTGCTTTAATACTGTAGGACATTGCTAATACGATAACAGTAACAGCAATATTATGAAAGATACAAATGTTCAGTAAAAATTTAGCTTTATTAATAATAATCACGGTACTAAGCCCCACAATAAAAAGTTCTTTCCATGGAAGATTTTTGTGGCTAAAAAAAAAAAAAAATTATTACTACACTGTAAAAAAACAAACAAACAAAAAAAAAAAAAACGTAAAAGTAGGTCTTCGTGCGGCCTTAAAATTTTAAAGCTGGAGTGTGTATTTATTTATTTGTTTTTTTTTTGGTTAAAAATTATACAAAATACATTTCTGAGCAAGTACATAACCAGTCGGTGTTTAAAACTATTGCCTTACTTTAGCCTGATTCACAACGGTTAGCTTATAATAATGAGTGGTACTGGTAGGTTTTCACGAGAAGATTTGAATGATTTGCCTTTTCGGCTAAAATAATTTCTTGATATGAAATTCGAATTTAATGTCAATCAGAGATTAGACTGTACAGAAACAGAAATGCTACACAGTACATACACGTAGTTACACAATGCTGATGTTAACATGAACAATTTGAGAACAGTATAACAGTAATAATATATTGTTAGTTTGATGTGAAATTAGATAATAACCGATAGTTAGATTTAAACAGCGTTTTTCCTCAGTTGGTCAGAACAAAAGTTTTAGACTTGTTACTTACTCTTACATGACAATATCCGATGAAGATTCTTATTTGGGCCATATATTTGAATCTGTTCATCTGTGATTCCTAAATACATTGAAAATCCACAAAGGTGCGGTGACTGACAGCTACCGAAACATTAGATTCATTCGTGCTGGAGCCGAGCCGGAGCACAACCCACGCATGGAAGATAATTGCGCAATTAACTGCAATTGCAGGTGTTCAGACAGAGATGGTGACAAAGAGGCAAAATTTACGGACTGCAGCTTTAAGTTTAGTCAACATGAAATGTTAAGTTATACTACATGAAAACTTTTGAAAAATTTGAAGGTAGCTGAATAACAAAATCAGCTGTTAAGTTTAACAGACAATTTATTTATTGAGTCAACTCGATTGTTGTACTCAAGTTGTCACTTAGTACAACTTACCATTTCAACTTGAATAAATTATTTGACTTTGAAAATGAAATATTGACTGAACTAAAATTTTAAGGCAGCAGGGTAACAAATTATTTTAAGCTGACTCAACAAAGTTGTTTGTTTTTTACAGTGTACTTAACTCAAACTGCATGGGATGATTTTTAGGTCCCAGCATGCTTTGCACTGGACTGATTTGGGAGAGTACATGTTGCAATAAAGTGTTGTTTATGCATTTATGAGTAAAGTAAAAAACCTGTTAATTTGTAGTTTAGCTTATTTGTTTGTTTTTGTTATATTGGACATTTTCACATTTCTTTTCAAGTTTGTTGGTGTTTAGCTTTATGAATTGTTGGTTACCTTTATGTTTTTGGAATGGATATATGATGACTCTGGTGTTTGGGTTGGGCTTAGATTAAAGGTACCTTTGTTGAAACTACATAATTTAGTACTGAGTAATGCTGCTGAACCTCATGTCTTTAGGGTTGGTAAGTGTAATTTACTGTTAATACCATAGTAAGTACATGTAACTCATTCAGTAAACAGCTGTGCTAATGTTAGTGCAGTAACAAATCAATAATGCATGTCTAAAATTTAAATAAATCAATTTTGTTTAAATGTTTGCTTAAAAATGGGTAACACTTTATTTGAAAATACATTAGATTAGGGAACGCTATTCTGTATTGCTTATTAGCATGCATATTAATATCATATTGGCTGTTTATTAGTATTAGCATTATTAATATTAGTATTAGTATAGCTGTTTATAAAGCACATAATAATGCCTTATTCTGCACAACCATATTTTACCACATACCTACTGTAAACTTAACTACCTTACTAACTATTTATAAGCAAATTAGGAGTTTATTGAGGGAAAACTCTAAGGGAAAGAGTAAAAGTAGTGAACATGTGTTACCCTAATCTGAAGTGCTAACCTTTTTTTATAGTGTCCTTGTTGCATGTTGGATGTACTTACTATAGTAAAATATGCATAATTAAGTGAAATAAATAATGTCCTAAATGTAATTTGCTGATTTTGTTTCTTAAGTGGAATTTTATTTATTTATTTTATTTTATTTTTTATTATTATTATTATTTTTATTTTTATTTTTTTTCAAATTCTGATAGCAAAAACTAAGTACAGAAAAATCAAGTACATTTTGTTCAGTGTGGTCTTATTGTGCGTGTGTTATCACTTTTTTCACTGCCATTGAGGGGGGGGGGGGGGATCATAATGTGTTATCAAAATTTTTTTCTAAATAATGAATTATCTAATATTGATAGTAAAATAAACCTTATGAAAATCAGCTACTTAAGATTATTGCAGATATATATATTGCAATTTATTTATGTTTTTTTTTTTCTCTTTTTTTTTTTATTCTGCGTAATACTAACTACTATTTTGAGATGAGCGGCCTCTTTAAGAAATGCAAATTGCATCTGCGATCCAGCTAGCAGTGTGATGTTTCACGTCACCAAAGAAAAGTGCAGAGATATACCGACGGCCCTCTTTAATCAGAGTTATCTGAACACGGCCTGTTTTGTGGCGGGCGGCCAGGACGCCCGACAGCAGTGACTTTGTGCTAGAGGTTTAATAAATGACACAGGAGACAGTGAAGATCCGCTCGCATTGACGAGCGTGTCAGCGGGGATATGCACCTCATTACTCCTATCAAGAGCCCAGGCTGACCCCTGTGGCTCGTCCCTTGCCTGCTGCCTCTCATCTGAGCTCTCTGTCCCCCCCTCTCCTCTTCACCCTCTCCATTTGTCCATTCCCTCCACGCTTGCCTCTGTGTATTAAACAAGATGAATCTCTCTGATCTCCAAAGAGGCCTCAGATCCTGACAGATTACAGGAGGGCCACTCACTCTGGCCTTTTTTTTTTTTTTTTTGTGGCTACTTTCCTTTCTCCAAATAAATGTCAGATATAGTCTTTTTCTTCCAGTCCCTGATAGTGTCTGATGATAAAGTGCCCATTCATTTCCTCATAACCATTTGTGATATTTGCATTCACCTGGTGTTTCACATTTATTATTTTCCAGGAGGAGCACGAAGCTGACCATTCTAAAAATGTGGATATTTCAGGCTATGCAACAATTTTGATTGCTTTCTTTGTAAAACCCATGATGCTGCAAAACATGATTACATGTTATTTATTTATTTATTTATTTATTTATTTATTTATTTTTTGTTCATAGCATATCAATGAGCTTTTAAACTTCATGAAATCAATCAAGTATCATTCCCATTTATATGAATGTCAGTTGCTTGGCTGGTGCATGACCTGCATTCTGCCATCTTTCCTCAAGAACACATAAACTTTTTAGCTAGTCAGCCATAAATGTCATGTGACTAATTGTTTGCTGCTGGAAAATGACATCATGACAATACTCATTGGCTGATGGCACTGCAAGAACGACCACAGCTCAGAGCTCTTCACCAGTGACTGTCCTGAGCTGTGGCAGCAAATATGCCTATGGTATATATAATTATATAATATTATAAATTGTTTGTGGTTTACACAAGCATTTTTTCTTGCTTGCGTTTAATTTGTGTAGGTGTGTGTTTAAAATTAGCTTGGAGTTGCTAAATTGGTGTGAGTGGTTTTTACACTCCAAAAAAAAGCTTTTCGTATTTAGATTTTATTTTTTTTTTTTTTGGCTAGAAACCAAACTTTTTTTTTTTTTTGTAGTAAAAAAAAAAAAGTCAAAATTAAGTGAGATTTTGCTTAGAACTAGCTAAATAATATGCCAGTAAGGTAAGCAAAATAATCTTATTTCAAACAGAAAACAATATTATTTTGCTTACCCCATTTGGCAGATTGTTTTGCACATACATTGCCACATAAAACAAAGGAACCACATGGCAAGATCACATGAGCGGAACAGGAATAGCATTGCTAAGACGAGTAACAAGATAAAC
Organism: Cirrhinus molitorella; assembly: GCA_033026305.1. Taxonomy (NCBI): domain Eukaryota; kingdom Metazoa; phylum Chordata; class Actinopteri; order Cypriniformes; family Cyprinidae; genus Cirrhinus; species Cirrhinus molitorella. The sequence continues at coordinate 2,524,164 of CM065129.1, forward strand.
AAAAAAAATCATCTTGGAAAATGAAACGCGTACAAAATCTAAATGGATGTGACACATAACAAAGAAAAGCCTAAAATACACTTTGTGGTTAATGTTTACAGTTACACTATATAACTTTTTGTTAAATAATGAGTATGATTACATGATTTGTCTTCCAAACTTTTTGTCTTGCCCTGAATTACCCCTAACATGGCTGGGGGTAACACATTACAAGTACCGCAAGTTATATAATCAGGTTACTTTTTTCAAGTAACTAGTAAAGTTACGCATTACTTTTTCATTTGCAATAAAATATTATATGAGTTACTTTTTCAATAAAGTAACGCCAGTTAATTTTAGTTTCCTTTATGTATTTAATTCCATTTTATTAAATATCTTTGCTGCTGACCTTTGTTGATTCAATTCAGCTATCCTAATAAGCAAAATTTACTTTAGATTAACTAACATTTGTGCTTCATTTTCAAGAATGTTGAACTTCCATTTCCTACAAATTCTACTGTACAGACGTGAATTTACTTTTCCTTTAGGTTTATTCATTTCACTTTTTGGTGTGAAAGAGCTTTTACATTTGCTAAAAATCTAACTTTTTATATTAAAAACAAACAAGAAACAGAATAGACCAGCATCTAGAAGCACAGTGGTAAAGCAAGAGAGTCTGTAATAAAAGCCGAAAGTTTTTATTTATGCAGCTTTATTTATTAACTGATAGAGTGCCAAAGGCCCAGTTAAATATGGAAAATATTAAGCTGACATCAAACGTTTAACTTTTGTCTCTTTAACATTTTATTTTTCACTTAAGACAACCGGATAATGGATTAATTGATGCTTCTTGACAATTGTTTACTTTCATTTAGAACAAAAATTTATTTTCAGACAACCAAACATATTTTACCAATACTTTTTGAGAATAGTTTTTTTTTTTTTTCTCATTAAAAAAAAAAAAAAAACAATATTAAAATCTCTTGACAGAACAAACCCTTAATGATCCTTAGAACAGAATCTTAATAGCCTTTGAATGTGTGCCTGAGTCACTGCAACATTGATATATGTGCTAGACAGAATTGTGATATGATAAATGTGTCAGACAAGACATTGTGATTTTGTTCCTCATATAATCATATAATATATAAACATTTTACTTTTATTTATGTATTTATTTATTTTATATATACATATATATATATATATTTTTTTTTTTTTTTTTTTTTTAAATTGAGATAAAAGTAGTAAAGAGGAAGAGACTACAGGCTGTTAGTAGAGCCTGTTTATGTCTCTGAATTACATAATTTACATCTGACTATTGTTCTTTCTATCCAACATAAATCATGAACTGTATTATTTTGCAGTTCTTAATAAAGTTACCAGCCAACTGTTTTTTTTTTTTACTTACCAAAGCCAATTTTTGCATTTGGCGCTTGCCGACTGTTCATTTTAGACTCTGCTCGGCTTCTTCTTTTAGTGAAGGCCTATGGGATTTTGTCTGTTTTATCATCAGCCATGCAGAAATCATAAGTTTGGTAGCCTATAAAAATAACAGCACACTGTCAAAGCTATTCGTGCAGTGGGCTGTGTACATTTAGGACATGTAAAGGGATGTTCACACAGAACACATTTTTCCATTCAACTGCTCTACTTTTGTGTTGTTTTTCTGTGTAAAATGCGCTGCACAGACATGTTTGACAGTTGTGCACTTGTTTTGAATATTTTGCAGCAGCTGGCTCATGACAAAGTGTTCTAAAAGTGTGACACTCAAGTTAAAAGTTTTCATTTAAAAAAAAAAAAAAACACACATCTTTGAGAACTTGTTTTTTCTCCCATGCGTTTCTTCCAAAGAGGTTTCTCAAATTTCTCACAAGGAATTCTTAGGAACTTCCTCATCCTTGCAAATAACGTCTGTTTCCTGGGATAAAAGGCATTCAAAGATTAAATGTGTCCTATCAGATAAGTTCCATTAGCTAAAGTAAAAAGAGGCTGCTGAGCATCAGCAAAGATTTACGTCTGAAGTCCACAGATTCCAATTATAGATCTTTTCTGTTCTGCGTTTTAATCTATTTTTCCTGTGGATCTAACATTGAAGTGCACACAGCTATTTTCACAACTGAATTACAAAGTAAACAAACACTTCCTATATTGCATTCATTAACAGAGACAAAGCTTCGGCAGCATCAGCAAATACACATTTCTAACTATATGTAGCATAACACAGAATAACATGTAGTAAAGCCACTTATGAGGCGCACAAGGGAAAAAAAAATCAATATTTAGTAAATCACATGTTTGTAGTCTAAACTAGTTTATTACAGTACCAGTAACTGCTGAAATTTAACTTAAATTGCCAATGACCACAATATTATCACAACGGTAACTAATAATTAAGCAGTGTGCAGTCTGATTTCAAAATTCTTATCAGCTTATGCATACTTCCATCCAATGCAGAGATTTCTTTTGATGGCCAGTATATATAGAGGACTTCACAGCATGGGGTGAATAATCTAGAAAACCTGATTTGCATTGAAAATCACAGTTCTCTCATGGGATTTTTCTGCTTCAACACAATGACCAATCACCTCTCACCAGCTCTTTAAAGAGGCAGAAGTGATTGTCGAAGAAACTGTGACAGGTGATTCCTGTGTTCAGGTCTAGAAGTTTTCTGATTTTTTTTTTTTTTTTTTTTTTGTGCTGAGGTTTTCAGCGTTACAAAGAAAGCTTGTTATAATGAACAAACTAAAATAATAACAATATATATATATATATAATTTATTTATTTTTTATTTATTTTTTTATTTTTTATTCATTTTGAAGAGGCCAAAAGTTTTCTTAAAGCTCACTGCCTCACAGGCAGTGATATACAAGTTGCTTGCAGTACTTGCCTAGACAGACAGTCCAATATGTGTGAAACGACAGCACAGTTAAATGCAGTGCCATCTGAACATGGAACTGAAATGAAGGTTTTTAAATGGCTCTGGTGGTACATGAAACCTTTCCATTTTCAATCTTAATCCCAAACCTTGAGGATGTGTTGTCTTTTTTTTATTGCAAAAACAGACATACGAGAGGAATAGAGAATTGGCAGATATCAGATATCTAGTTTGGAGACACTAAGATCTTTTTTTTTTTTCATTTACCTTTATCCCATCTTTAATGATTCACCTTTTATGTGTTCATGCAGTCCATCACTAAACACTGTTCTCTGTGATAGAGCTATGAGACACTAGAGTGAATTGTAAAACCGTGCAACAGAAGGATGACTAATACTAGAATTAACAATCATTAAACAAACAATGAAAAAGAAAAACTGGGAAAGAAAGTCCCATATGTGGGATTCTTATTTCTGTGCCCCTGGGAGTACGGTCCCACATGTGGAATTTAGAACGTTTGGTGACGTCAAAACTGCCAAATTCAAACTGCACTTTCGCGCTTTGGCTGACGCTGAGCCAGAGAGAGACGTGCGCTGCGCTAGTCATATAATCACAATTATGCAGTGTTTTCAACAACATAACATTTATTTTAGATTTCAAAAATGTAAATACACACAGTACTATTAAAGCAATACATTTAGAGTCTGTAAAATACACACGGATGTCTATGAAAGCAGCAATAACACAATAACAATCCATTCAAATATAATTTGCAGATGTGTTTGATTCATATCAGATACACATAGTGTAAGTAACCATAGAGTTCACTCTATTCCTCTCCCAGTTCACCAGCCACTTACTTGCATGTATTTTGAGAGAAATTGATAAATTTACGTGCAGTAAATCAATCTGACAGAACTCTCTGAACGGCAGCACGAACAAACATGGCAGCACCCATCTCACATTACAGATCACGATCAAGTTTTTAAACAACAAACTACACTCACTTGCATGTAAGCATGGTAAGCAAGTGTGTGAATATTTTGAATTAAAAAGGAAAAACGAAATAAATTGTGGTTGCGGTGTGTCATGTGACAAACTTGACATGTCGCCATGGAAACAATAAGGGTGAACGTTCTAAATTACACTACGGGGCCATTGAATGCTTGAATGTTTTGCTGAAGAACGTTGTGAATGTGTGCATTATTTTCAAGGAAACGCATGTAGTTCCAGGCAGCTCCTGACCGCATTACATGATATCACTTCGCCACACTATTTGTTTTATCAAAACGTCCTTACAGCCTAAAACAGCAAAATAAACAAAACCCACAACGTCACTGGCCAAACAAATACAGTAAACAACAGGAACAAAACTACAGATGTTTCCATGTTTTTGCTGCAAAATTACGTTTTATTATGTACAAAAACGTGTACAAAAACACACACACTCTCTCTTACAGTCAGCACACATGAACATACGCGCTAATGTTGTTAGCGCTGCTCTAAAGAGTCTGTCTCAACTACATTAGTAACTGCATACTCAGCCATCAACGGCTCAAGTTACTAGGTCTAAAATTATGTTTTGGAATTAGCAACGAAGGAGTTGTATGAGCTGCGTAAGAAATTAATCCTACTCACAATAGCATTTTAAGGACAAAAACCAGATGAATGCCTTGAGTGTGCATTATTTTCTAGGAATTCAATGGCCCGTCGTTAATTATTCCTTACATAACGGTCACCTAAAAAAACTCAGATAGAATATTTTAAACTCACCAGTGAAAGGGTTAACAATACATGTTGTGTCAAAGAAACTTTACAATATTAAATAGGACAATAATGTGTCAATAATGCAAAAGTTCCCTGTTGCAGCAAAGTCAGATTTCAGAGGACTCTGATCTGGTTCACATGGTCTTGTGCTGCTGGCCATGTAGGGGATGAAGTCTTCACTGGGGATCCATCTCTGGGGCTCATCTAATTGACATAGTCTCTTCTGATATTCAGGGCTGTAAAGGTTGTCTCTAGGTGATGATCCACCATCTAGGCTAGGAACGGACTGGATCCGGGGGACTGCAGTGACCATCTGATCTGGATACAGACTGGATCTGGATGCCTACGGTGACCTCAGAATAAGAAAGAAACAGACTAATATTAGCATAGATGCAAAAGTTCCATGTTGCAGCAAAGTCAGATTGCAAAGAACTCATCAGGTTCCAGTGGTCGCACGCCAACGACTGTCTAGGTAACAAGGTCTTCACTGATGATCCGTCTCTGGGGCTCATCTAGTTGACGTGGTCTCCGCTGACGTTTAGGGCTGTAGAGGTCATTTCTAGGTGCTGATCCAGATGCAGTGACCATCTGATCTGGATACAGACTGGATCTGGTGGCTACGGTGACCTCAGAATAAAAAAAGGAAACATCTACACCGTCGTGGATGTTCACTATATTTAGGAATCACAGATTAACAGATTCAAATATATGGCCCAAATAAGAATCTTCATCGGATATTGTCATCTAAGAGTAGCCTAAGTAAAAACGTCTCGGTTTACGAAGGTAACCCTCGTTCCCCGAAGGAGGGAACGGAGACGTTACGTCAATGACGTAATATTGGGGATCGGCAACGAGACCCTATCACCTCTGAGCTAAAGAGAAAAAGCCAATGAACATTGGCGAGTGGAATTTGCATGCCGCGCCACTCCCCCGGACATACGGGTATATAAGATGGCGGCGTGCATCCACTCATTCAGATTTGCTGAGGAGCCGAGCCGCAACCCGGCTTCAGCGCAGTCCAGGATTGTGGCAAGAGGACGTAACGTCTCCGTTCCCTCCTTCGGGGAACGAGGGTTACCTTCGTAACCGAGACGTTCCCCCTCAGTCGTTCTCTACGACGTTACGTCAATGACGTAATATTGGGGAAACGCCACAATCCTGAACTGCGTTACGCAGCCGAGACCCAATGCCGGCAGGCAAGCGTGTCGGAACAAAGGGCTCAATGCGTAACCGTCCCAACGCCCTGTAGACCACGTGGTGGCCCACCAGGGGTGCCAAGTTTTGAAGCAGCCGTTGGGGGGCGGAGCACAATGACGGTTAAGTCATGTGGAAGCTTTAGAAGTAAGTCTAACTAGACTGGGGAAACACGGAAGGTTCCGTGGAGATACTGAGACATGATGCCACAACCGGAGGGGGGTGAAGGAGGCCCCGCTCCGGAGCACAGTATGGACTACTCCGTCTAGTCCAGTACTGCGGGGCAAGGAGGACCCAGAGTTCAACCATGGGAACAACTGGGAGAATAGCGCACGGATCCGAGAGGAGTGGCGCAGCAAGCCGACACCTGAGCCGTCCTCCCGCAAATTACCTGATGTTACCCAACACACGGGAGGACACTGGCTCAACGCGGAGGTTGTAGAACCGCGCAAAGGTATTGGGTGTCGCCCAGCCCGCAGCTCTACAGATGTCTGCTAGAGAGGCGCCGTGCGCCAGCGCATAGGAGGAGGCCACACTCCGGGTGGAGTGGGCTCTCACTCCCAGGGGGCACGGCTCACCTTGGGCTTCATACGCCAAGGTGACGGCATCAGCTACCCAGTGAGCCAACCTCTGTTTGGAGACAGCATTCCCCTTCTGCTGTCCCCCGAAGCAGACAAAGAGCTGCTCGGAGCGTCTGAAGCTCCGGGTGCGGTCCACATAGACGTGCAGTGCACGGACGGGACACAGCAACTCCAAGGCCGGGTCTGCCTCCTCCTGGGGCAGAGCTTGCAGGTTCACCACCTGATCTCGAAAGGGAGTGGTGGGAACCTTGGGCACGTAGCCGGGCCGGGGTCTCAGGATAACGTGAGAGTTACCTGGCCCGAACTCTAAGCACTCTTCGCTGACCGAAAATGCGTGTAGGTCCCCTACCCTCTTGATGGAGGCCAGCGCAGCCAGGAGCGAAGTCTTGAGCGTCAAGAACTTCAGCTCAACTGAACCGAGCGGCTCGAAGGGAGCTCCCCGAAGGCCCTGGAGGACCACGGAGAGATCCCAAGAGGGTACGAGGTGCGATCTAGGAGGGTTAATCCTTCTCGCACCTCTCAGGAACCTGACGATCAGGTGATGCTTCCCTAGGGATGAACCATCCACTGCATCGTGATATGCCGCAATCGCTGCGACATACACTTTCAAAGTGGAGGGGGACAGTCTCCGCTCCAACTTCTCTTGCAGGAAGGAAAGCACCACTCCGACCGAGCATTTCCGTGGGTCCTCTCGGCGAGAGGAACACCAGTCAACGAACAGACCCCACCTCAGGGCGTAGGCCTGCCTCGTAGAGGGGGCTCTAGCCTGAGTGATAGTGTCTATCACGGCCTGGGGGAGGCCAGTGAGGTCCTCCGTGTCCCGTCCAGAAGCCACACATGTAGGTTCCATAGATCGGGACGCGGGTGCCAAATCGTGCCGTCCCCCTGAGAAAGAAGGTCCTTCCTCAGGGGAATCTTCCAGGGAGGGACTGTCGCGAGGAGCATGAGGTCGGCAAACCAGGTCCGGGTGGGCCAAAACGGCGCAACCAACAGGACCTGCTCCTCGTCCTCCCTGATCTTGCACAGGGTCTGTGCAAGGAGGCTCACTGGGGGAAAGGCGTACTTGCGGAGGCCCCGAGGCCAGCTGTGTGCCAGAGCGTCCCTGCCGAGGGGGGCCTGGGTCAGGGAGAAAAAGAGCTGGCAGTGGGAGGACTCTGGGGAAGCAAACAGGTCCACCTGAGCTTCCCCGAATCGACTCCAAATTAGCTGAACCGTCTGGGGGTGGAGTCGCCATTCTCCAGGAAGGGTGAGCTGTCGTGAGAGCACGTCGGCTGCACGATTCAGCTCTCCTGGAACATGAACGGCCCGCAGCGATTTGAGCCGCGTCTGACTCCAGAGGAGGAGATGGCGGGCGAGTTGCGACAGACGACGGGAGCGCAGACCACCCTGATGGTTGATGTACGCTACGGTCGCTGTGTTGTCCGTACGGACAAGCACGTGCTTGTGGCGCAGCAGCGGAAGAAACCGCCGGAGCGCCAGAAACACGGCCAGCAACTCGAGGCAATTAATATGCCACTGCAGTCGAGGTCCTGTCCAGGAGCCCGAGGCTGTCTGCCCGTTGCACACAGCACCCCAGCCCGTCATGGAGGCATCTGTGTTGACCACAATATGCCTGGACACCTGTCCTAGGGGCACTCCTGCCCGGAGGAAAACAGGGTCCGACCACGGGCTGAACAGGCGGCGACATTCCGGAGTAACGCCCACCCGGAATGTGCCGCGGTGCCATGACCATCTCGGGACTCGGTCGTGTAGCCAGCGCTGAAGCGGTCTCATATGAAGCAGCCCGAGCGGCGTAACTGCGGCTGCGGCTGTCATATGCCCCAGGAGCCTCTGAAAATCTTTGAGAGGGACCGCTGTCTTGTGCCTGAAAGCCTTCAGGGAGTTCAGCACTGACTGGACGCGCTCGTTGGTGAGGCGTGCTGTCATGGTGACCGAGTCCAGCTCCATACCGAGAAAAGAGATGCTCTGCACAGGGGAGAGCTTGCTCTTCTCCCAGTTGACCCGAAGCCCCAAGTGGCTGAGGTGCTGCAGCACCAGGTCCCTGTGTTCGCACAACACATCTCGCGAGTGAGCTAGAATCAGCCAGTCGTCGAGATAGTTGAGGATTCTGATGCCCTTCCGCCAAAGGGGGGACAGGGCACCCTCCGCGACTTTGGTAAAGACGCGGGGAGACAGGGACAGGCCAAATGACAGGCCAAACCGAAGAAACGGTCTGTGTCGAGGCAGAATCGAGACATGAAAGTACGCGTCCTTCAGGTCGATGGCTGCAAACCAATCCTGGTGTCGTACGCAAGACAGTATGCGTTTCGAGGTAAGCATCTTGAACGGTAGCCTGTGAAGGGACCGGTTCAACACTCGAAGATCCAGGATCGGTCGTAACCCACCCCCTTTCTTGGGCACGATGAAATAGGGACTGTAGAACCCTGATTTCATCTCGGCTGGAGGGACAGGCTCGATTGCGTCCTTCGCCAGGAGAACCGCAATCTCCGCCCGTAGAACAGAGGCATCCGTGTCCGAACGAACAGACGTGAAATGGACGCCTCTGAACTTGGGCGGTCGCCTCACGAACTGAATCGCGTAGCCGAGTCGTACCGTCCTGATCAACCACGGGGACGGACTGGGAAGCGCTAACCAGGCTCCCAGTCGACGTGCCAGTGGGATCAACGGAGCAGTAACTGACGTGCCGGGGGTGGGGCAGCCGGGGGGGGGAGGGGAAGGGGGCTCATCCCAGAAAGCGGGGCGTTCTGGAGAAGAGCTGAGCTGCACGGGGCAGCGCTTACCTTCCCTGGATCCCGCACTGGCGAATTCAGGCTCCGAGTCCGAGTCCGAGGAGGCAGTGCGTCGCTCAGGAACGAAACTCGGGGCACTAGGCCCAGAGGTGAAGAAAATTGCTCTTTTTGTGAAAATTTGGGTACCACTGACCCGGAGGTCAGTGGCAGCAGCGATGTTGTCTGGCCCCGGCCCTCCCCCGGGGCTGGGGGGACTGATGGTGACATCCCCCGAAGAGCAATCTCCCTCATCTCCGGGCAGCCCGTGTCAGGGCCGCTTCGCAGACTTGCGGGTGGATTTAGAGGGCCGCTGAGTCTCGGGCTGCGCCGCCTTCCTGCGACTGGCTCTACGCCCGGGCTGAGAGGTCTTGGGCTCAGCTGGTGGTGCAGGGGGCGGAGCAGAAGCCGCAGCCGCAGGGGGGCGCCCTCGGCGACGAGCAGCCTGAGGCCTGGCACCCGGCGGCTTGTTGGCACTGCGCCGGGGCAGGATGTGGCTTATGGCCTCAGACTGCTTTTGGACCGCTGAGAACTGCTGGGCGAAGTCCTCAACGGTGTCGCCGAAGAGGCCGGCCTGGGAGACTGGTGCGTCAAGAAAGCGAGCTTTGTCGACGTCAGCCATCTGCGCCAGGTTCAGCCAGAGATGGCGCTCCTGGACTACCATTTGTAGACATCACCTGACCGAGGGCCCGCGCCGTTACCTTCGTCGCCCGGAGGGCGAAGTCGGTAGCCGAGCGCAGTTCCTGCATCATCCTTCGGTCAGAACTACCCTCGTGCAGCTCTTTTAGTGCTTTGGCCTGATACACCTGCAGGGTGGCCATCGCATGCAGGGCTGAGGCAGCCTGGCCCGCCGCATTATAAGCCCTCGCAGCAAGCGCTGACGAGAGCTTACAAGCCTTGGACGGGAGACGTGGACGGTCCCGCCAGGTGGCGGCGTTTTGCGGGCACAGGTGCACCGCAACCGCACGCTCCACCTGAGGGACATCCACGTACCCCCTGGCTGCCCCGCCATGGAGGGTAGTGAGAAGGGAGGAGCCCTGACGTGTACGGGCCGAGTAGGGGGCCTTCCACGTCTTAGTGAGCTCTTCATGCACCTCGGGAAAGAAAGGCACTGGGGCGGAGCGAGGTGTGGCGACGTCGCTACTCGCGCCCAGATACCAATCAGCCAGCCGCGAGCGTTCGGGAGAAGGCGCCTTAGACACCTCCAACTCGATACTCACGGCCGCCCGACGGAGCATGGCCGCCAGTTCTGCGTCCCGCTCCGACTGAGCAGCCGCCGCAGCGGGGGGCTGCCCAGTAGAAGCTTCCACATCAGCAGGCGTAAGCCCCTCCTCTGATGCAGTGATGGACATTCTATCCTCTTCCGGAGCGCCAAAGGTAACACTAGGTCCAGCTGGTGGACGAGTGCTGAGCTTTGGCAACTCCACGGGGCCACGCTTTGAGGAACCGGACTTCCGCGGGGGCTGGCCCGACGGAACGTTCGGTACTGTCACCCTCAGATCGCCTTCACCTCTAACCAATGCAGCCGAGGAGCCGGGACGGCCCGCCGAACTGGAAGGGGTAGAGGCTGAAGGGCGCCATCTCGCGAACGAGAGGCGCGATCGTAGCGTGGCCATGGACATGCGCTCACAATGAGTGCACGATCCATCCACAAACGCCGCCTCAGCGTCTTCTCGGCCCAGGCACAAGAGGCAGCTTTCGTGGCCGTCATTAGACGACAGAAAACCACCACATCCAGCAGCACACGGTCGGACAGACATCCCGGAAGACGCTATCGACGACCGTGTAAGAAAATTGCTCTTTTAGATCGGCGTGCCCCAGGGAAGGCGCAGCCAATATCGCTGGTCAGGCACAGATGCCGGCAGCGCCGGTAACACGATCGAGCAGGAAGTTAGCAGGAACAGGAGCAGGAACAGCAGGTTCTTCTCCGTCTTCTTTCTCTTCTTTTGGAACAGCTCACAGGCGAGGCTCCGAAGCAGAAATCTGAATGAGTGGATGCACGCCGCCATCTTATATACCCGTATGTCCGGGGGAGTGGCGTGGCATGCAAATTCCACTCGCCAATGTTCATTGGCTTTTTCTCTTTAGGTCAGAGGTGATAGGGTCTCGTTGCCGATCCCCAATATTACGCCATTGACGTAACGTCGTAGAGAACGACTGAGGGGGAACTTTTGTTCTGACCAACTGAGGAAAAACGCTACAGGTGCTTAACTCTAATGATCGGTTATTATCTCATATCACATCAAACTAGCAAGATATTATTACTGTTATACTTTGTTCTCAAATTGTTTATGTTTACAACATCAGCATTACATAACTACGTGTATGTAGTGTGTAGGCCTATTAGCATTTCTGTTTCTGTACAGTCTAATCTCTGATTGACATAAAATTCAAATTTCATATCAAGAAATTCTTTTAGCCGAAAAAGCAAATCATTCTTCCTTAGGACTGGTGTTCTCTTTAAAATACAAAACTTGTGTAATCCCACGAAGGCTATCTGCAAACAGATGCATATTTAAAACTGGAGTAATCTAATTTCAGTCACTTATGTTTCATAAACACATAAACTTTCTGGATAACAATCCGCAACCAAAAAAATAAGTGTAATTATTTCAGCCGCTGTGAGAAAAGGCTATAAAATATCCGGCATCTGCAGCATTCTCACATGCGATTATGTTACTAGTTGGGACGCCTTCTTTATGTTTACAAACGTGACGTAATGACGCAGTGGCATGCTTGAAATCTTCCTCCCGGTTGCAGAATTCACAGTTGTATAGATTCCTTTTGAAATGACTGGATTTCGACCAAAAAATTCACAGAACAACAGTAAACATGACCACACATATGTAGTTGAAATCAACATAACATGAAAAGCTGGCCTTCATTAAAAAGACTTTCACCCATTTGAAGTGTGCTATGTGTCAGTTCATGAAGTCTCTTCACTGCTGTAAGTTCATTTGAATATTTATTGGTGCCAGATCCCACAGATGCAGCGATCATCCCAAACTGATAAAGCAGTCAGCACACATTTCTGTCTGCGTTGGTCTGCTTTTATGTTTCAGAATTGATTTTGAATTCCTTTTACATGGTTTTTACAGTCTTGACAGGTTCTGCATGGTCAAGCATGGAATAAATGTTACAGAACAGCAGCCATAGCAGCATTTTGACAGGGCCATGATTGTAAAAAACAAGAAAATAAAAGACTGAATTATGTTGTAAGCAGTTATTGACATAACAGCACAAATTATATTTTGCTCTATGGTAATGCGGCAGTATTTTATCATCCCCCAACGCAACAGCCTTTGCAGTGTCAATTACATCACTGTGAAACGCCTCCAAAGGTCAGCACTGCCAGTGGTGTGGAGTTAATTGGTTCAATGTGCTGCAGACCCTTCCTTGTTTCTTTCTGTGAGCTGGATCTGCTGTCCTGTTTCTGATGAGTCACCCACACTGCAGTGTGTAGGAACAAACCACAGGGTGAGGCACATATTATATAGGCTACATAACAGCAACTGCTGCTGGAAAGGGAAAAAAAAAAAAACTGTGAAAAAAAAGAATTTGACAAATAAGATATCTTTAATACTTCAGTGATTGGACAGTAGCAAGAGAGCAAATGTACTCTTAATTTAAAGGAAAAATTCACTAAAACAATAAATCCTTTTTTTTTGGTCATTATTAGACCTTTGTGTCACTCACCTTTCTTTTTGCCTCACAAAAGATGTCGAGATAAATGTTCATGCATATAATGAAAGCATGCAGTGACCAGAGGCTGTCATGTTCCAAAAAGGACAAAAAGCACCATAAAAGTGGCTCAAATTACTATATGTCACATTTCCTGAAGCCATATGGTAGTTTTGTGTGAGAAACAGAATAGAAGAGGTCATTATTCATGAACATCTTCCTCTCCGATGTAGGTCTTAAAGGGATAGTTTACCCCCCAATTTTTTTTTTACATTTTCTCAGCCTCAGACCATCCAAGACGTAGAGGAGTAGAACAGTAAAGAAGTTTTTTAACCGTGGTTTTTGTTGATTCTTAAAATGCAAGTCAGCAGCTATCTGATCTAGAAAATTAAAAAATAAGTTAATTATTTAATCCTTATGGCTCCTGACTATGTATTGAGGCCTTATGAAGTGAAATAATCAGTCTGTGCAAAAAAATAAAAAATACAATAATAGAATATAAATAAATAAATAAATAAATAAATGGAAAATTATTTTGTCACAGACAGAGATGGCAAAAGTACATGCATCCTTCACTTAAGTAGAAGTACAGATACTCTCGCAAGCCGAATAGCGTAGCCAGTAAAGACTAACTGATTCATGATTTATTCGAGATTTGTTATCGAATGTGATTCACCAAATGCAGATTAAAACTAAAGTAACGATACTAGTTTGTAAATGTAAGAAGTAGAAAGTACAGATAATTGTTTAAAAATTTAAGGAGTAAAAGTAAAAAGTAGTCATAAAAATAAATAGTGAAGTACTGATACCATAAAAATCTACTTAAGTACAGTAACAAAGTATTTGTACTTCCCATCTCTGGTCACAGATCTAGACGGCACAATACAACTTTAAATCAAATGCAAAGTTCTTATATAAGTTATATAATATCCACAGGGTTAATCCACAGACAGAATGACAGATGGGAGAAACCAAACAGACAGTTCACAGTGGACAATTTTAGTGTTTGGTGTGTTAGAAGAACTGGAGCACAGGATGACTGTCAGACTGTCCAAAAGTGAGTGTTGATTGAGTAGCTCGTAGATCTGCTTTGCTTGAACTGATTTCAGTCCAACTTGGTGAAAGGGTTCAACTAGTTCAACTAAGAGAACCAGTTCAAATGAATGATTTGTTCGCGAACCAGAACATCGCTCCAGACCATTTGCCTGAGGCTCTGGTTTGAAGGTAATAATGTTGTAAATAACATTCAGTTCTTTTTGCAAAGATCAATTGTTTCGCTTCATGCGACCTCAATGTATTACCAGGAGCCACAGGTATTCATTTTGTTATATGCTTTTTTTTTTTTTTTTTTTTTTTTTTTTTTGTGTAATTATTAGTATTATTCTCAAAAACAGCTAGCCACAGACTTGCATATTGTAACAAAACGGGACAAAGACAGGTGGATCCAAATGCAAGCTTTATTAACTTGAAATCATGGTCGTTCGGGCAGGGTCAACAAGAGAAGACAGGGACAACGAAGGACAAACAAAGAGGCATCAAGACAGTCACGGGAACCAGGAACAAAGGAGATCGTCAGCGGGAGGGAAACCAGGAAATAACACTCGGAATTGACAGTAAACTATTCAAAACTTCGCAAGGAAACAGTGGGAGAACCGATCTATTTATACTTACTGTGTGAACTAAGATGGCCGACTAAGGTGAAAGGTGAAGGGTGATAACACGGGGATTATGGGAAATGTAGTGAAAGACAGTTAATAATACATTGAAGGCTCCCTCTAAAGGTGAACGAAGGGAGCTAATGCAGCACAGTTTGTGACAGAGCTTGACTCAGAGGGAGGAGCTGCTGTGACGATGATGCTTGACTCAGGGGGTGAAGCAGCTGCGACGGGGCTTGACTCTGGAGGGACAGCTGCTACATCACTTGAATCAGGAGTGACAGCACTTGACTCAGGAGTGACAGTTGCGACATCACTTGACTCTGGAGCGACATCACTTGACTCTGGAGAAGCGACTGCGACGACTTGGCTTGACTCTGGAGGAACAGCTGTGACTTGACTTGGCTTTGAGGGAACTGCTGTGACTTTACTTGGCTCTGGAGGAACAGCTGTGACTTGACTTGGCTCTGGAGGAACAGCTGTGACTTGACTTGGCTCTGGAGGAACAGCAGTGACTAGACTTAGCTCTGGAGGAACAGCTGTGACCTGACTTGGCTTTGGAAGAACAGCTGTGTCTTGACGTGGTGCTGGACTTGACTCTAGAACATCGTCTGGCCTTCACACTGGAACGACAGCTGTGACTGGACCTGACACTGGAAAGGCAGTTAAGGCTGGACATGATTCTTGACTTGGCTTTGGAACGACGGCTGTAACTTGACTTGGCTCTGGAAAGACGGCCATCTTGTCTAGTGGGTAGACTGGATACTAGTGAGAGCTGACCGCGTTCCCCCTCCGCGACACCCACAGGAACAGAAGATGAACCCACAATGCATAGTCGACATAATCAGAAAAACAGGTGCGGGGGCACTCAAAACGCAGCCTCGTCTTGAGAGGCTCATCAAGAGCCAAACAGAAAATGTCCATAAAGTAATTCTCATCATAAAATGGTAACTGATAGATGAGCTGGCAAAACCTTGGAACAAAATCCACGTAAGGCATACTGTGCTGCTTGAATTGGAGAAGCTGATCAAATGGGTCCATGGTAGAGCAGGGGGGATGAGATAAAGCTGCTGGATCCGGGGTGGCGAAGTTTTCTGTAACAAAATGGAATGAAGACAGGTGGATCCAAATGCAAGCTTTATTAACTTGAAATCATGGTCGTTCGGGCAGGGTCAACAGGAGAAGACAGGGACAACGAAGGACAAACAAAGAGGCATCAAGACAGTCACCGGAACCAGGAACAAAGGAGATCGGCAACGGGAGGGAAACCAGGAAATAACGCTCAGAATTGACAGTAAACTATTCAAAACTTCGCAAGGAAACAGTGGGAGAACCGGTCTATTAATACTGAGAGTGTGAACTAAGATGGCCGACTAAGGTGAAAGGGTGACAACACAGGGATTATGGGAAATGTAGTGAAAGATAGTTAATAATACATTGAAGGCTCCCTCTAAAGGTGAACGGAGGGAGCCAATGCAGCACAGTTTGTGACACATATATTGCATATATTGTATCACCAAAGACCACAGTTCAGCTAAACATCTTCATTATTCTTCTACTTAAGAAAGTCCTCTTGGATTCAAATTAACTGCAAAATAAAAAATTTTGAATAAACAACAACAAAAAATAACATTAGGGGGTAAATAATGAATATTAATTTTTAAATCTTTAATCAAAATATTCATCTTTAAATCTCATTCTAGATTTCTTATATTTAAACATCAAATGCCCAACTTTTTTCCCCACAAAACTCTGCAATTAAAAATAAATAAATACAAATCTGAGCAAATAGTACTTGAACAAAACAAGTCAATTTAGTCTCCCAAGCTATAAAAGAATCTTTGAGCAATACAATGCTCTTCTGAGTCTTAACAGAATGCTTTAAGGCACAAAACAGCATGCTGTAGATGCAAACACATGTACATAAACACACAATAACGACACAAGGGCATACATGCTGTAAAAACCCTGGCAAGGCATTCATTTTACGGCACCATGCGCTCGTGCTGAGGAGTGTTGGCCTACATGTTGTTTACAACCTGAGTCTCTCATCTCTAATTATCAAATAGGAAACTTCATCTTCTGCATCTGTGGGAGGACAGCAGTCTCTTCATGCATCAGAGCGCCTTCTCCCTCTCAGCCTAACCCAATATTGACTCAAATGTGAATTTCAGAGCCGCTGTAAACAGTGAAACGCTTGACAAGACCACTTTCAATTTCACAGATATGGCATTGGAAATCCACAGCAAAACAATCTACAATGTGGAAAAATGTCTTTGCTTATAGCTGAGCACTAGCAATTGATGATGGATAGAAGGTATTTTGTTTAAATGATTTTGAAAGTGCAGTTCATAGCTCTATTAAAGGATTATAAGATCTCTCATTTATAATGTTCTCAAAATGCTGATAATAAAGTGTTTTAAGAAAGCGATCATTTGGTTTCTATCTTTAAAAAATCAGTCTGTATGTAGTGTACAATGTATTTGAGGGTAAACACATCTATCATTTGTGTGAATTTGTACATTTTCATGTCTCAGACCAGAGGCAGAAGAATCTTTAAAGCGTTTTTAAATTAATTTCTTTTAAGTGCAGGTTCAATCTCAAATTAAAATGCAAATTACCTCCAGAATGAAGCATTAAAATGGCAGATAAGACCCAATTCATATATTTTACTGTAAGTCCTTCAAATCCAACATTAAAAATGTTTCTTTCTGAAGCAACTGACAAGTATTTTGTGAAGTCCATTTGTTATTGTCTTTTGTTATTCCATTCAAATTCTTTTGATTGACACCATTCAGAGCTGTTTTTTTTTTTATATCTTTCTTTCTGTATTAAATATATATATATATATATATATATATAGTATAAACACACACACACACGCACACAATTTTTTAGCGAAATGTCCGCATTTTTCTTTTCTATACACTTAAGCATAAATTAAAAAAAACTGAGAGAAATGTGCTATATATTTTCTTAATGAAACCATATGATAACAAAAATCAGACACAGTGTGTTGTAACTGGCTATGAAATACATGAGAACCAATGGCCTTTGATGCCACTGACATCAAACCTGGCAGATCAGTTCTTGAGGCGTCAAGTTTATGCACATGCATTAATGAGATTTGAGATACGGTGGAGGAAAAGACATTCCCCGCAGTACTATTGCCATGTGAACATATTCATGCTGTGTGACATTGTGGCTGGGTGTTCGGTAACTTGCTCTGGTGAGTGATTGTTAATGCTGACTTGGATTTGTCAACACTAAGGAACCTATTGACTTAATAAAAGAATGGCCTTGCTGGAGAGAATGGTCACTGTAAGAAATATTTGATCCAACTGTCAGAAATGTGTTGTATTGAGAAGAAGAGACCAAATAATGTGAGAGGGGTAAATAATACACTGTGAAACAAGTTTTGTTTATTTTTTATTTATTATTATTATTATTATTATTATTTATTTTATTTTTTTTTTAAGAAGTTTGACATGCTGAATATGACAATCTAATTACTTTTTGTGTATCATTACCAGTGCTTATGGAAACTAAAATGCATAAAAGTGACATGGTACATGCATAATACTGAGATAACAACAAGAGTTTAACATAAACACAAAAGTGTGTTGTCCAAAACTTTACAAGTGTACGGTGGATGATTTTATTTATTTTTTTATTTATTTATTTTTTTTTGTCTTTTATAATTAATCTCACAATGTGGGGAATAAAAGCAACATTAGTACACAAATGTGTCTGTACTAAACAAATATTTCATAATTATTGATAGAAGTTCTTGAATTCACCTGACCTAAATTTTTAACAAAGTATTAATGCTACGTGAAAAAAATAAATAAATAATAAAAATAAATAAATAAAAATACAGAAACAATTAGCACCATAGACTTACAGAAGAACCATTCAAATTTAAGTTAAAATCATTTTTGATACATTGTGACATTGATAAACATATTTTTGAAGGGATGACAGGGTTATTTTAGTAAAGTCAAGAGCAGAGGGATCTAGACTCATTAAGACTAAGGTATCAATATTTGGCAAGCTAGTATGATCATTACTACACCTTTTGGGGACAAAAAGCATATTTCTTTTTTAAATATGGATTTATTTTGAGACAATTTTCCTTTAGAAATTGCTAGCAAATTACAAGTAATGTTTACTTCAAAATTAAATGTTACATGTTTAAGTAAAAAGACTACAACACTATTTTATTATTATTATTATTATTATTATTATTATTATTAATTTATTTTTTTATTTTTTTTGTAAATCACACTACAATAATCGTAGCTCCATTTGCAATAAAACAAAATACTTTTGTCACTTTTTTAATGTTTCCTATTAATTATATAATTCCTAGTAATTAGTAATGATATATATATATATATATATACATATACACACACAAACATAAATGATAGTGACACTGACCTATAAAAAATAAACATAACATAAAAAAGGTGAACACTAGGGTTGTGCATCGCAATACATTCCAGGAATATTCAGATTAATTTGTTTGTTTGACACATATGTTTGTTTGTTTGTTTTTTAGTAGCAAATCCTTAAACTTTTACACTTGGATTACCAACCCAATCCTTAATATTTGTTTACAGTCCTGGTATATACAGTACAATGGTATTACCATCTTATACCATAATGGTAGCAACACATTAGTTATTTTATGGTATAACGGTGTATGAGCATAATCTTAAAAAGAAAGAAAGAAAAAAAACTACTACTGCTACCGTTGAGAACACTTTTACATTTTCCATGAATGTTCATAAGTGAACAAATTCATAATCTGAGCATATCCTCTTCTAACAAACTTCTTATCTAAGTTATTGAGTTTCTGAATGCAAAGTTGTCCAATGTAACCAAAGAAACTGCTAAAGAAGAGCTGCTTTTATTTCGTTTGAACACGAGAAGTAAAAATAACACTTATCTCGGCGCGGAGGCTCTCTCTGGAATATTCCGACTCCTCCACTCCCCTGCGTCACTCGTCTCAGGCTGCTCGCTGTTACGGCACACGCGTTCATGAGCTCTGCTTGAATTGAATAGATAACAGCCTGATGTCAGGTTCGAGTGCAAGCATATTTCCATGTATTGAGAGGCACGTGCGCCACAAAAAAAGAGATATTATCGATCAAGCTGTGTATATGTGAAGCTGCAGCAGGGGGTTGCCTCGAGTTTTGGCGCTGCTCTTTCTCACGGCTTCTCCTTTTGACTCACCTCTCCCTGATACCTCCATTACCATTTTTGAAGCTCTGACCTTTAGCTCCCATCAAAAAAGAGAGAGACAGCATAATCTCCAACCTCGCCGTCCTCCCAAGGATGATTAGCAATGCACCATGGGACGTAAGTGGTGATAGTGGCCATTTAATGGCCGCATGCATAGCAATGAGAGCGCAGACAGGCAGAGTCTGAGCACATGTGTGAATGTAGGTCAGTGCAGGCCCTTAGGCTGCTGTTCCCATCTGGGTTTGCCTCTTTAAGACTTGTGTGCTAGTGTGTACTATGTGCAGTGTCTACAATAAATAAAACAAAGCCAGACTTGGGGTTCTATAAGGCAAAGTCTTTGAATAAGCTGTTTTTTTTTTTCCAAGAACATTTGAAATTTGCATTGTTTTGTGATAATATGATTAAAAACATAATCCTGTATTTATCTGCAGTCTCTAATTGCATCTGATTGGCCTGAATAGAAAATGTTGAATGTACAGAAAGTATTAAACTTTGGTGCATAACTACTGAGTTTGAGAATAGAGTGATATTGTGTTGAAGAGAAGTGTGCTATTAAATGTATTATTAATTTTCTAACCAGTTTGATTTTTTGTGCCTCAAGAATGTTAAAATGAGCAAAATATTATATCAATTTCATATTGATAACTTTGCAGGACAGTGGTCCTCCAGGGCAAGATTTGAAGAACCCTGGACTAGAAGTATTTTTAGGGTCATGAATTGTCAAGATGAGGAGGTGGACACTTTTGACCAGTAAGTAAACACCCTAAGTATCCTGGCAGCCATGTACTGTACCAATAGTAACCACCCACACAAAACACATTTTGTTCGGCTAGTTTTCTTTTCTTTTGTATCATGTTGCCCAGATTGATACTGCCTATATGTGCTATCAGAAATATCAGAAATACGAGCTTCAAAGTTGGAAACTGGACATGAATGTCTTCTCAAGTCATGTTTACAACATCATTTTAGCACTCGAGTTGCCAGGCTGGGCAGACCATAAATTTGCAACATGCTGGAAGGGAGAAATATAGTTATAGTACTTTAAAGTTCTATTTGTTTTTCTCCACAACATCCACATTGCTTTCTGTTTCAATTATAGCCTGATCTGATGCAAACTGTATGTATTGAACACCAGTGTTGGGAAAAGTTACGTTCAAAAGTAATGCATTACAATATTGTATTACAATAAAACGTAACTAATTAAATCACTTAGATACTTGTTATGGAAAATACTGTGTTACATTACTTTTGCCTTGCTTTTTAAATCTGGGCAGGGCTTGATTATTTGTTTTTTAATATAAAAAGGTCTATGTTTAGCAAATGTAAAAACCCTTTCACACCAAAAAGTGAAATTAATAAGCCTCAGTCTGGAGAAAAAGTAAATTCATGTCTGTAGAACGCAACAGAAGAAGGTTCAAAAGTCTTTAGCAATAAAAAACAATGAAGCACAAATGTTTATCTAAAATCATATTTGCTTATTAGTTTGGTTAAACTGGATCATCAAAGGTCAGCAGTAAAGACAATGGTTAATAAAATGGGATAATTTTTTTTTTTTTTTTTTTTTTTGAGAGTGAGATAATTTAATGCATGTTCACATTTAGTCTAGAACTACTGTAACATCATGTTTACACAGTGCACACAATGCCTCTGTACTTCCGATTTCTTTCAACATGGGGACAGAAGACTTGTCAGTAAGACTTGTCAGACTTACTTGAAAAAGTAACTCAGATATTTTCTTGTAAAGTAAAAAGTAATGTGATACTTTACTAGTAACTTTAAAGTAATTAGGGTCTGGTTGCATAAAAGATAGAGTAGACTAGTCTTAAAAAGTTAGTCAGCTATTTTTTTTTTTTTAATTCAGTTACAGAAAGTTGAATCCAAAAAATAAGACTAATTCTGGTTAACTGATAGTTGGTCAAACTAGTACTTGAGACAGTGTCTTAACAGAGAGGCTAAGTTTATGTAACCGGGCCCAGTCTACATAACTCACGTTACTTGTAATGCGTTACCCCAAACACTGTTGAACACAATGAAAACAGTATTTATTTGACTGAAATTTGTCAACTGTCAATAAGCTGAATATCCCAATAGCTTGATGAAAGTTAATGTGGGACATTTTATTCAAAACCTGTTGACTAAATATCTTCTGTACCTTTTGGCTTTACTAAGATTTCTCTAAGAAATAAGCAAGAATGAAACGATAAATAGGCCAGCCTCTATGATACCTGTTCTTTCCTACAACAAATCACTTGGAACGCGACTCATGAGTAAAGCTTCAGAAGTGGGAAGTAGGTAATTTCCGACCGAATATGAAGGCACCATTATTATATGGGTCATTCATGCAGAAAACAAGATAATTCTGACATATTTTCTGTTTCATAATATTTTGAAGAAAAAGAAAAAGAACAAAATGGTATTTGCATTAATACATTAATACTTTATGGAACCAAGTTCATTTGTAGACTAAATCGTAGATGAATCCTACCCTTATTCAATCTTTTTTACACACATTAATATACAAGATACACATATTCTTATTTTCACATTAATTCAAAGACATTTCTTCTGAACGGCTTAAAGCTTCATGTAGGTTTTGGTACATTTTTAGATGACACACTTGCAGTGGAAGCTTATCACAGACAGTCCTATCAGACAAAGACTTGACTTATAGGAAAGCCTGTGACGCTGCCCTACACTGGAATTAACACACTGAATGCAACTAGGGTAACTGCACATGAAATTGGAATACATTAAATATAGAATAAAAGAAAAGCACTGTATGTGGGATGTTGAAGTTTCCACACTTGTGCCACAAATAAATACCTGCTACCAATGTGGTGGCAATAACCAGTATCCACCCGTTAAATGTATGTTAATACAGCAATAAGAAGTAGCTGTGGTTAAACAAGACATTTGCTTGTAGGAGTATGTAGGAGTTATATGGAACACAGGCAAACTCAGTATGCGACAGATTGTGTGCGTGAGGGAAAATGCACAGGGGACAGTGAGCTGTTTACTCTGTATTCAGCCCCAGATAAGGCAGATGATATCTGCATTGATCTACAGATGAATGAAAAGGAAGTTACTATATGGCTAGACACAGGGGTTTGCCTTCTTTTGGTCCCTGAATATATACAAAGACTCAAAAGCAACATCAATTCACCTCACATCATATGCTGAAAACTAAATCCCAGTATTGGGTGAACTCCAGGTCCCGGTGAAGTACAAAGGACAGTGGACACTTCCATTGATTGTAGTGAAATGGGATGGACCTGCTCAGCTAGGCCTGCGGTGGAAATCTGAAGCTTGAAAGAGAAGCCAGTGGGAAATTCATCCCTCTCTGAAATAATAGACATACACAAAGAGCTGTTTAGAGATGGATAGGAAAGGATCTGTGGCTCCAAAGTCCCAAATGCTTGACACAGTAGAGGAGGTGGCTCATCTGGTAGAGAACAGAGGTGTTTCTCAGGTTGAGAGAAATGTCTGCAGGATTGGACTTTGGACCTCAGATCATTCCCAGGGCAGCTAAATTGCTATGAAACATTTGTCAAGCAGTTGTAACCAATCTCACAGGTCTGCTGCCTCCTCTTCATCAGCTTAATTGAAAGCTGATGCTAAATGGATTTCGTCTTTACAAAGACTTTACACAGTCTTCATCACGCCATCTTGGGTATTTTTCATTAGGATTTTCTATATTTGTATATAATTAAACACTGTATAGAATACTGTCACATTTATTCACAGCAGGAAGTTATTTCAAACACATGATTGGCACTGTAACGTGAGTTTGGAGGAAAAAAAGAATATATATATACCGTTAACAAACCATTAAATACCATTAAATATTAAGTGTCTGTATAAGATGTTTATTAATTTGCAAGGTCTTGATTTGTTTATTATATGGAGGACTTGTCTAAGCAGGCCTATAAAAGACAATTAAATACTACTTTGCCTTTTAATTATTCAATAAAATTATAATTATTTCAATAAAAAAAAAAAAAGAAACAAATAAAATGTGTATTTCTACAAACTGGTTAATTTATTATAGTTAGTAAGTACAGAATAATCTTTTGAAGATGATTCACTTCCTTCAACTCAGTATTCAGCTTTGCACATCCGGCCACTGCAATTTTTCCTCCATTCCTCTTTGCAGAACTATTCAAGCTCAGTCAGTTTGAATGGAGATCATGAGCGGTCAGTCTTTTCTAAAGTCTACACATAAATTCCCAGTTGGATTGAGATCTGGACTCTGACTTGGCCACACCAAGACATTAACACTGCTGTTGTGAGCCATTACTGCAGAGCTTTGGCTTCAAATCTGAGGTCATTGTCTTGCTTGACAACAAATGTTCCATTAATATATTTTGTCAATTTTATATAGTAAATATATCAAAACTTAAATTCTGATTAGTAATATGCATTGCTAAGAACTTCAACTTTAAAGGTAATTTTATCAAAATTTAGATAAATATTTAGATTATTTATTTATTTATTTATTGCACCCTCAGATTCCAGATTTTTAAAATAGTTGTATCTCGGCCAAATACTGTCCTATCCTAACAAACCACACACCAGTGAAATAAACTGTTTGAGATGATGTATACACTCAATTTCAAAGAAATGGCCGTTCTTTTTGTGGTCCAGGGTCACATATACAAAAAAAAAGCAATACATGATGACAAAATTAAGCGATTAGATTTAAAACTAAAATCGCCAGTAGGTGGCGACAAGTCCTTCAAAAAGGTGTCTTCAGTATAACGAATAAATAAAATAATGCTAAGTTAAGCCTTCTTTAGCCTCATTGCCATGCCCTCATTCAATACAAGTTTTTTTTTTTTGTTTTTTTTTTTTTTTTTCAATTCAATTCGGTTTATTTGTATAGCGCTTTTAACTATTAAATTAATCGTTGCAAAGCAGCTTTACAGAAAATGAAAGTTTCTATTCAGTAGTAGCTAACTAGTGGTGACTATGTCAAGTTGATTTACATAAGGCAAAAATGTATCGTAAAAATCAGTTAACGACGTTATCAAACAGACAATGAACACTATTAACATTAATGATTTTTATGTTGAAATCAAACTTAGAGCAAAATTTGGTAGTGCTGTTGTTTCAGGGCTGGCATCATCAGAGATCCTCTGAGGGGTTGGCATCATCTCTCATCTCATATATAAAACACTTGCCAAGGTATTGCATTCAGGTAAAATAGTTTTATTTACAAGTTTGGGAAAGTAAGGGCAAAACACACAAGATATAGTACTTTCAGTGTCCGGTAGTTGGCAATATCACTTTTTTGTAACAGAAATACCTGCTGCAGAAAAAAATAGGTGCCATGCAAAATGTAATGTGTAACTGCTACACTCCTTACAAATGTAGTGGAGAGTACAGATACTTATTCAAAAATGTAGTGAAGTAGAGAGCATCTAGGTTACATCTGTAACCCCCATTCCCTGATGGAGGGAACAAAGATGTTACGATAAATAGTGACATATTTGAGATCGTACTTGAGTGCCCTATTACCTCTGAGCTACAGAGAAAAGGCCACTGAACACTGGCAAGTGGAATTTGCAACCCACCATTCAGCGAAGTACAGGATTGTAGTGGGGGATGTAACGTCTCTGTTCCCTTTTTCTGAGAATGGGGGTTACAGATGTAACCTAGACGTTCCACCTCATCGTTCACTGCGAGATTATGTAGAATATTTACGATCTACCCATGGAAAACGCCACAGTCCTAGACCGCATTACATAGTTGAGGTACAAATGCTGACAGGCAAGCTTGTCAGGACAAATGGACTCAACATGTAACCTGCCCAACACCCTGTAAGCCGGATTAATGGGCCCACCAGGGGTGCCAGATTTCTGAAGCAACTGTTGGGGGGTGGAGCACAATGATGAAACAACGGAATACATGTGGGAGAATAGGGAAGAATATACCTATGGCTATAGATATATGAAGGGGCACACGGTGAAGTACTGTGGAGATACTGAGACATGTTGTCACAACCTGAGGGGGCAAAGGAGACCCCCTGCCAGGCTGCAGGGCATGAATGAATGAGGCATTTATATAGCACTTTATTGTGTATTGCCGTACACCCAAAGCGCTTTACAATCAACTGGGGGATCTCTCCTCAACCACCACCAGTGTGCAGCATCCACTTGGATGATGCGATGGCAGCCACAGTTCAACGGCGCCAGTGCGCTCACCACACACCAGCTACAGGTGGAGAGGAGAGAGTGATAGAGCCAATTCAATGAATGGGGATTATTAGGAGGCCATGATAGACAAAGGCCAGAGGAGGGAATTTGGCCAGGACACCGGGGACACACCCCTACTCTTTTGCGAGAGGTGTCACGGGATTTTTAATGACCACAGAGAGTCAGGACCTCGGTTTAGCGTCTCATCCGAAGGATGGTGCTTTTTTACAGTATAGTGTCCCCATTACTATACTGGGGCATTAGGACCCACATAGACCACAGGGTGAGCACCCCCTACTGGCCTCACTAACACCTCCCATCCAGGTACTAACCAGGCTCAGCCCTGCTTAGCTTCAGTGGGCAACCGGTCTTGGGCTGCAGGGTGATATGGCTGTGGCATGGCGGACCTAGAGTTCACCAGAGAACAACTAGGAGAACAGGGCACGGATCCAGAAGGAATGCCGCAGCAAGCCGACACCAGACCAGCCTCCTGCAGGCTCCATGTGGAGATTATAGAATCTTGCAAAGGTATTAGGTGTCGCCCATCCCGCAGCTCTACATCTGTCAGCTAGAGAGGTGCCGTGCACCAGTGCATAGGAGTAGGCAACACTCTGGGTGGAGTGATCTCTAACTCCTAGCAGGCATGGCTCACATTGGAACTCGTATGCCAAGGTGATGGCAACTATCACCAAATAGGCCAACCTCTGTTTAGAGACAGCATTCCATTTCCTCTGCCTACCAAAGTAGACAAGAGCTGCTCAGAGCATCTGAGCTCTGGGTGCGGACCATGTCGACGTGCAGAGTGCGAACGGGACGAACAATGCTAAGGGTGGGCCTGCCTCCTCTGAAGCCAGAGCTTGCAGTTCAGCACCTGGTGGTGGGAACCTTCAGCACATAACAGGGCCGGGGTCTCAAGGTCACGTGATAATCAGCCAGGCCAAACTCAATGCAAGTCTCTTGCTTGCAGGTCCCCCACCCTCTGCATATAGGCGAGAACGGACAGGAACAAGGTCTTTCGACTGGTATTTCAGCTGAACCAAGTGGCTTGAAGCAAGCTCTCCGGAGACCTTGGAGGACCACAGAGAGATCCCAAGAGGGGATAAGGTACGGCCTAGGAGCACATCCAGCTCCTCGTCCTCCCTGAACTTGCACAGGGTCTGTGCAAGGAGGTTCACTGGGGGATTCCTAGGAGGCAAACAGATATATCTGAGCCTCCACAAATCTGAGGCATCTGTGTCAGAGCGGACAAATGTGAAGAAGATGCCTCGCAAACTGGATCGCATAGCTGAGTCGTATCCTTCCAGATCAGCCAGCGGGATGGGCTGGGGAGTGCTAGCCAGGCCCTCAGCCTACATACAGCGGGATCATGGGGGGGGCAATGTAGTGAACGACTGAGGGGGAATGAAAGTTACTAATATCTTTGATACTCAGTGTCCAAAAGATAGTCAAGTAAAGTAATTCATTACAGTTACTCAAATTCTTTACACCTCTGGGCTTGACTATGATATTCATCTACACCTAAAATACCTGCAACCCATGTAAATGAATACTCAACAAGTCCTCGGCCAAATGGGAAGCTGGAAACACATTCATGATGACTGCAGGACAGACAAACAGCACTTCCTTGTCTCTCGCTCTTTTTTTTTAATTTGCATTCCAAATAGGTGTAAATGTTTCACACTTAACTGACTAATTCTGAAATTACCATACATCTCTTTAGACAACTCTGGGCTTGGTATTTTCCAAACAGCTGGTATCTGACATCACACATGATTTGCTTCAAGAGGGTTCTGTGAATTCTGTGTGGCACATATCTGTCCTTTCTTGTCACCTGGAAAGCGGTGCAGACTTTTAGGGTTAATACATGCCTTCTGACATCTAAACTCAACTCCAAAGTGCCTTAAATTTATTACAAATCAGCAGCTGTCAGTTTTTTTGTTGTTGTTGTTGTTGTTATTTTAGTCACAACCAGTGGTGTTGTGTTTTTATATTTCTGTCAACTTTCACTTTTACTCCACTACATTTCCTAACTAAAATGGATACCTTCACTCAGATACATTTCCCCGAAGCATATTTGTTACTTACTACAAAATAAATTTGGAAGAACACAGACTGCAAGAAAGCAGGTTTGACGAATCAGTGGACTGGTGCTTGCAAGTTAAGACTTCTAAAAAAAAGTGCTGTTTTAAGTGTTGTTTTAACGATATGCAATCTGACATTATCGAGTATATAAAACACACACAGAGAAAGTGCATGCATACACTATGTGATTTAGTCTATTAAAAAGCATCCAGAATCATAAAAATCCAAAGCATTCTAAACTGTAAGTGGCAAAAATGCTTCAGTATGTTTTTTTTTATATTTAAATCACTTAATATAGTTAATTTATATTACACAAAAAACAGCTATTTTTATTCCAGATATCAGCATGCTCACAATTGTAATATTGATTTTATATAAGTTTAATAAAGTTAGCATTAAGTGACTTACATTTTAGACACAATGTTGCCTGTTTTGCTTAGTTTTGCCAACAAAACTAGTTCCAAACAAAGAGCACTGTTTTGTGTCTCTGAGCAACACAACACTGTGTTACCTTACTGAATGAATCAGCTTTTTGAACAAACTGAATGATTCAGTGACTCACTCATTAACACAGTTGAACTGATTCGTTCCTGAATGAATCAGCCATTTAAATGAATTGGTTGAATCTCAGTGACTCACTCATTAACAGTGACTTGCTGCCATCTACTGGTGGTTGTAATTTTACATTTCAACTAAATGTTCATGTTTTAAACAATTTCAAACATCGGTATTCAACATTTTATGTTGAATTAACAAAGTATAAATGCAAAAGTTAAATGCATCTATGTCCCATCTGAGCTACATTAAACTAAGTAAATACATTTAAATGGCACTTCAGATTCCGATTTCAGAAATGTTTTCCTATGTTGGATTGAAAAAGTACCAAATGAAGTGCCTCTTACGCTTACCCAAAAATAAAAAATGAAATAAAAAGAGTTGGGAGAACTGAGCACAATCCTGCTGCTCAAACTGTGTATAAACATTTTTTTTTTTTTCACTTTCAACACTTAAGTACATTTAATATTTTAATATTTAATAAATATCACATACTTTAAAACTTTTACTCAAGTAATATTCTAAACTGTGATTTCAACTTCCACCAAAGTCAGTTTCTGGTAAGATTTCTGTACTTTTACTCAAGTGTGGCTTTGGGGTACTTTATCCACCACTGGTCACTACTAGTAAAAGCCTGGCCTATTTATCGCAAAGGTTTGTCTGGTTAGAAAAATAAAATGTGATGTAAAAAATAGTAGTACTTATTATGGTGCCAAACCAGGTTTGCGGGGCCCGGGTGCAGGTTGTACCCATGGGTCCTGTTTGAAATTTTTTGTCATTTTCACTTGCATTCAATGTTTCCTTTTTATCATTTAAGTGTGCAAGATTTGGATTTGTCTGGATTTTTTTTTTTTTTTTGAAGGCATGGTGAGTTTTGGGCTTTTATTTTTTATTTTTGGCTGTTATCTTGGTCAACCAGCAAAGTTTCATACTGATAAATGTTTTTTTTTTTTTTTTTTTTTATCTTTCGCTGTTGTATGCTGAGGGTGTCGCAGTGTCTTGTGTTTGTTCACCTGTTACTATTGTATGCAATCCTGAAATTCATCATACTGTGAAAAGTTTTTTGTTGTGTGAAAACATTTTTACATTCATGTTGTGTTTGGTCTTTTTAACAGTTCTAGTAGGGCTAGGTTTGATAGGGTTAAACTGTACCTCTTGCATTGCAGTATTTCAATATAGATGTTTTACCACTACCTGATTAATTTTGGTGGGCTCATTTATCTGAGGTGTGTTCGACTTGAACCATGGCTACAGACAGCAGTCAACGAGATCAGCCAGTTGCTCTTGGGACGGAGTTGAGAATGTCAAGTCGGACACTTTTTGCTCTCGGTAGTGAAGCTCACGCAATGTTTGCGTACTATCACAGATGAAGTAAATAAAATGCAATATTTGTCAAATACACAAATGTTTCAGAAATGTTTTCATGAGCGGCAATACAGTGTTTATATACTGCCTAATACAGCGCCATCTGTTCAAGAATATAGTTTAGCATAAACATATACTATTTAAATTCTAATAAATTGGGGTTGACTAATTTATATGCTTTTATCTGTGTTTTATGTTAAACGTGACTCATAACAATGTGTTAAGTCGAACACATTCAGTGAGAGCAGTCACATGACATTTACAGTTCAGCTGACTGGCTCAAAAAGTTCTGTGGTCCCATTACCAAACAAGGGATTTTGTACCATCCTGTACCAGCTGCACAGCTGTCATTAAGATGATTATAAAAGCAAACAACTGATTCTCTCCAAATCTTATATAACCTGATTGTCAATCAAAGGCCATTTCATTGGTATCCTTCTGTTCTGAACTTCTCTTGTGTCTAGGTGGTTCAGTAGACTCTCAAGCCAACAAATGCTCTTATGTCACATTTAAATATTCTCTGTTCACTATTTTAAATTTAAAACCATAGGTCAGAAAACAACCAAACAGTTGCCGGTAGCTACTGACTCCCAAAGTATGTATTTATTTACTCTTTCCTTCCTTCCTTCCTTCCTTCTTTCTTTCTACATTCTTCAAAATATCCTCTGGATTTAACAGAAGGAGAACAAAAAAAAATCATACGTCTGGAACAATTTAAAGGTATAGTTCACGCCAAAATTTTAATTATGTTTTTTACTCACCCTAGTTATTTACTAGGGTGAGTAAATAACATAATTAAAATTTTTGGGAGAACTATCCCTTTAAATTTGGACCGTCTTGTCTTGTCTTGTAGGTTGCTTCTACTGAGTAGGTGAAGGTCTTGGAATGAGCCCCGGCATTCCCTATGCGCTCTTATGTTGTTTTCTTCTGATGTCTAAGGATGTCTCGGGCAAATGACTGTCATTGAGCGAAGTGTACAGGAGGACTTTCAAAGGCGAATCTTGTTTTTTTTTTCTCTGGGCTGCCATCTGATATAAATCTGTTCGGCCATCTGACACATCAGAGGTCCCTTGAGAGCTTGGCAACCACAGGTTTCCCTCATCCTCAAGAAATGGGAGGATGGAGTCTAAAGACACAATAGAGCACCACTAATCCCATCTCACGAAAACAGCCTTGCGTTGGAAGCTCGCTCATGGATTGTGGTTCCACTAGATAAAAATAATAATTAAAAAAAAAAAAAAAAAAAAAAAAAGAAAGAAAAGAAAATCTAAATTGCAGACTCTGTGCACAGGACACTGTGCAATTTATTTATTTATTTTATTTATTTACCCACCCAATATGACACACACACACACACACACACACACAAACACATGTACGTTGCATGCTCTGTCAAACAGAAGATTACCCTGAAGTCTAAGGAACTGTGTAAAATGTGATATTGGGTGTAAAACAATCACTCTAAATGGTAATAGTCTTGCTCAGACTAACAATGAGTCATTTACAGGTGACTGAATCAAATATTATGCTCATTTTATTCAAATCACTTATGAGTTTGTAAAAAAAAAGGGGTAAGCTTAGCCTTTTCATCTATTTAAACAAATGTATAGTAATCTCCAAAAAAAAAAAAAAAAAAAATCTAGAACATTAATATGACTGATTCTAAAAGTATATAAAATGCATGAGTGGCCTTGAAGACACTTTTTTCCCACCCTAATATAATATGTGTTGTATAATATTTTACACATTACTAACATAATACCTCCGAGATAGTTCCACAGTCCTGGAAGTGAAACAATCAAATGATTCACTGTAATTTCATGTTCAGAAGATGCATAGCCAGTTCAAGTAAGCATTGTTGGATTTAGTTACAGAGGGAAAAGACCGAACATTTAGAGTGCAATTGAGTTAAGAGAGAAATATCAACTGCTGGAATGCTGGAGGCAATTCTTGTTTGCTCTGGATTGGGTCATTACATAAGTGACTGGAACAACTTTGGTTGCAAGCCAAAATATAATCTGTGTCATTAATTACACAAGCCATATGGTCAACAGCATCTAAACGCCATTTCCAGTTAGTCTCCTTGGGAGGTGCTGGAAGGCATGCTGACATTTACACTAAGATCTCCGGTCTGGACTTGGCCTGCCACTGTTTTACTAAGAACTGTCTGTCTCTCTGTAAACCATCACCATCAAATTATACTCTGATAACTGAAAACACCATAGTTATGTATACAGGCGATTATGCGGCCATTACATCCGATATACGTTTTTTTTTACTTTTTTGAACCTGTGATTGGCCAATCTAAAAACTACTCAAATTAAAAAGTAATTAAAACTTTTGAAGCATAGTTAAATACACTCCAGTGGTAACATTGCTGATTAGACTGAAGATCTACATAGGGTAATTTTGTCTTTACCTTTTTTACATTTTTGCAAAACTCTACAGTACAATATTTTAAACACACTACTGAGAAATTTTCAGTTAGTAGCATCATTCCCATTATTTTTAGACCCTGGAGACAATATAATTACTGATACAAAACTGACTAGCAACTATGCATACAAGATTAAATTTTTGGTCTCAGTTTATTGGTACAGTATTTATGTGTGTTGACTAAACATTTTATATATCAAGATATTGGAATTAAATGCCCTCCTTGGAGCAACATGTGATAATAAATGGTCGGTGGTAGTCTAGTAGTTAATCCTCTGGACTGAAAAGGCTCAATGTTAGTCAGGCTCAGCCATAAACTAAAGAGTTATTGTGCAAGCCATCATTATACCTCTCTTGGGTAAGCCACTTAACAGGGTGCTACAGGGTGATTGTTTTTTTTTTTTTAATCAAAAAGCCTGAATGTATGGACAGTGTCTTACATTTTCCACATATTTAGTTAATTGCAGGTAGTTTGTGAACATTTGGCAGAAGCTTTATCCAGAGTACATTTACAGGGACAACCACCCTTGAGAACCCTGGGGTTACATGGCTTGCTCAAGGCCACAATAATAGCAGCTCATGCTTCATACATTGCGACGCTCTAGCCAGTCACATCTACTTTCTGCTTTCCATATTGACAGACTGTGGCATGTTTTGTGCTATAGATTTAATGGTGGCCCAAGATGGACCTCTCCTCTCTACATCTCCCAATAGAATTTAGCCTTTTCAGAAGCCTGTGGCAATGGGCACACTAGAGGCGCATGAAGACAGCAATAGAGGCAAGTAAGGACCGTGAAGTCTCTCTTTCATCCATCTAGTTGTGTTCATGCTGTAGCTCACAAATTATTTCCCATTCCTGCTCAAAACATTTTGTAATCTAATGAGAGAAACCCTAGCTATGAGCTTGCAGACACAACTAAGACATTAGTTCTTTATTTAAAAATAAATAAATAAAGTTTTATTTATTTATTTTAAATCTGGTTTCAAATTTGTCATCCAGTCTAATGGCATGTAACAATATGCAAGTGTATTACGGGCTGCTATTATGTTATGTGCGTGATGGATTCTTATTGGAGCAATTTTGGAGCAAGAGAAAATGCCAACATTCAGAGAAAAAAAGACAAAGAAAACAGAGACTGTTTGAGGTTCTGGATGTGCCAACTTGAAGAATAACAGTCAACAACATTTCCATGGCAACCATATTCAGAACTCACTGTTCCCTGTGATGCAGCAGGATTGTAGAACAGTGACCACAGTCACATCAGTTTAAAGATGGAGAAGCACCAGCAGCACTTATACTGACCTATCATGATGAGGCCTTCGAATCCCACATTTGACACTTGGATTGCCATTGCAGTTGTGTCTGAAATGATTGATATTTATGTGGCAATACTTGAGAACATGCTACATATAAATACTCTCCTCTCAGAAATAAGAGGTACAAAGCAGTCATTGGGAAAGTACCCTAAGAAATATAAAGGGAAAATTACAGGTAAATATCAGCACTTTAAACAAACACACACACACACTGTCATGATCAAAAATATCGGCACCCTTGCAATTCTGATCTGGATTCATTGATGGCCATTTAAGAACTCTCCAGCGCTTTGTTTGTAACCATTTCTGAGTGCTTTTTGAAGTATGTTTCAGGTCATTGTCCTGCTGGAAGACCCATGACCTCTGGTGGAGACGCAGCCCTGCAAACATGTGGGGCCCATGCTGTCTTTTTGCGGGCACAGTGGGCTAACCTAAACAGGCCCAGTGTGGGCTTGCCCAGGAGAGGCCCACAGCTTTGGGCTCACCGCAGGCTCTCTGTGAGCAGCCCACACTAGCGGACTGTTCACATTATTCCCATGATGGCCCAGTGTGGCCCATCCCGTTTGGGCCCAGAGCAACTTTTGTATCCTTTGGGCCCATGCAGGTGTTTTGTAGGCAGCCCTGTAATGTAACTAGGAGAATACAAACAACATTGACCGGCCATTATTTAGCCACTCAATTGAACTGGAATGGCTCAAACCAAAAGAGACCTTTTTCAGAACCTGTTGTTTCATATAGGCCAGGGATCCTCAAATCTGGCTCATGAGATCCACTTTCCTACACAGTTTAGTTCTAACCTTAATCAAACTGAGCATGCTAATCAGTATATTCAGGATCATTAGAAAATCACAGGTGGATGAGTTTGATCAAAGTTGGAGCTAAACTCTGCAGGAAAATGGATCTCACGAGCCATATTTGAGGTGTAACAGACATGAGCCTGTGAATTTTGTGTCCAGTTTTCTTCCTTATCACTAGGGGTGCTAAGGTGTTTTAGGTTTCCTTTAGCAAAGCCATGAGAGAGTTAGCAGTAGCCAGCAATGCTCACCAGCTGAACTCATTGGCTGTATCCGAAATTGCCCCCTATACCCTCATTCACTATTCCCTACATTAGTTCTCTCATTCAGTTCACTTGAAGGAGTGAATAAAAAAAACGAGTCAGTGAATTCGGACACTGAGTGCACCGGAAACCCTGCCGCTTGCATAGTTTGCGCTTGCTGTTTATAATAATCATTTGAAACTGACAAACGGACAGCTCCAGTAAAGGATTTATCTTGAACTCTGCCATGGAAATTATGTATAAACCCTAGTTAAACAATTAAATAATTAATTTTCAATTAATTAGGCTATACCTGTGTTGTATTGCGCTTGTGTGCTGTGGACGAGCGCATTGTAAATTTAATGAATGGATGATTCAGCTGCAAGTGCCCTCTTTCGGCCAGAAGCATGAACTCATTCGGCACGCGACTCTCACAGTGAATTATGGGTATTCTCTAGCCGGTGAGGGTACATCTGTTGTACACTCGTTTTTGCAGTGCATTGTGGGATTGAATGAGTGCA
Source organism: Cirrhinus molitorella (assembly GCA_033026305.1). Taxonomy (NCBI): domain Eukaryota; kingdom Metazoa; phylum Chordata; class Actinopteri; order Cypriniformes; family Cyprinidae; genus Cirrhinus; species Cirrhinus molitorella. The sequence goes on from CM065129.1 coordinate 2,559,421, forward strand.
CTCGAGAACGTCTACTATGGTTTCGGACACCACTAAAAATGGCTGTCCCCTCAAATAGGGCACTATAGGGGGCTATTTTGGATAGAGCCTCTGTGATGTGTACTGTTTGGTAAATGTAAATTTTAAGCTCAGTCTAAAGTAAAAGTGTACATTGCTGATGTATTTTTTGGTGAGATGTTACATATTGCCTATGTTTGAACTGATGCTAAGAGTTTAAGACAATGTACTTGTATGCATTTTAGAAGGACTCTTTATTGGTGAGGTCACCACATCATGGTCCAGTTTGAATATGGATTTAAAGTTAAAGGTTTTTTTTTTTTTTTTTTGATGTGGGACCATAGTCTGGACTATTTTCGACTGTTCCTGTTTGAGAGCTGTGGTGTGTTTTATTACAAGAGGTTGGATTACTCATTTGCAGTGTTGGGAGTAATGCATTACAAAAGTAAAGTATTACAGTAATGTATTACTTTTTGCTGTAACAATGTAGTGTAAGGCATTACTAATCAATTTTCAGTAATATTTTACTCGTTACATGTTCAGTAACGCTTGCGTTACAACAAACTTTTCGCCTGCGAGACATTAACAAATCAAAAATCCCACAAGTTCTATTTCCTGTTCGTGTATAGACGCGTGTGGTGTCATTCATCTCCTTTTCGCTTGTGGAGCGTTGTATTTTGTAACGCGGCATGATTTCACGCTCTGAGCTCGAGGTCCGCGGCTATTGGACCCGACTGGTTCGTTGTAAGCCCTATAGCGCGCACTGGCAAGTGGAACAGCGGCAAATGGATAGAAATGGCAGGCGACAGTATATTCGCGAGATGGACGTATGCACAGGTCTCTGTTTGATCTATTTTCTTTCTAAGCAGTTATGTTTAGCCTTTATGTTAATTTCTATGGAGTAAAATGACTGAGGGGTTGGTTTTCTGTTTGCACTTTATACCTGGAAAGCATAAGCTGTTCATCATGCTCACTTTGTGCATGACAGTTTTGTGTTGTGAGCGATTTGAATTCAAAATGAATGAAATGGCACTGGATACAACATAGTCCTGTTGTATCTAATATGAATATGCCCAGTATTCACAGATATTGCCAGGTAATCACTTTACCTCTACCATATAACATACAACAGACAGACTGGATCATGTGATTTTGGCTGTCATCCTTTCTTGCATTGTCTTGAACTTTCACTTTGCCAATTATAAACTATATTGTTAGTAGCTTGGATAGGCCAAAGTCATTAGTGTACATCATATCGCTTTCTACTGGATGTAAAATGATCTGAGGTACATTTTGTCATTTTAGGATGTTAAGTTTTACTTCTGTAGTTATTTTGGTGAAAGTAACTCAGACGTAATACTGGAGTAATGTAACGTATTACAATTCTAAGACAGTAATATTGTAATGTAAGGGATTACTTTTAAATAACAGTAACAAGTAATATGTAATGTATTACAATTTGGAAGTAACTTGCACAACACTGCTCATTTGCTATCAGCCAATTTCAGCTATGGACAGTGTTTGGACATTGATGCACTACAGATAAGCACACATCAACTTTTGCATAATGAAATCCTAGTCTTACATTACTTTGTTTGCCTTCTTAAGTTTTTGTTTGTTTGTTTGTTTTGTTTACTTAAACGGGGAGTCTTCTCAATTATCACCAGTAAAGTATGGAGTGCCACAAGGATCTGTCCTAGGTCCTCTGCTTTTCTCAATATACATGTTGCCCCTTGGCAATATTATTAGGAATTATGGAATTAGTTTCCATTGTTATGCTGATGATACTCAACTATATATCTCAACAAGACCAGATGAAACTTCTAAATTATCAAAGTTAACAGTGTGTTAAAAATGTAAAAGACTGGATGACCAATAATTTTCTCCTATTAAATTCAGATAAGACAGAGATATTACTTATCGGACCAAAAATGAATACACAAAATCTCTTGGATTACAATTTGCAACTAGATGGATGTACTTCTGCTTCCTCTACAGTCAAAAGTCTGGGTGTTATATTAGACAGCAACTTGTCTTTTGAAAATCATATTTCCCATGTTACAAAAACAGCATTCTTCCATCTTAGAAACATTGCCAAGCTGCGAAACATGTTACCTGTTTCTGATGCAGAAAAGTTAGTTCATGCATTTATGACCTCTAGGCTGGACTATTGTAATGCATTGCTAGGTGGTTGTCCTGCATCTTCAATAAACAAGCTGCAGTTAGTCCAAAATGCAGCTGCTAGAGTCCTTACCAGGTCAAGAAAATATGACCATATTACCCCAATTTTAAAGTCTCTGCACTGGCTTCCTATTAGGTTCCGTATCAACTATAAAATACTACTTCTTACCTATAAGGCCCTAAATGGTTCAGCTCCTGCGTACCTAACTAGTCTTCTACCTCGCTACAATCCATCACGCTCCCTAAGGTCGCAAAACTCAGGACTCTTGGTAGTACCTAGAATAGCAAAGTCCACTAAAGGAGGTAGAGCTTTTTCACATTTGGCTCCCAAACTCTGGAATAGCCTTCCTGATAATGTTCGGGGTTCAGACACACTCTCTCTGTTTAAATCTAGATTAAAGACACATCTTTTTAGCCAAGCATTCACATAACGCATCTCAAAATCTTTTACTGCTGTTATATCTGATCAATTGCACATTATGAATCCTTAGCTTTGGTTGAACAAATCCTTTTGCTTGGTTTGAACAGCAGCTACGCTAATTATGTTCCTATTGTTCTCTGTTTCTGCCACGGGATTGACATCCCGTGGTAACTAGGAATAACACAAGCTACAGTCTGGATCAGGAACACCTAAGAAGAGATGATGATGCCAACCCCTTGGAGGACTTTAGATGATATCAGCCCTGAAACACCATACATCACTACCGAATTTTACTACAGTGATTTGATTGCAACATATAATCATTAATGTTAACATTATACAAATTGTACAAACTTTAATTATTGTACAAATTCTAATTTAACAAACGTTATTGTACAAACTTTAATTATTGTACAAACTTTAATTTAACAAACTTTAATTATTGTACAAACTTTTAATTTGCTGTTAAGCTGCTTTGAAACGATTTGTTTCGTGAAAAGCGCTATACAAATAAACTTGACTTGACTTGTTTGTTTTTTTTTTTGTATATTTACATTTTTGACTATATGTAGCTGTATCAACCTGAATTTAATGTTTTCTATTTTGCATTTAATAAATCTATTGATTTGAAATCTCTTTGACTACTGTACATTTTTGACAATACAGACATTAGTTATGTGATGACTGCATTCATTTCAGATGTACAATAAATGTTTTCCCCAAAGATACTAACGCGATACTAACACTCCTACCACTTCCACTCCTTGTGCTTCTCTGTGCAGGTCCTGTGCACTCAGGACGTGCTCTGCCCAGATGTCCTTCATTTGCCGGGACACCACGGACCCCAGGTGCAGCAGCAGCAGAAGACGCAAGCCAGGCCCCGGGCGAGGACCTTTCCCCCTCCGCCGCCCCCGGTCTTCGAGATCTCCACCCGGAACCACTTCGCAGAGATAATGCGCAAACTCATTGTTTTCCTGGTGCTCGTGTTCTCGATGTTTCTGCGCAGATACCCGCAATCCTGAAGGATGAGAGCATCGACGCGATCGTCCTGCACGCGGGAGCGAACGACACCAGGCTGCAGCAGACAAAGGTCTTGAAGCGGGAATTCAGCAGCCTGACCGAGACGGTTCGCAGCACGGTGCCCGCAACAAGGATCATCGTGTCAGGACCGCTTCCCATGTATCGACATGGGCATGAAAGGTTCAGTAGACTTTTTGCTCTAAATGAATGGTTATTGAATATCGAATAGTGAGGTCAAAACATAAATTTAATGCAGGACCTAGAAAAAATCTGATCGTGATTAACCCGGAAAAATAAATGAACAAAAAACATTTTTAAAGTTTGGGCTCCTAAACATTAGATCACTCGCACCCAAAGCAGTTATTGTAAATTAAATGATCACAGATAATAATTTTGATGTACTTGACTGAAACCTGGCTAAAACCAAATGATTATATTGGTCTAAATGAGCCTACTCCACCAAACTAATGTTATAAGCATGAGCCCCGTCAGATTGGTCGTGGCGGTGGTGTTGCAACAATATATAGTGATATTCTCAATGTAACTCAGAAAAAAGGATGCAAGTTTATTCATTTGAAATACTTTTGCTTAAAGTTACTCTGTCAGATATGCAAAAGAAATCTGTCTTATCTCTTATTTTAGCTTTTAGCTACTGTGTATAGACCGCCAGGGCCGTATACAGACTTTTCTGAATTTTCAGATTTCCTTTCTGACCTGTTGGTTAATTTTGATAAAGCGTTAATTGTCGGAGACTTTAACATTCACATCGATAATACAAATGATGCCTTAGGGCTTGCGTTTACTGACCTATTAAATTCTTTTGAAGTCAAGCAAAATGTCATGGGGCCCACTCATCGTTTCAATCATACGCTAGATTTAATTATATAGCATGGAATTGATCTTACTGATATAGATATCGTACCTCAAAGCGATGATGTTACTAACCGTTTCCTTGTATCATGCATGCTGCGTATGACTGATATTAACTATATGGCTCCGCGCTATCGTTTGGGCAGAACTATTGTTCCAGCCACCAAACATATATTCACAAATAACCTGCCTGATTTATCTCAACTGCTCTGTGCACCCAGTAATACACAGGATCTAGACAAATTGACTAGCAACATGGACACTATCTTCTCTAATACGTTAGAAGCTGTTGCCCCCATCAAATTGAAAAAAAGTTAGAGAAAAACGTACTGCACCATGGTACAACAGTACTACCCATTCTCTCAAGAAAGAAACTCGTAATCTTGAGCGCAAATGGAGAAAAACTAATGTAAGTTTTTAGAATTGCATGGAAAAACAGTATGTCCAGCTATAGACAGGCTCTAAAAGCTGCCAGGGTCGAGCACATCCACAAACTCATAGAAAATAACCAAAACAATCCAGGTTTTTATTTAGCACAGTGGCCAGATTACAAATAATCAGATGCCGCCCGACCTAAATATTCCTTTACAGTTTAATAGTAATGACTTTATGAATTTTTTCACTGATAAAATAGATAACATCAGAAATACAATAACCAATGTAGATTCTACAGCGTCCAGGACGGGAAGAGCTAAATAAACTTGTCAATACGTCTAAACCTACAACATGCCTATTAGATCCTGTACCCACTAAATTACTGAAAGAGTTGTTACCTGTAGCAGAAGAACTACTCCTCAATATTATTAACTCATCGTTATCTTTAGGTCATGTCCCAAAACCATTCAAGTTAGCGGTTATTAAGCATCTTATTAAGAAACCACAACTAGACCCTAATGAACTAGGAAATTACAGACCCATTTCTAATCTTCCGTTTATGTCTAAAATTTTAGAAAAAGTTGTATCTGCTCAATTATGCTGCTTTTTGCAAAAAATGATATCTATGAAGAATTTCAATCAGGTTTCAGGCCCCATCATATCACAGAAACTGCACTTGTTAAAATCACTAATGACTTGCTTCTTGCATCAGACCAAGGCTGCATCTCACTGTTAGTTTTACTTGACCTTAGTGCTGCGTTTGACACTACAGACCAGGGGTAGGGAACGTTGATCCTCGAGAGCCATGTCCCTGCAGATTTTAGCTCCAACCCTAATCAGACACACCTGAACAAGCTAATCAAGGTCTTCAGGATACAGGTTGGCATGTTTTTATTCAGGGTTGAAACTAAAATCTGCAGGGACATGGCTCTCGTGGATCAACGTTCCCTACCCCTGCTATAGACCATGACATACTAATAGATCGACTACAAAACTATGCAGGTATTCAAGGGCAGGCTTTAAGATGGTTTAGATCCTACCTGTCCAACTGCTACCACTTTGTTTACTTAAACGGGGAGTCGTCTCAGTTATCACCAGTAAAGTATGGAGTGCCACAAGGATCTGTCCTAGGTCCTCTGCTTTTCTCAATATGCATGTTGCCCCTTGGCAATATTATTAGGAAATATGGAATTAGTTTCCATTGTTATGCTGATGATACTCAACTATATATCTCAACAAGACCAGACGAAACTTCTAAATTATCAAAGTTAACAGAGTGTGTTAAAAATGTAAAAGATTGGATGACCAATATTTTTTTTTTTCCTATTAAATTCAGATAAGACAGAGATATTACTTATTGGACCAAAAAATAATACACAGAATCTCTTGGATTACATTTTGCAACTAGATGGATGTACTGCTGCTTCCTCTACAGTCAAAAGTCTGGGTGTTATATTAGACGGCAACTTGTTTTTTGAAAATCATATTTCCCATGTTACAAAAACAGCATTCTTCCATCTTTGAAACATTGGCAAGCTATGAAACGTTACCTGTTTCTGATGCAGAAAAGTTAGTTCATGCATTTATGAGCTCTAGGCTGGACTATTGTAATGCACTGCTAGATGGTTGTCCTGCATCTTCAATAAACAAGCTACAGTTCGTCCAAAATGCAGCTGCTAGAGTCTTTACAGGGTCAAGAAAATATGATCATATTACCCCAATTTTAAAGTCTCTGCACTGGCTACCTCTAAGGTTCCGTATCAACTATAAAATACTACTTCTTACCTATAAGGCCCTAAATGGTTCAGCTCCTGCATACCTAGTCTTCTACCTCGCTACAATCCATCACGCTCCCTAAGGTCGCAAAACTCAGGACTCTTGGTAGTACCTAGAATAGCAAAGTCCACTAAAGGAGGTAGAGCTTTTTCACATTTGGCTCCCAAACTCTGAAATAGGCTTCTTGATAATGTTCGGGGTTCAGACACACTCTCTCTGTTTAAATCTAGATTAAAGACATATCTTTTTAGCCAGGCATTCACATAATGCATCTCATAATCTTTTACTGCAGTTATATCTGATCAGTTGCACATTATTAATTCTTAGCTTTGGTTGAACAAATCCTTTTGCTTGGTTTGAACAGCAGCTATGCTAATTATGTTCCTATTTGTTCTCTGTTTCTGCCACGAGATTGACATCCCGTGGTAACTAGGACTTACACAAGATTCAGTCTGGATCAGGAACACCTAAGAAGAGATGATGATGCCAACCCCTCGGAGGACTTTAGATGATATCAGCCCTGAAACACCATACATCACTATCGAATTTTACTACAGTGATTTGATTGCAACATATAATCATTACTGTTAACATTGTACAAATTGTACAAACTTTAATTTAACAAACGTTATTGTACAAACTTTAATTATTGTACAAACTTTAATTTATTAAACTTTAATTATTGTACAAACTTTAATTTAACAAACTTTAATTATTGTACAAACTTTAATTTGCTGCTTTGAAACGATTTGTTTTGTGAAAAGTGCTATACAAATAAACTTGACTTGACTTGATTAATAGCGTGGGTCTAGTGAGAGCTTCCTGGGGGCTAAGTGAGGGCTTCTCATGCAGGGCCAGCGCTAAGGGACCAACGTTTTGCCAATGAGCAAAGTCTCAGAGGCCCTACGCTGTCAGCCCACTGGGGGCCCTTAGAATAGCACTAAGTGGGCCCATAAAGGGCCAGTTCAGGCTTGTCTGCAGGGAACTTTCTGACACTATGTTGCACCCCAAAATTCTTTTGTAATCATCAGATGTCATGATACCGTTCACACAGTTAAGGCATCCAGTGCCAGAAGCAGCAAAGCAACCCCAAAACATCTTTGAACCTTTGACGTAGTGGTGTCTGACTAGGGTCAAGACGTAGGGTGATGACATCATAGTTTCACAAAATATACGGATTGGCCATACAGACGAAAACACAAAGACGTCATTTTCAGATGTATCCACTCTGGGACCCGGTTTCAAAACTGTAGCCTCAGTTTGCTGTTCTTAGCTAACAGGAATGGCACCCGGTTTGGCCTTTGAAATGCAACAAATGCAATAAACGTTTTATTAACTTATACGTTTTTAACTAGGTACTATCTGAACATTCATCATTCAAAATATACGCTATATAATATAATGGATTTCCCCCATCAATTTATTTCCATTAAAATCTTTAGTGAACAGTGTGTATGTGTAAACAGCTTTATGTTTTATATGTTCTCCATGAAGAATCAAAGAGAGGCACAGCATAAACAAATAAAATCAAATTTTCAATTTTCATAAAATGTTTATGTTCTTAGTTTAAAAAGTTAGGAATCATTTAATATGGCATTTATTGACCATTTAATAAGGTGCCTAAGATCACTAGCAAAAAAAAAAAAAAAAAAAATGCATGAGCGCTCCTCAAAGGTAAGTGATTATGGGACATTTTATTGACAGGGTGAAGGTCTTTGGGAGGTCCTGTTTGCCCAGCCCTCAACTGAGCCTGATGGAATGTCCAGTGTAAAAATGGGAATTTAATTTCATAAATCTTGTAGCACTTCAATCCTGACTTTAAAGATGACAGGAAAATGACAACACATCCTCCTCAACCAGGAATAACAGTACAGAGTAGTGGAGGCCACGAACAGTCCTTGTGAAACAAGACGGATATAATTCTCTCAGCTATATTTTATCAGCACTATTGGCCCTATGGATACATACTGTATGGTGAGCATTTATTTTCCCTTTGAAAGCAGCCTTGTTCAATGCACTGAGTTCATTTTTCACTGACAAACATTGTGTGCTGCCTGGAGGAAATTGTACGATTCACAGAATCAACACAAAGCTACGTACAGGAGTGAATAATGGTCTGCGTACTGCTTCACAGACTCCTCCAGGTATCAGCAGACATATTAAGCAGCGATGAGGGCTGGGAAATAAAGAGAGTTTGCCAGTTTCCATTGGTAATATGGGGTGGTGCACTCAAGTGACTCTGACAAACAAATGCCTTGCAATAAGAGGTGATAAAGGACAGCAGGCCAGGTTTTTATTGCTCTTTACTACATGGTTTGCATGCAAAAATATATGAACCATAAGGCGTTCTGGTTGCATGAAACTTTAATTGAAAGATGATGTTTTGAAGTCAAAGGAGTATGCCAACTCTGTGTCATATGCTTTTATCTTACAATATATTCATATTACAAAATATATACAATATAATCTATTACATATCTATTACAATCTAAAAAAATATTCCATGGAGAAAAAAAAAAAGTAAAAAATGTACAAATAATATTCCTAGATTAATTAAATGTTTCCAGTCATTTTGACTTGACTGTTATACAGATTGCAAATGCTCTTATTTAAAAATGTGACTTAGTCCAGATTTAGTCTGGCTGTCAGTAAACACTCCAGAGAGAGACCATTGTGTCAATTGGATTGGCAGCTGCCACATATGCTCTGAGCTGCCATGTCCTTACATACTTTGTTGGCAGAATGTGTGCGTGATGCCTTTTTCTCTTTTCTCAACAGCATTTAACTTTTTAATCACATTGAGAGTGTGAACCGTGAAATGAATCCCATCTGTCCAAATGGCACTGGCTTTTACAAAATACATTCCTCCCTGTGGAAATAAATTTTCATAGGATTAGGTTTGTGGCGATGTTTTCTGTTGACTATTTACCATATGTGATACAAATCAAATGCCGTGTATAAATGACAGAACGCAAATATAATCCTGTTTTGAAGTTTCTAGGGGGGAAAAAAATGTTTTGGTAAAACTGATGGGCAGCCGATTACAGATTTGCAGTGATTCAAGTTTGCATATAAAATGTCACGGCAGCCATATCATGTTTTCAAGGAATTTCCACTGATTTTAAAATGATACTATTTTTAATATTGTCTTGCAATATTTATTAAACAGATCTGGAAAATTGGGTGCAAGCACTAATATCAGTCCTCTTTATTTTTGTATCCTTGCAGAAAAGCAATATGTTATGTCGTATACAAAGAGCAAAGTAACATTACTGTTAAAGATATGGTCAGGTTTCAGGTATTAGACTCCTATAGTCATTTTTATGGTTTGACATGCGCTCTGAGCTATCTGCCTTATCTATATTATCTTTCTGACAAGCCACTCCAAAGAATAGTATATTTCAGATTGTCAAAGGTATATATAAATCAGATACACTGGGCAGGCTTGTAACTGCAAATGATGTCTTATCCTGTTGATAATTAAATAGCATTGTGTTTTTTTTTTTTTTTTTGTTTTTTTTTTTTTTTTTTTTTACATACAAGCTTTCAGCTGTTTGAGAGTAAAAGATGGAGCAAGAATACTTTGTTTCTGAAACTGACATGTGCACTGAAAAATTAATCATATGTAGACGTAACAGCACTAGTAGGGTCATGTTAACCATAGCAAAGGACAGAAACAAAACTACAGAATTCATGACAGGGAAATACATATTCAATAAATCGGAAAACACATAAACAAAAGAGGCAAACAGTAATTAATCAAAAATTGAAATGACTCATACTATGAAGATATAAGCCAGTTACAAATATTAGCTTTATAAGTTATTGCCATAAGTTGGGTTAAATCGCAGGGGAGTTGGATCATTATGGTTATACTGGTCAGAATATACTGCCTAGCCCTAGTTGTCTACAATTTCCTGTCTTGGTCACTGGATGACATTGAACGCCTGCTCTGGCTTTGGTGGCAGATGGCACGTCTGATATGGGCGTCCTGCCAGACCGCTTTGCTGTGACACATCCTCAACAGCTGGAAATTCAGGATATTCTTCTGACTATGTGTTGATATCCTAGGTTGGTTGTAAGAATGACAGAAAAGTTAACGAGGAAGCATATTCTGCTGATAATCAATGGTACAAACTGATTCCTATGAATCAACAACATATTTATGTTGGATATTCTGTCAGTGAATGCCAGAATGATGATATTCCTGTGACTGATCCAGGTGTGTTAAAAATTGATGATGGCAAGAACTGCTACTGAACAGGGTCTTTAGTACAGATACCTTGAACTGGGACTGAATTTAAATTGCTGCAGCTGAATCCGAGGTGGAGATTGATCAGTTTGAGCTGGTGAACTGCAGGTTTACCTGATGATTAATTAGCTCATTTAAACACATTAATCAGTGATATCAACATAGTTCATCAGTTATGGGAGTCACTAGTTGCATTCAAACACAAAATAAATGTACAGTTACTTCTGAAAATCTGAATATTTTCTGTAAAAAGTGAGGATATGTTGAATAATATTCAGTTGTTTCTTTGCTTGTTTGATTGACTGTTCTAACATATGAGACACCAATGTTTCAGGATATTAGGACACAGAATAGGACACATGCTTATTTAACAACTGATTTTTTTTTTTTTTTTTTTTTTTTCATGTTTGGGTTTATGCATATGATTTTTTTTTTTTTTAAGATTAAATACAGAGTTCTTGCATGAAACTCTAGAATGCAGTCCGATGGGTCTAACTCAATCTGACAACATGACATCATAATCACATGGCACAGCCGATTGGTTTTCTCCTGTATCAGTAGCCAATGAGCTCAGTGCTCAACATTTAAATATATGATTTGCTATGTTTTGCTTTGGTTATAATGTAGGCATTTTCAGACAGAGACGTAGATTTTTACAATGTTGCACTTCAGCATTTGGTTTGCTTTCAGAAGGCTTACCAATGTTTATGTAAGTCACATCTGAGTAAAACTGTCCTTTCATTGGTCAGAGAGCACCTGTTTATGTTCCGGGATTGAGCACGTAATGCCATCCATCAAGATGGATTGACAAGTAAGCTCTGTGGGCTTTATCTGTAGCTGTCCACACACACACACACACACACACGTTTATATGAATGTAGCCATCATTCCCACTCTAAGCAAGAATCAAGGTTTCATCAGGACAGCATTCTTGCATTGCACCTGTTTCGGAAAAGAGCAATTAGAAAACATTTTAAGATGAAAAGGTGCTCTTTGGATTTCAACTGTGATACTAATATGCTGCTCACCCATAAAATCAGACACTGCTGCTTTTTATATAACACATTTCCCATTATGAATTATAATACAGCTTGGTTAGTTGGTCCATTGTGTCAGATTGCTTTCTCACCACAACCAAACTGCACTTTTCAGACAGCGTTATTCAGATTCGACTTTATGTTATTTTGGTACAGATCAAGGCTTGATTGCCATTTTCATATATATCCAAACAACCAAAATAAGAAAGATGTGCCAGGTTCTGAAACAAATACTCCAGATGAGCCAGATGTGACACAGTAGTTTGTTGGATTTTGTCTATACTGTCCTGTTTGAAATAAACAGTCAACTAATTCTCAAACCTGTTCTGAATCTTGAAGTGAAGCAAAACATGGAGAAGAAAAATTCAATAGTCCTGCCATGTGTTCAGCCTCTGGGTGAGTGGATGTACTTTAGGTTTCTGTGTCTCTGTCAATCTGTACAAGATATGGCTGATGGATTCCCTCACCTCTAAAGTTCAAAAACTGGAACAGGTTGTAGGCACTATGAAGGACAGGTTTGGTGTAAATTTTCCCTATTCTTATTCATTCCAATGCAGTAAGATCTAACATAATTTAAAGGGTACATAACATACACAGTTTCACCTAATCTCATGTTAATCCTGAGTACCTATCCTGAGTAGTAATGTAGGATACTTTTTGGAGATACTATATCTCCAAAAAGTCTTTAGTTTTCTTATATTTATAAAAGAAAAATACAGCTTTCCGATTTTATCCGGAAAAAGGCAAACTTCTGGAGGCGGAGTGGAGCTAAGTTCGATCACTTGTGTTAGGATTGGCATTAAAACAGACATTTGATGTTGTTTCACTTACCATCTCTAGTTCTGAATCATTACCGGGATCTTTTATAGCTGGGACCACTCCATCTTTCAGTACAATGTGCAAATCCAGCGTCGAACTGGTCCTCGTATATGAAACATTCGTCAGCAAACACACACTTGCTGAACTCCATTGCTGCCCCAGAAAAAGGAACTGCATCCACTGTTCACGTAACGCTGGCTTCTTCAGGAAGCTGAGCAAAGTTATCTTTGCCTTACAACCACGGTCTGGCCGACGTGATCACGGGCGCGCTTTTCCGGGAGAAATGCTCATATAAGGACTTCCACCACCGACTACGTCATTAATGCCACGATCGAAAAAAAAAAAAAAAAAACAGCCGAAACTTGTACCAAACCGGAAGTAAGATTTTCGGCAAAGAAATTCTCTGTCATTTGTCTGAATAATTTTTTTAAACTTTGGCCATGTTTAGCATGAGAATCCAGCTCTTTAACACTGTAAACAACTCTGAATATACGAAACACCATTGAACCCCCCTTTAACATAATTTAAAGTGACTAATGCAATGCAAGTCTTATTATAATGTCTTCCTAATATAATCCTGATGCTTTGATGTTAACTTGGTCACCTTCATGCAAGTCACGATTAGCCTCCCTTCAATCCAGATGGGAAATTTTAGATGACACGAACTCTTTAGTGACTGTCTGATGCATTTTGCATGCTAGTATGATTATAAATGTTGCCTTGCATTTCCAAATTCTCATGTGGAAGTTTCATGTGGAAGGTCTAAGAACAGTGTTTAACGTGATTACTCAAATGCAAGGTATATGTCTTGCATCAATTACTAGAAAAGTGTTTTGGAAAATTGGTGAAAGGTCAGTTAGCTGTTTTAGTTTTAGTTGCTGTGAGACTACTTTAGCAAAGATGTGAGGGAAGAATTTAAATTTCATGTTAACCTACTAAAGTAGGTCACAAATTTAAAAAGCTTAGGAATCCCACCAGAATGTTTTATTACACATTCAAATACATGTTAGAAATATTTATTGAGAATACTCTTAAAATACAAATGTCTACAGATGTTTTGAAATTGAAAGTTAAATCAAAAAACTTTGTCCTCCATGAGGTTTTGTTGCTGTTTTCCCAAAACTAGTGCTCTTGTTCTTTTTTTTTCTGTAATGAATTTTACAACAAAACCTTGAGCTTGTGAAAGCCAATGTATTAATAAAACTTCTTCAGCAATTCCATTCATAGTTCTGTCCTAATATTTTCCTTTTCAGAGAGCCGTACAATACCAAAATGTCATCCAGATGTAGTCAAGCCAAATTAGTTTTATTTCTATAGCACTTTCCACAATACTTATTGTTGCAAAACATCTTTAAAGAAAATTGTGCCCTACAAATTCCCCTAGTGAGCAAGCCAGATGTGACAGTTGGACAGAAGGGGAAAAAAACTCTGTGTAGATAGATTATTAAGTGCAGTGAGACTCAGCAGGCGAACCATCACTTTTTTGGTAAGATACACTTAAAATATACACAAATATTATATAGTTATAAAATAGTTGTTATGGTTTTATGAAATTATGAAAAGATTGAATCTATTAGTAAAGTAAGGATTGCACTATAAAGATAATGCATAAATAGCATAAATCATTATCCAGAAGCGGGAACATTCATCAGGCCATACAGCATCACCGAGTACTCATAATGGCCGCTTGGTTGTAGGCACTAAAAAAGAACCAGATCAATCAATATTTCCCTCTTTTTTATTTACTCCAAGACAACAAGATGTAATAGAAGAAGATAGCAGTTTTTACAGCTGTTTTGTTAAAACTTTGGTGATCAATAAAAAGCAGGCCTTATTCTAATGTCTTCTTAACGTAATCCTCCACAGTCTGTGACTCAGGGATAGACACTGGCTAGATCCATTCTCTGGGGAAGTCACACCATGGAGGTAATCGATCACACAGTCCCAGGGTCTGTGTTGAGGCACACAGGGGGCCTTAACTTTAATGCATGTTGTAGATAGATCACTATACCCAGTAGGAATATTTGTTTGACTAGACATCAAAAGGATTTTCAATTTGGGTAGCTCGGTTAGGGATTATTTAACGTTGGAAAAAAAAAAAAACACTGCTCAGCCCAGAACTAATTCTCAGCTTCTCGGGAGATAGTAGGATTAGTATGGGATAGCCATAGGAAACACAGTACATAAAGAAACTGCTGTTCATGAAAGACTTTCAAAGTCCAGTCTTTAATTTTCAGTTGTTGGACAATCCAGTTGTACCCAGTGGAATGACATTTAGGTGAAGGGCTTGTTTGCATGGATTAAGACATTTTAAGTCTTTTTAACAAGTATTAGATACATTTTACTTTATACTGATTCTGAAACTAAAATTCTTCAAACTGTTTTGTAGAGTTGCCCAACAGGGTCTGACAATGATGCAGTAGACTGATCTAATCTCCTTTTTCACTTATGACATCTAGGTCCTTCCCATATTAAAGAAAAGGAATTAGGGCATTTAAAGGGCAGAGTTGACCACTTACCTCTGTCACAGTAGTACTGATCATGTGTTACCTCACTTGCAAATTATCAATTCTCTTAATTTGCTGCTTTGGCATTAAATTGTGGAATACTGTACAAAATCTTTGTTGTTGAAATTTGAACAGGTTTTCATAAATTTGGCATATGAGTCCTATTCCTGATTCTAGTTTCCTCTTTGATTAACTGCACAGGCTTTAGATTAGCTAATATCTTATCCACCATAGCGTACCTACATACTGCATGATATGGTCATCAACACACATGATCCATTAGCTATAGAAACGCACAATTCTGACAACTTGATGTTTATGTTCAAAGCTCTTCTTTTAAAGTACATCCAAATACCTTAAGTCAACAGTTAGATCAGCTGTGCTGATAAAGCAGTATACTCCAATTGTTCTACCTGAGATGCATGAAGTTTCCCTTGACCAGATAAATTACTTTTTGATAAACTATTCTTATTTATTTTGTACTGCAGCCCTGCTTGTGCTATTTAACTTTCTTTCCAACTGGGAAAGTATTAAATCTGGTGACCTCTGCATGAAGAATCATTTTGTCCTACTCTTGAACACAGAAAACTTACCATTTCAGAGCAGACATCATGGTAAATTGAACATTTTCCTCTTGCATTCCGAAGGAACACATGCTTACAAGTCATATGATGATAAGTTCAAAGAGATGTTTGATCGTCCTGTGGCTACTGGAATGGGGAACCGATAATCAGTTTATGTCAAGGAAAAGGTCTCATGCTGATTATGTTGCTTATGCCACAGTGCAGCTTCTCACACTTTGTCCTCTGACAGCAGGAGGACAGATGGTGCTGTGAAGACTGGCTGTTGTACAGTTTTAACCTTCTGGTTAGATGCCCACAAAGAAGTACCTAGCATTAGTCCTGGGATGGGGCATTTGTCTCAGCCTATGATGACAGATTAGTTATGCCCATTCAATGGATATTTCACACAAATATAGCTAGAGCTTTCTCAGAAAATCTGGGAGTGGTGCTTGCAAGTTTGCAGCTCCTACAATGACTCCAAGGTAGAACATTCACACTGCAAAAGTTAGTGGTCAATTTTTATTTATTGCTGTCATGAGCGCGGTCTCTGTGGCTCCCTCCGATCGCCGTCAGCGGGAGTTATCGCCGGACTTTTAACGAACTCCACTACCCATAATCCCGTACCTGGGACTCGCTTCCTGTTCCGGGGCGCTTCCCGCCGGCGCGCTTTCTTCCGGTTTTAAAAGGGACGCCGAGCCGCGAGCTTTTCGCGAAGTTTTGATTTGCTCCGGCCATCATCACCAAGCGTTTCTCTGGATTGTATTCTCTGTTATCGACTCGGACTGTTTGACTCTCGTGTGACTATTTCTGCCTGCCTTTCTGACCCCTCGCCTGCCTTTTCGGATTGTTGTTTGGATTGCTAGTTGCCCCGACCTCTTTGCCTGGACCTGACCATTCTCTGCCCTGCCCCTGTCACACCCGATTGCCGTTGTCGACCCTTGCCAGTTTAACCTTGTTTGTTGTCTGTGAATAAACCGTTTGCTCATGGATCCACCGACTGCTGATTTAACATCACAGAAAACTTCGCCAACAACGGATCCAGCAACGGTGTTCCAGCTCACCTCAGAGCTGTCGGCTCAAGCTTCAGTGCTGGCGGTCCACCAGCATCAGCTCGACCGCCTCACGTCACTCACGGAGGAGCTAGTAAAGACCCTACAGGCTCTTCAACTGCCGTCACAGACCCAGCCGAGCTACATGCCTCCCGCCGTGGCACCCCCCGCTGCCGCCGCCGCCACTACACCAGCCGCGCCAACCACCACCAGCCCACGCCTCGCCTTCCCGGAGAAGTTTGACGGAACAACGACAAAATGTAAGGGCTTTTTGTTACAATGCTCCTTATTTGTTAACCAACAACCACAGCTATATCCCACTGACGATTCTCGTATAGCCTTTGTCTGTTCACTTCTCTCGGGGCGTGCGCTGGACTGGGCCACCGCTGTGTGGACCCACGATCGCCCTGCTTTTCCCTCCTTCTCTGCCTTTCTCCGTCGTTTCCAGGAGGTGTTCCAGCCCTCGTCTGCTGGTGGTGAAGCTGGTGAGCAGCTGATGGCCCTGCGCCAGGGAGCTAGTACCGCAGCGGACTATGCCCTTAGCTTCCGCACCCTTGCGGCCCAGAGCGGGTGGAACGATGAGCCCCTCAAGCTCCACTTCCGGAAGGGGCTCAATCCTGACTTGCAGGCGGAGCTGGCTTGCAGAGACGAGGGACTCAACCTGGATCAGTTCATCGAACTCTCTATTCGCCTGGATAACTTGATGCGCACCCGAAGGCCCCCACGCGCTCTCTCTACCTGGCCAACCTACACTCACACCGAACCTCAAGCGGAGCCCATGCAGATCGGAGCCACTCACCTCACCGTGGAAGAGAGAGAGAGGAGACTGAGGGAGAATCTCTGCCTGTACTGCGGCAAACCAGGGCACATTCGAGCGAACTGCCCGACTCGTCCACCTCGAAGGAATCCCTCGGTGAGTGAGTTTCCTAATCTTTGCTCTCGTTTGGAGATTCCCGTAGTTTTGTGTTGTGCTAAGAACAACATCAGAACCACTGCCCTGATTGACTCTGGGGCGGCTGGCAATTTTATTGACACCGCCTTCGCCCAGGCTCATAACTTACCCCTGTTTTCTTGTACTTCACATGTGGCAGTGGCAGCCCTCGACGGGCGGCCGCTAGGCTCCGGGCAGATTCTCCACACCACCCACGACCTCTCTCTCTCCATCGAACCCCAGCATCAGGAAACCATCCGGTTTTTCGTCATCTCGTCACCTCAGACCCCACTCATCCTAGGATTTCCCTGGCTACACCAACATGACCCAAGTATCTCCTGGACTCAACTCACCATCACACGCTGGTCTGCCTACTGCCAACAGAACTGTCTCCGCGACACCTCGACCGACACTTCAGCCACGGTCCCCGCCAGTGACATCCCAGGCCTACCCTCAGAGTACCGGGACCTCCAACTTGCTTTCAGTAAGACCCGGGCCTCACAACTTCCACCTCACCGATCAGGGGATTGTGCCATTGAACTCCTTCCGGGCGCCACTCTACCTAAAGGCCGCGTTTTTCCCCTCTCACAACCTGAGACTGACGCCATGAGGAATTATATCAAGGAGGAACTGGCTAAAGGCTTCATCCGGCCATCCACTTCACCTGCTTCAGCTGGGTTTTTCTTTGTGAAAAAGAAGGACGGCGGTTTGCGCCCCTGCATCGATTATAGAGGCCTCAACGACATCACCATAAAGTACAGGTACCCTCTCCCTCTCGTACCCTCAGCACTGGAACAGCTCCGTTCAGCCCGCTTCTTTACCAAACTGGATTTGCGTAATGCCTACAATCTGATCAGAATAAGGGAGGGTGACGAGTGGAAGACGGCCTTCTCCACCACCTCTGGCCACTACGAGTACCTCGTTATGCCCTTTGGCCTGTCCAACAGTCCCTCCTGTTTCCAGGCATTCGTTAACGAGATCTTCCGAGACATGCTCAACAGAGGGGTCATCATCTACATCGACGACATACTCATTTATTCGAACACCCGGGAGGAACACATCGAACACGTACGGTCAGTTCTCCAGCGCCTCATCCAACACCAATTGTACGCCAAAGCTGAGAAGTGTGAGTTTCACCAGACCCAGATCTCCTTCCTAGGCTATGTAATTACTCCAGAGGGCGTGGCGATGGACGAGAAGAAGGTGAATGCGGTTCTCAAATGGCCTCGTCCCACCACCCTAAAGGAGCTGCAGAGATTTCTCGGGTTCGCCAATTTTTATAGACGCTTTATACGAAACTACAGCACCGTAGCCTCTCCACTCACTGCTATGGTCAAGAGGGGCACCCACCGTCTTACCTGGTCCTCCACTGCTCTACAGGCCCTCGAGGAACTGAAACGGCGTTTCACCACAGCACCTATACTCCACCATCCCGACCCTGAGAGGGAATTTATTGTCGAGGTGGACGCCTCTAACACAGGAGTTGGAGCCGTGCTTTCGCAACGTCAAGGTGAACCTCCCAAAATGTTTCCCTGTGCCTTCTTGTCGCACAAGCTCAGTCCCGCCGAACGCAACTATGACGTCGGAAACCGGGAACTACTGGCCATCAAGATTGCTCTGGAAGAATGGCGTCACTGGCTGGAGGGAGCCAAACACCCCTTTACCGTACTCACTGACCACCGAAATCTAGAATACCTACGTTCCGCCAAACGTCTCAACCACCGTCAGGCCAGATGGGCTCTGTTTTTCACAAGGTTTAACTTCCAAGTCACCTACCGACCCGGCTCTCAGAATGTGAAGGCGGATGCTCTATCTCGCATAAACGAACAGCAACCTCCACAGTCCCCTCCAGATCAGATCCTACCCACCTCCGTCATTGTGTCTCCAGTGCTCTGGGATCTCACTACGGAGATAACAGAGGCTCAGATCCAGGAACCTCCTCCTGCAGAGTGTCCACCCGATCGTCGATATGTTCCCCAGTCCCTGCGTCACCGTCTCCTCACCCAGGTTCACTCACTACCCAGTTCTGGTCATCCAGGTATCACGGCCACCATCCATCTGCTTTCCGGTCATTACTGGTGGCCTTCTCTTCGCTCCGACACCATCCAATTTGTTAAAAACTGTCAGGCATGTAACATCTCCAAAGTCACTCATCAACTCCCCGCAGGTCTCCTCCACCCATTACCTACGCCGCAACGCCCCTGGTCACATATAGCTGTGGACTTCATTACAGACTTGCCTCCCTCACAGGGTCAGACCACTATCCTCTCTGTTGTCGACCGATTCTCCAAAGGATGCCGCTTAATTCCTCTCCCCAAGCTCCCCACTGCCATGGAAACCGCTGAGGCCCTTTGCAACAATGTTTTCCGGTTCTACGGGCTTCCCGAAGACATCGTCTCTGATCGAGGACCCCAGTTCACCTCTCGGGTATGGGCCAACTTCTGCCGCCTTCTGGGCGTTAACATCAGCCTCACGTCAGGATACCATCCGGAATCCAACGGCCAGGTAGAGAGACTCAACCAGGAGTTGACCCGCTTCCTCCGTTCATACTGCCACCACAATCAAGAGGACTGGAACCGCTATCTCTTCTGGGCTGAGTATGCACAAAACTCCTTACGCAAACCATCCACTAACCTCACACCCTTCCAGTGCATTCTAGGCTTCCAACCTCCCCTCTTCCCATGGTCGGGCGAACCCTCCGACCTCCCAGCGGTCAACTCCTGGTTCGAACGCAGCGAGGAGACTTGGAATGCGGCCCATGTTCATCTGCAAAGAGCCATTCGTCGCACCCGGGTCCAGGCTGACCGTCGTCGCAGACCCAACCCTCCCTACACCCCGGGACAGTGGGTGTGGCTATCCACCCAGAATCTACGCCTCCGTCTACCTTCCAAGAAGCTCAGTCCCAGGTACGTGGGTCCCTTCAAAATACTTCGACAGATAACACCTGTTTCTTTCCGTTTAGAATTACCTGCCCATTATCGCATCTCACCCACGTTTCATGTTTCCTTGCTCAAGCCCGCCGACGGACCGAGAGGAGGGGAGAACCTAGAGGGGACCGCCACGCAGGGAGCCGCCCCCATCCTGGTCGACGGCGAGGAGGTCTACCAGGTCCACACCATCCTGGACTCCCGACGCCGCAGGGGCCGCCTAGAGTATCTGGTAGACTGGGAGGGCTATGGCCCAGAGGAAAGATCTTGGGTCTCTGCGGAGGACATCCTAGACCCCTCACTCACCAACGACTTCCACCTCGCCCACCCAGATAGGCCAGCCCCGCGACGAAGGGGCAGGCCCCGGCGTCGGTTGCCTCCTCGCGCCAGGAGTCGCTCGCAGGGGGGGGGCTCTGTCATGAGCGCGGTCTCTGTGGCTCCCTCCGATCGCCGTCAGCGGGAGTTATCGCCGGACTTTTAACGAACTCCACTACCCATAATCCCGTACCTGGGACTCGCTTCCTGTTCCGGGGCGCTTCCCGCCGGCGCGCTTTCTTCCGGTTTTAAAAGGGACGCCGAGCCGCGAGCTTTTCGCGAAGTTTTGATTTGCTCCGGCCATCATCACCAAGCGTTTCTCTGGATTGTATTCTCTGTTATCGACTCGGACTGTTTGACTCTCGTGTGACTATTTCTGCCTGCCTTTCTGACCCCTCGCCTGCCTTTTCGGATTGTTGTTTGGATTGCTAGTTGCCCCGACCTCTTTGCCTGGACCTGACCATTCTCTGCCCTGCCCCTGTCACACCCGATTGCCGTTGTCGACCCTTGCCAGTTTAACCTTGTTTGTTGTCTGTGAATAAACCGTTTGCTCATGGATCCACCGACTGCTGATTTAACATCACAATTGCTCAGATCGGATTTTTAAAATTTGTTTTGTTTTATTTGTTTGGCTGTTCTCAAAAAAAAAAAGTGACATGCGGCTGATGCAGCCGAGGAGATTATTATGATGAGTAAGTAATGTTTATTTTTTTGCATTAGTTAACATGTTATTCTGACATAAACTTGAACACTGGCTTGAAAAAACTCTGTTTTTTTTTCCCCCAAACTAACATTTCTGACTAAAATGTTTAAAATCGAGTGAAACCTTTTGAAAATGATAGGCAATTTGTTTTATCTAAATTTCTAACGACGCAATGAAGTTTTCATGCTCAAAATACAATAAAACAAAATACAATATAAAAGTAAAATGACTGTACACTGTAACATGATGAATGCTTCAAGCCTAAGAATGTTTATTATTAATACTATGTTCACAAATAGATGTTTATAACGTGCTAAACAATAATAATTGCTAATAGTTGCTCTTATATAAAATGGCCTTTTTTACAAAGAGTAAAAAGTGATGCAAGAGATACAAAGCATGCACAAGTATGACTACAAATCATTAGTCTTATATACAGATGTTTCTTATATTAACATGCTGTTGTTGTTTTGTTTAGTGATCTGATACCAGCACCACAGATGAATCCTGATGTCTTTTTTTCTTGAATCCATGAAAAGATGCAGCAAACACTTAAATATCAGGTATGGTTTACTTTTTTCACTTGCTGAACATGATTCTGTGTTCAGAATGACACAATGTCTGTTCACATCTCTCTGGTTAGATTAGTGTGTACAACAATATGTCTTTGACCTTCATTATGTATGTTTTGATTATACTGTGTTGTAAATAAATTACAAATGACCAAAACCCCATTATTTTACTCTCCTCACATTCTTTGTTTCCTGCCTCATAGTTACAGTCACACAGCTCTTTGTCTCTCAGGTGTGAATCACTAAATATTTGTGGCCACTGTCACTCCCTTGCATACAGCTTTCTATCACAAAACATGTCTTAGAAAATAAAAGTCAATGTGTTGTTTTGTGAAACAAAAGAGTAAGCAGATTAATTTCGAAGTAAATATTCTAGCTTAGAAGAGTGATTACTCAAAAGCCTTGTTCAGGATTCAGTATGGGTTTTATGGCCTTATTTCAGCTACATGTATTTTCCCAAAACTTACTAACCATGGATAATCTTTTTTTTTTTTTTTTTGCTTTCTAAATAATGCAAACATATTATTGTAGCACAGTTTGTGCTGAATACTATATGGCCAATAGTATGTTAAAAGTACCTGAAATAAGCACAAATGTCAGGGCATGTCAGAACATCTAAAGGGCCCTAAAATCACCTCAGGCCCCAAAGGGTTAAATGTGGCCAATATCAGTTTCCAGTGTGAACTGACTGGAATGATATAAGTAAACACAGAGGAAACTAAAATTATCATTAATGTGTTCATTTATAAACAGATATGTCGCGGAAGCCAGCAAATTCGTGAGCAGATCCAAATCAGAATTGAAAATAACAGATTCTGTGTGGTTTGCGCTGTTCACACTGTTCTGAGAAAAAAAAAAGTAATACTTAAAGTTAGGGACTAGCTCTCACTATAGCTGCATATTAGCATGCATATACCATATTGGCTGTTCATTAACACTTACAAAGCACAAATCTTACATACCCATATTCTAAATCCCTTAATTTGACCCCATACCTAAAGTTAACAGCTACCTTATTAATTATTAATAAACATTAATTATGACTTTGTTGAGGCAGATGTGTTAATAGTTAAATAAAGCAAGAAAAAAGGCAAGAAAGAAAGAGAAAGTAAGAACGAAAAAAAAAAATCAAATTTGGGCCACATTTTCCTGCAGTCTGGATGTTGCCTAATACCTGGAAAAAGCTATTCATTAGCATTTCCATTCATCCTAATGGCAGTTTTTGGGTTGGCACAGGACCTCTGGTTAAATGTTAACTGCTTGCTTATGGGCAGAGACATTTTGGTGCCAAAAATCAGCAGATTCTGGACAAGGGGTATCCAGTTCTGTTCCTGGAGCATTTCTGTAGACTTCAGTACCAGTCCTGATGCAATACGTCTTTTGAGTCTTGTCAGTGTAATTTTAAAGTAACCTTGAACACCTTGATTAGATGCTTCAGATGTGTTTGACTGGGTTTGAAGCTGACCTCCAAAGGACGGTAGCCCTCCAGGAGCAGGATTAGATAGCCCAGATCTAGACCTACTAAAAATTTGTGCAAACAGGCATTCTCAGCACACTCTTGCTGGTGTACTTTCTGCCCAGTTTAAGTAACATGAAAATAATTTGTGTTTGTGTGTTAGACATTCTGTCGGTTTCTTCTTGCGCAGCAGACCTTATTGCTGGAGAGCAGGCGTAGAACCCCTGTTTTCCTGAGGTGTAGAATTGTTTCAAGCGGTGCAATCTGTCTGTGACAGACAAGAGTGCTGCTGGGAGCCACAGCATGAGCGGAAGTACTTCAGCACATCTCTGGGGAACCACAGATTAAAATCTCATTTGCAAAGACAGGAAGTTTAGTAGCGCTATCAGGCAGCTTCATGGCAAAACAGAACGCAGAGAGATGTATCATGAACCGCCGTCTACATCCTCAACATACTTGAGACATGGATGTCCCGTGCTCCGGAGGATTTTACATTCTGCATCCTCATCTGCGTGACAGCCTTTTTGCGATCAGCGCTGTGACTACAGCAGCTGTTGTCCTGCCCAGAAATGGGAGGAAAGGCCTAATTCATTCCTTCTCTTTTGAATTTCAAATGGCGTGTTAGAGGTTTAAAGCAGGAAGCCGTCTTTGTGTAGCCACTCAAAGTCCTCTAAATTATTTGAAAGCTGTGGGACAGGATAACAAAATGACTGGCTGCAAATTGAGGGATTTCGAGCCTAAATATTCAAATCCTGCACTGCTTGTCATGTAAATATGAATTTACAGTAAAGCTTTGTCACAATAACTGTCAGCGCTCTTCTTCCCAAATAATCACTCATATAATATTTATAGCTGTCCAATCCAGTCATTAGCTTGTACTGAGAACAGCAATCCTTTAATTCTTGTCTTTTCCGGTAATGTGTAGGCCTAAATGGGCCCTAGTGATACATAACGCTCGAATTCATCATGTGCTGCGTTGCTTTCTATGTGCGCTCTGGGATTACGGTTTGAATAGAGCTGTATAATCATTAAATGAAACAATAGTGGGATGGTTGGTACAGCAGTACATAACTCAGTGATCTTAAAAGGGTCACCAATCAGGCATGCCATCTAGCTATCCTATTATCGACGCTGTGAAAAGACACAAATCTGCTACTATACATACCAACGTGAATATAGCGCTTTGAGGCAACCCGACTGAATATGAACAAGTGCAAATGATGTTTGAGAGCTATGGTGAATGAATAATGGCTTATCATATGACTTCTGAAGACTTGAAATAAGTGTTCTACAGAAGCAATGCAGTTTGGTGCAACATAAATGGCTTTTCATTTTTTGGATGAACTCTCAGTAAAGGTTTAATATAACTTTAATGTATTATGCAACATTTAATGTTTCTCTGCTGGTGTTGTTTTTCAGTGCTGGTGCTGGGTTGATTAAAGATAAGGATGTATCATTAACAGACACATTCCTCCAGAGGACATAGCACAGGTTGAGCCACACTACACTAGAGCGCTGATCTTAAGTGCAAGAACTCATGGGAAATACAGTGTTTACTCTCAATGGACTTCAGAGAGGACAGATATTAACCACACTAATTACATTAGGATTGAAGTAAGAAATGTTTCGCTCTTGTTTTGAAGGTGAGATTGGGATACACGTTGTGCATGTCAATTAAACTATAACACTATGTACGTTTTGTAGTGTTTTCTTAAGCACAAACTCCACAGTGAAATAAAAATCATCACATGACTCATTGGTACAGCAGTGAAAATGTTAGTACTGTGAGTTTAAGGATTTTGAAGTATAGAGTAAAAGTAAAATTGCCACTTCATATGTTGTGATTTGACTAATTTCACCTGTACTGGCTTCTATTTGCAGCTTCACGCTTATTTTGTTTCTATGGTCAGATAACAGCTGAAGAGGGCAGGATGGATGGAATGATGCACAGTGTAATGTTGTGAAACTACCACAGCTGCGTATGAAAAGTGGGTTTTCACTTGTTTGCTGGGGTGGGGGGTCTGTGTCGCTTCAGAGAAACTGACTGTATCACCCATTCCAGGATCCATCACTGGGTTGCTGAAATGAAGTAAATTGTATTAAGCAGGTCAGGTGATCTCAACATGGTGGCCCCATGGAGCAACCTAATAAATAAACAAATAATAACAGCATTTATTAGAATACTGATATGACACATCCATTCATTTTGAAAGCAGTAAGTAATTTCTTCAGATGTAATTATTTATAGTGATGATGAATAAAATTACTGAATGCACCTTTAGTGCAGTTTTTGCATTTTTAATTGCTTGGTTTAAGAGCTTTAAAAAAAATTAAAAACTATGCAGCTCTTTACTCTGAATCATTTGTGTATTCAAATTAAATTTTAGCATTGATATTTTCAGGCATTTTCCAGCCTGGTCTCATTGTTTATACGTAGGTATTTTTACGTAACGTTTAGAGACCCAAAACGTACATTTTTGTACGTTTTTATCGATGCAAAAACGTACAATTTAGACATATTTCGTATATTTAGATTTTTAGCTCCCTTAACCTACCTCCAAACCTTAACCCTACCCATTTTATAGCAATATAAAAGGATATAAAATGTAACTGACCAAAATATGCAAGGAAATTACCATTTTAGTAACAATATAGCAAAAAAAAAAAAACATTTTTAAAGTCACTGATCCCACTCCTACCTCTAAATCTAACGTTAACCATAACTCTCTCTGTACAGTAACAAAGAAAAACATGAAAGACAGAAAGTGCAATCACAATAATTTATTTATTGCAAAAATGTCAACAGCCATACCAAAAAATAATCCAAATGACGACGCGTTTGCAGCCGCAGTCCTTTCTGATGGAATACAGTAGGTTTGATTGAGGTGAAGAGCAGAATTTAAATTGTTATTCGCTAAAATATTATCCAGATTATTATCCTGACCGCTCCGTGAAGGCGCCTGCGCATTATTCAAACCAGATTCAAACACAGCTCGCCAGAAGCACAGTATGTCGTAATCTGTGACGAAGGCAGGCAAGAGCCAATGAGCGTTCGATTTTCCTGCCGTAAAACCTGTCGTTTCTAAATGCGGCAAAATTTGAATTTTAAAATGCACTTCAGCGCGGGTTTATTTCAGTTGCTATTTGGACTCGCTGCTCGGGATGGAGATGAAGATCGCTGGATAAAGGCTTGAATTTGGGTCTGTTCTTTGGAGTCGTATGGATTCTGAAGATCTGGATTACAGCACACAAATAAAATTGTTTCATCTTATAATTATAATGCATGTGTATTTTATGGTTCTATTGTTAGTCACAGCATGTCGAGAAGACGCCTTTTGTGTCCTGCCACGGAAAAAAAACTTTATATTCATGAATCGTTAAAATGTTGCAGAAATGTTATTTATTTTAAGGGTTTAAAGTGTAGTCTTTAACATTGTGTAGACCTATTCTTGGAAACGAGCTGGCAGTGGAAATCACAGAACAGTATGAAATGTAATAATTTCATATTAAGTAAACGATTAAACTATTTAATAATGCAGTTGAAAACAAGGCCATTGGTATGACAACAAAAACAAGAATAATAATGAAATTAATGGCACGATTTCAATATTCATAAGTGTGACGAGCGACACATCAGCATTTTTATCAGTAAGGGGATTTCTAAGTGGGCTATTAACACAGAAATTCCACCAGATGTAGCCATCAAGCAAAATATTGAATTCATACAAAGAAATCAGAACATTTAAGTATACAAGTTGAGTCATAATAAGTAAAGTGAAATGACATAGGGAATAAGTATTGAACACACTTTATTTAATAATTTGTAGAAAAGCCTTTGTTGGTGATTACAGCTTCTAGACGCCTCTTGTATGGAGAGACCAGTCATCTGCATTGCTCAGGAGTGATTCTGGCCCATTCTTCCACACAAACGGTCTTTAAATCTTGAAGGTTCCTTGGGCCTCTTTTATGAACTTTGATCTTCAGTTCTCTCCATGGGATTTAGGTCAGGTGATTGACTGGGCCATTCAAGCAACTTGATTTTCTTTCTTTGAAACCACTTCATTGTTTCCTTGGTCTTGTGTTTGGGATCATTGTCTTGCTGAAATGTCTCTTTTCATTTTCAGCTTTCTGGTAGATGGCAGCAGATTTTTAACCAGAATGTCCCGGTACATTTCTCCATTCATCCTGCCTTCAATAATATGAAGTCTGCCAGTACCCCTTGCTGAAAAGCAGCCCCAAACCATGATGCTTCCACCCCCAAACTTAACTGTTGGTATGGTGTTCTTGGGGTGGTGGGCAGTGCCATTTCTTCTCCAAACATGGTGTGTAGAATGATTGCCAAAAAGTTCAATTTTGCTTTCATCTGACCATACTATAGTCTCCCAATAATTCACAGGCTTCTCCAAATGCTGTTTCTCAAACTTCAACATGCTTTTTGTTCAGCAATGGAGTCTTGCGTGGTGAGCGTGCATGGATGCCATGGCGGTTCAGTGCATTGCTTATAGTTTTCTTTGAAACAACAGTACCTGCTGATGCAAGGTCTTCCTGAAGTTCTGCCCGAGTGGTTCTTGGCTCTTGGAGAACTCTCCTGATTATTCTATGGACTCCTCAGACAGGAATCTTACGTGGAGCACCTGATCGTGGCCAGTTTATGGTGAACTGATGCTCTTTCCATTTCCGGATAATGGCCCCCACAGTGCTCACAGGAACATTCAGCATTCTGGAAATGCGCCTATAACCATTCCCATCAAAATGCTTTTCAACGATAAGATTACGAAGATCTTGAGAGAGTTCTTTGCTTTTACCCATCATGAAGTCTTTCCTGTATGCCTCCTAGGTAATGAGAAGCTTTTATAGGCCATCAATTAGGACTATAGCAGTTAGTATTGATAGGGGGCAGGGTTTCTCTCTCAATACAGATTTCAGGTGATCTCCTGGCTTTTTATGCCATTTTGCACCTTGTTATCTTCATGTGTTCAATACTTATTCCCTGTGTCATTTCACTTTATTTATTATGACTCAACTTGTATACTTAAATGTTCTGATTTCTTTGTATGAATTAAATATATAATTAATGGCTTAATGGCTACATCTGGTGGAAATTTTGTGTCAACTAACCGCTGGCTCCACCCCCAGCTCATCACGGCAGAGCCGAGCTCACCTGAAGCTCATCTGGAGAGAGGGATATAAGCAGCAGACACCGAGACACAGACAGGCAAGACCTCACTACGGATGACTAGCGCTGATCTATCGTGTGTCTCTCTCCTTCTCTTCAGACAGCAGCACCTGACCTCACCAAACTACTCACCCACCAGCACTCTCTTCACCCAGGGAAGCAACGACGAGCACTCCCCGCCAAGACTGCCACGTGGGACACTATCACTTTGTTTGTGTACTTATCTTCAATAAAACCACCCTCCGGGGTTTTTGTTTCCACTCGTGCTGTCGTGTGCTTCTTCACCCCGCCACATAAGGATTCTAGCTGTAGTCAAAACGTTAGTTTTGTACGTTAAAATGCTAAAAATATGTAAGTATTTGTATGTTTAGATGCTGTAAATACATCAGTATTGTACGTTTTAGTGTCTTGAAAAACTTAGGTAAATGTACATTTTGTAGTACCACATTTTACGTAAAATACATACGAATTATCATGAGATCACGTTGCATTTTCATAATCAAAGTGCAATGTGAAGCTGTTCATGAGAGGTCTGAAACTTAGAGATTATTTGTTAAACCAGTTATAATTATATTAAATATGAATTCAAAGCTAAAATAAAATAAAATAAAAATATATGAAGATTTCAGATGCAAGAGCCTCTAAATCCATCTGACGTCTTTCTTTAAAAAAAGCATTTTTATCAGGAGATAGGTTTCTACCTAAGTACAGGTATTTCTATATATACATATATATATATATATATATATATATGTGTGTGTGTGTGTGTGTGTATATTTATATATATACAGTATACACAGTATCTCACAAAAGTGAGTACACCCCTCACATTTCATCAACCATTTTAGGATATCTTCTCATGGGAAAATTCTATAGAAATAAAACTTGGATATTTGGATACTTGGATATATTTTAGTATAGATTTATTGTTCTCTGAAAATATTTCAACATTCAGACATTATTTTCAAAATAGCTGGCAACGAAAGTGAGTACACCCTAATTGTAACATGGGATCAGTCGACTTGGGATCCATATGCAACTTTATTAGAAACAATCATGGTACAACAGGCAGGGTCAGAACAGGGCAAATGGGAACAGTGTAGACACAGCAGAGAATCGTCAGAGTCCAAACAAAGGGTTGAGGCAGGCAGCTAGCAAACAGGAGTAATCCAAAACACAAGCAGGGGTCGATAGGCAGGCAGATAACAATCACAAGAGGTATAACAAGCCGGGTCAGCAACAGGATATCAAACACAGGGAAAACACTCAGAAATGATGGCTGTGGCAAATCAAGACTTCGCGAGTGACTAGAGCGTGAGCTTGGTTTATATACAGTCATAAGATGGCCGACACCTGTGAGGTAATCAGCACAGGCACGGGGTTATGAGAAATGGAGTTTGTGAGCAGAGTTAGTATTCGGGAGATGGCTAATGCTGGTGGTGATCGGAGGGAGCCACAGAAACCGGATTTGTGACACTAATGCTGGGTTTACACTAAAAAAATTTTTTTCAAATATTTATCAAAATGTGAGAGACCATAAACATGAGGACAAAAAAAAAAAAAAAAAAAAAAATCCTGGTTTTGCTCCTAGTGTGTGGTGTGCGACAATTTCACAAAGACAGCACAGATTTTTAACCGGAGTCCCAACTGTGAAAATGAGAAATCTCACAAAATCTCTCGAAACTTGAGAATAAACGTCACACTACAGTTCCTATAAGAGCTTTATTTCAGCGAGACAGTTTGTCTTTGCCGTATGTTTATGCATATTGGAATTAATTGACAGAAATGTAATGCCTAATTAATGTTTACTGTAATTACAAACAAGGTTAAGGAAGTGTCATTCAAATTATGCAAAGGATTTACCCAACAAAATATTATTTGGTAAAATTTAAATCTGATATTGATTTTAGTTGCTCCTAAAATGTCAGTTGCCCTGGAACAGTGGTACATTTATTTTGGCATTGCCCTTTTGTAAAACTATTTTGAAAAATGACTGTGATTTTATTGTACAAAATATTGATAATCATTTTGTTTCGTTATGGAAATATGCATTGTATTATTTATTCTCGGCAGAATAGCAAAAAGTACAGTCCCGTCTACATGATAAATCTTTTTTTTTTTTTGTTTGTTTTTTTTTACATGCAAAATTTTATATTCACAAATGTAAGTTCTCCTGTGAAAAACTTTTTTTTTTTCTTTTAGGAAGGAAATTGAGCATTATATTGATACTATACAATTTTGAAATTGTATAGTATCTATGAAACTATAAAATAAAAATCGATTAAAAAGGTAAAAGTTTGTGACATTTTTATATACAAACTTGTATTTGTATATAACCGCCCCTCTAGTGTATACTTGTTTATATCATGTGTAATGTTTATTGTTTATATCATGTATAATGTCTGTCATATACATGTAATTTCATCTTGTAAAAAAAAAAAAAAAAAAACACTTAATAAATGTGGTGGACAACAGGCATAAAGGAATTGTGATAATAGTTTTTTGGAATGATTTTGACAGGAAATTCACTCTCTATTTCTGCTGCCTGCATAATGACTGCATTTGTTATACTTCCGTCTTCTGACATTACCTAGGATTGTCGGAAAGGGAGAAATCGGCCCAAAATCAGTCCAATTACTTTTTGGTGTGTACCCAGCTTAAGTGAACCTCAGTCAAAACTGTGTCCAAAGTGTCAGTATTTTGTGTTATCTAGCACTGCCTTAATCATTCTGGGCATGGAATTGACCAGAGCTGCACAGGTTGTTGCTGGGATCCTCTTCCACTCCTCTATAATGACATCACGGAGCTGCTGGATGTTAGACACATGGTGCTTCTCCACTTTCTGCTTGAGTATGCCTAATAGGTGTTCAAGATGATTCAGGTCTGGAGACTTGGCCACTCCATCGCCTTCAGCTTCTTCAGCAAGGTCGTTGTCATATTGGTGGTGTGTTTGGGGTCGTTATCATGTTAATGGGAAAACTGCCATTCGGACCAGTTTCTGAAAGGAAGGCATCATGTTTTGGTTCAGAATATACAGTACATAATAGAAACCATGTTTCCCTCAATGACCAGCAGCTCCCCAGTACCAGCAGCACTCATGCAGCCTCAGGCCATGATGCTACCAGCACCATGCTTGACTGTGGGCAAGACAATTTTCTTGGTACTCCTCACCAGGGAGGACACCATCTGAGCCAAACAAAAAGTTTATCTTAGTCTCATCAGACCATAGGAGATGGTTCTAGTAATTCATGCTCTTGTTGTCTTCAGCAAACTGTTTGCAGGCTTTCTTGTGATCCAGCTTCAGAAGAGGCTTCCTTCTGTGATGGTGCCCATGCAAACTGACTTGTTGCAGTGTGCGACATATGGAGAAATGACAAGCTGAACTTCTACTTCTGCAACTTCTAAAGCAATGCTGGCAGCACTTATGCATCTGTTTTTTGGAGCCAAGTTCTGCACCTGAGGCACAGAACTAGTACTCAGCTTCGTTGATCGACCCTTGCGAGGCCTATTCAGAATGGAACCCATCTTAGAAAACCTCTGTATGACCCTGACCACTGTAGTGTTACTTGGTTTCAGAGTGTTACTGAACCTCTAATGGGCTAGGCCATCTTTGTGCAGAGCAACAATTCTAATTCTCAAATCCTCAGAGAGTTCTTTACCCAGAAGTGCCATGTTGAACATCCATTGGTTTGTATGAGAGAATTGTAATCAAAGCACCACATTTTAACTGCTCTAATACAAGATACAAAACTTTGTATGGTCCTGTCAGGCAGATAAAAACATGAACATGAAAAGGACATGTGGCTTTGCATGGCTAAATGGCATACTGCTGTTATCACTTTGTTGCCAGCTTTTTTTGACAATAATGGCTGTATGTTGAGTTATTTTCAGAGGACAGTAAATCTATACTGCTATACAAGCTGCACATTGACTACGATAAAATATATCAAAGTTTATTTTTGTGTTGTATTGTCCCTTGAGAAGATGTGCTGAAATGTGCGGGGTGTACTCACTTTTGTGAGATACTGTGTATATATATATATATATATATATATATATGTGTGTGTGTGTGTGTGTGTGTGTGTGTGTGTGTGTGTGTGTGTGTGACATTAACACATGCTCTTCTGTTTGAGCTAGAGTAAAATAAAAAAAAAAAATGCTAAATGTACTATTTAGCTTCATTGTTTTTCTACATTTCTGTTTGTTATGCAATTTGTTGTTTAAATGAGCTTTAGACTGATTATGATCCTTAATACACTATGTAACACAATTAAATAAGCTGCAGGCTAACATTAAAACAGCAGAGGGAAAAACAAAAAAAACTTTCAGTCTAAAATTTAGTGCACATCATGAAAATTGACTCCCACATGCACTTTCCAGAATATATCGGCCAAAACCAAACAAACATCTCTCTGTTTTTCTGTACTCAGCCAGATAATGGAGCATATCCCACTCTCTGTTGTGATTTTGCGATGATTCCTCCTGTTTTCGTGAGAGCCAGTCAACAATTTGTGACTATCTCCCCCTGCATGCGTGAAATTTCATTCTCCAGCGCTAAGGCCTCTGCATCTCGCCTCTTTATGTTTCTTTAAGGCTCGATAGGGGATTCAGGGTTAGCCACAAGCATCTTTGAAAAGTGCTGTGGTGGGGGTGTGCTGCTAAATATAAAACTGCATATTCACACAGTCCACTGAGCAAAAAGAGCTCATTACAAGCACACAAAACAATAGGCGCTCTGTGCTTTGGGTGAGCGTTGTCTGAAGGTAAAAAAGACAGGGAGAAAATGAAAAACAGGCACCGCTCAGTTCATATTTGAGGTGACAGTCGGCTAAAGGAACTCATAGTATTACTACCGAAAGTGCAGCAGTCGCAGAGTGTTTCCATTTTAGTACACTTATAACACACTCACAACATACCTTGCCACAGTTGTGTCTGGATAACACAAAAATATTTTGTTACAACTGTCCTCAGTAAAGTCCTCACACCAAGGATGATAACTATCATATTTTGATAATTGTTGTTATTCTGTGAAAATAGTACCCACAATAACACGCTGCTCATGGCGTGAGATGCTGAAAACAAGTGAGAAGAAATAAAATGACCAAAGAGAGTGTATATGTTTGTAGAGCATCAATAATAATAATAAGAAGAAGAAGAAGAAGAAGAAGAAGAACAAATAAATAAATAAATACATACATACATACATACATACATACAGAAATAGTATGCATTCTTTGTGAATGACCTTTAAAGGGAATACAAAAAAAAAAGTCTGTCATCATTCACTCAAAATCATGTCTTTCCAAACCTGTTTGCATTCCTTCAATTTCAGAACACAAGTAGATATTTTGGAAAAAAAAAAGGAAAAAATAATATAATGTTGTTTTGTAGTTTCATCGCATGGACAGAAACAATTTAAGCTTTCTTCAAAATGTATTGTGTGTGTGTGTGTGTGTGTTCTACAAACTAACCCTTAAAGACTACCTTGGACAGATGGCAAACTCAACTGCCAAATGAATTGTTGTGGACTGCAGACAAATGATGTTCAATGGAAAAAAAAAAAAAAAAAAACTGAAAAATGTCTTCATAAGCTAAGCCAATTTATCATTTTTCAGAACTGCATCTGCCAAAATAATACTTTTGCTATTCATTTGATTACAATCTACTGACAGCCCCATTTTTATTGTGTTTTCTTTCCTATATTTAGTGTGTATTTCTTATTATCATTAAGTAAGCACTTCCCTTAAGTAAGATTCTCATTAGCATTCATCTATTACTCCCTGAGTAAGTAAACACAACTAAATCCACAAATGGTATATGTGCAGCTTAAAACGAGAAAAAAGGACAGAAATGTATTCCGACTGCCTCATCGAAACACCCACTCATGCCTTGGAGCACACAGCTCTCTCCTGCCTCTCTTTTGACAGCATCAAAAGGTTATTCAGAACAACTCTTCTCCAGCGAGTGCACACTTTCTGTCTGCAAGCTACATAAGGGCTCTTTTATTTACAATACACTCCTGCACCTCAAGGCCAGCGCTCTTGCTGAATATCCAGGCTACTCCATCCCGAACGCTGGCGTCTCTGTACCTAAGAAAACACAAATAAATGCGCCACCTCCACCCACACATCGCGCCGAGAACATCAGCGTGGACCTCCGCACGACATCCCGAGGTGCTTTCAACTCCTGTAAGATGCAGATGCGAAGCGGTGCTAAACTCCCCGCCTGCATTAAGCAGAACAGAGACGCAGAAGTTCTCTGGAAAACATTCTCGTCTGTCAGCTGGAACAATCTCTATCTTGATTGCGCCAGTCAGGGCATTCACAGCATGAAGGGTGAGGAATTGATTAAAAGCTCATTATTAATGCTATGTTCGCTTTAATTGGGAGCCATGGCAGAGCCGAACCCTTGCAGATAACAGGGTTGCTGCTGGCGATGAATGTGCCCCTGCTGGTGCGGGAAAATAATTGTGTGATCGTACTAGTGTATTCTGGGATGAAAAGGGTTTCATTGATACCTGAGTTTGTTTAGTAGCTATGCCATCTTTCCTTGGATTTCTGTAGATTAAAGTCAATCATAAGACAGTATGCTTGAATAAATTGAACTGGACAGTATTTCAGCATAACTGTTACTGTAACTGGACTGCCTGTTTGTCCTAAGGTGAGCATCGCTGTTAACATTCATCATTCTTAGGATTAGAAATTTTTAGACAGACTATTACAGAGTGTTAAGTATAAAACGCATAGCAATGCTCTAAAAACACCCAGAACACCTTAGCAGCTGCAAAGCAATGTCTTGCCAACCACCCACAACACCCTAGCATCGTGGCGGTGAGTTTGGCAAGCACCACTCACATTTTCTTTAGAGTTATTTTTGTAATTCTCTTTGGTTCCACTAGTACTGCAGGGATTACACATTTCAACTTATTCAATTATATCCAATTCATTTGTTAGTCTGTACATATTAAAGGTCTTTTCAGATTTGGACATTTTGTAGTAGAGCAAAATTAAGTTAAAATGAAATTAGAAATAAAAAATAGAAATAAATAGCTGGGCAAATAGCTGATTTTATTTATTTATTTATTTAAGTTTCGGAGTCTCTTGTGGTACCATCAGCCAATCATTATCATCATGACATTCTTACTCCCAATCATCACATTGACGCTTGGTAGTACCCCTTGCTGTCACTTTTTAACACAGGGTACCCCTTTAGCGTAATTTTTCGACGTGCAGGGTTCTCAGTTGCTTTAAATAAGACACCTTTGGTGTCAATATGCTGATGGCATTGGGAAATTTTATTGTCATGATACAATTACATATTGGGTAATATTTTTACCATTATTACCTATATATTGGGGTGTGTTTATTATTTTTTTTTCAGTTACACTATTTACACATTTATGAGCACATAACCCAATCACTGCCTCTAAACCTAACCATTTGTCAATTTAAAGCACACACAGACAAAACAGGCAGATACAGTCACAATTTATTTAAAAAGAATTAAAATCCTAACACTTTATAGTATCTACACACTATGAACTATTAGTTAAGCATTAGCAAATAGTCCATTTATAAAGCATTATTCCAACATTAATAGACAGTAGTAGGCAGTTATAAATGCAGCTATAAATATTTTGCTCCTGATTTCTAAGCAAATAATATCATATATAATTATAATGCTTTTAATAATTGTATTTTCATAATGTATTAATGGTCAATTAATCATTTCTGAATGAAGTATTATATTATTAACAGGCCAGTTATCAGTTGTCAGAGGTTCATACGCCCATCTAGAAAGTGTAACTAAATGATTCATAAACTTTAAATGCACATTTTTACATATTATTTAGACATACAACAATAGTTACTCACTGTGTTAATGCATGTTTTATTAATACATTCTTACTGTATACAGGTATTAAACAGAAAAATAAAAATTCCTGTACGCCTTCACAAAACACTGTTTGCACTATTTTTATTTTTTTTTATTATTATTTTTTTTTTTACTTCTTAAACTTCTTACTACACCAAAATATCTTGCTTATTTTCTTCATTTCAATAGTGTTTTTGTTGCTTATTTTGTTTTTGTTTTGTCTTACTATTATTATTATTATTATTATTATTATTATTTATTTATTTATTTTTTTTTTTTTACTTTATTTATTTTTTTTGTTTTCATCTCTGAGCTATATGACAATGTTTAGTTCCTGAATGAATCAACCGTTAAAATTATTTGGTTCAATCGCAATGACTCACTTATTAACAGCGATTTACTGCCACATACTGGTGGTTTTAATTTCACATTTGAAGTTAATTAGCCTATCTTGTCATTTTTAAAATAATTTCAAATATCGGTAGGCCTATTCAACGTTACATGTTTAAAATATTAATTTAATTAACTGATTAAATTAACTGATTACATTTTAGAATTAGATTCAAAGGATGATAAACAATTTTAGAAAATATGGCTATATAAAGGTAAAAATACCCCAAAAATGTACAAATCTATTTAAACTTATTTGAAAAGATTAATTTCTATCACTGCTGTGAACTGACCACAGAGAATATGAAGAATATCAAAAACTTTGAGTCAGCTGTCCATCCAGCTGTCATGGATAAAATCAGTATCAAAATAAATAACAAAAATAACTTTTTTTGGCTAGTAGAAATTATGAATGGCCGGTAACTTAAAATTTTAGTAGCCAAATTGGCTGGTGAGTGAAACAGTTAATTTCAATCCCTGTGTGTGTGTGTGTGTGTGTGTGTGTGTGTGTGTGTTCTGTATTACTTGTTTGTTTCCTTTTTCTCTTTAGAAGATAACTGAGCCTGTAAAAGCTTTACAAGGTATAAATAGTCTTCACTCTAGATGAGCTCACAATAACAGTTAACAGACAACTACTAAACGTTTTATAGCTACCTGAATTAATCATGAATTACAGTTAAGCATTTATTAACACTCTATTACTATATTTCTAAATAATATGTATAAATGTGCATTAAATAATTCATTATTCATTTACTTACACTTGCTAAATGATCTTATCAACCACTGATGACAGCTAAACAATTGGTTTGTAAATAATATAATACTTAATTTAGAAATTATAAATTAATCATTAACAATACAATTATTAAACACATTATAGATATGTTTAAAAATCAAGAACAACAAAGAACATTTATAGCTGCATTTATAAACGGCTTACTACTGTCTATTAATGTAGAGATAATGATTTATAAATGATGAATTGGTGATTTATTAATGCTTAACTAATGGTTCATAGTGTGTAGTTATTATAAAGTGTTACCAAAATCCCAAGCCTTAATTTCTGAGAGGAATAGGTGTGATCATGCGATGGTTACACTTTATTTTGATGGTCCACTTTAGACATTCTACTAACTAAATTAAGCTTTAGTTAAACTAAATTAAATTAAACTAAATTAACTTTGCAACTGCATGTCAACTAATTCTCATTAATTTGCAACTACATGTCTACTCTGTTAGGCTAGGTTTAGGGTTAGTAGAGTAAGTTGACATATACTTATAGTCTGACATATACTCTTATAGTCAGTATGTTGGATGCTGTGGACACATCAAAATAAAGTGTTATAAGATATTAAGCAGACAGTCTACTAATACTCTAATGCTAGTTGACATGTAATTACAAAGTTACTTACTGTTATTAGAATCTCTAAAGTGGACTATCAAAATAAAGTGTTACCCCCTGCACATCCAAAGGGTCCTGACCAAGCATCAATATGTGATGATTTGGGAGTGAGAACTTGTTTTTTTGGTGCTCCAAGGTAAGTAGTCACATGTTTTTTTTTACATTGCAGGTGATTGCTGAAAAGCAAAAGTACATGAAACTAAGCAAAGATGGCAGCAAGCAGATTGAATATCTCCAAGGGGTCCTGTGCCAGCCAAGCAGCTGTCATTGAGATGAATGGGGATGCAAATTCATATCTCTTTCCAGGTATTTTGACCTTCCTGGTACATACATACTATATTAAACATACATACAGAGATATGATATGTCTTTCTTTTAGGAAGGAATTGACACCATGTTTTTTTTTTTTTTTTTTTTTGAGTGTGTGTCACTGTTGTTGAAGACTAAATAAAGACATTTAAATAAGTTGTTTTAGGTAAATTGGTCCCACTTTATGTTAGGTGGTCTTAACTATGTACTTACATTAAAATTAATCATTTGATACAAGGCACTCATTGTGTTATGTTTTTACATTGTATTTTTTAAAATACCTGCATGTAATTACATCTGTAATTAATGTCTGTAATTACATTCATAATTTTAGACACTGTTGACCCATCCTTTACACCTTAACCTACCCTTAAACCCATATCCCAGATCAATAGCACCAAAAGTGTGCAATAAAATATATGCACAGTACATTTTTTGTTGTTTGTTTGTTTATTTTAGTACATAGCAATTAAGACCACCTAATACAAAGTAGGACCGATACATTCAGGGCCGGAGTGGGACTCATTTTCAGCTCTGGAGTTTCATGCCTTAGACCGGACCATTTTAGTTCACAACTGACTATAGCTATTATATTGTAATCAAAACTTCAGTAGGCTATATAAGTCTGCAATAGTGCACTGTTTTCTACAGCCTTGTAATTCATTGTATTTTTCTACAGCCTTTCTCGCATATTTTCCAATTAAAGAAAACTTAGAGCGTGTGGGCTTCTTCTGGTGCTTGGATTTCTACTTCAATATAATGAGATCTCTGTTTAAGAATGCGCTAGAATTTATTTATTATTTGATTCATTATTATTAATTATTATTTGTTATGATTAATTAATTATTATTTTTTTTTTTTATTTTTTTTTTTTTAATGAAGCCTATGTTCCCTTCTTTTTAACAGCATTAACTTACAATGGTGAAAGATGTCTTCCCTCAGGTAGATGAAGGCAATTGCTATTAGCGGCGTCCCGCTCACTGTGAAGCACAGCCAGCAGAGGATTCTGCTTGGTCTTAAAGCCGTCCTCAAACATCTACGTTCACAAATAACACAATAATTTGCACAAAAACAATAAATAATTATCAATTGATAATCTGTTATTCATGGGCTGGTGGTCATGTATGTCTGTGAATATGGGACAAACTGTGTTATGGCTTTCATACGGGATGCTTTTATGATGCCTTAAATAGGGGCATTCATATTTTAATATTATTTTCAAAGTGGCATGACAGTACCGGCCCTCACAGCCAAAAAAACAGACCGGCCCACTGGGAATTCTCCCGGTGCTCCTGATTAGCCAATCCGGGCCCGTATACATTTGATAAAATGGAAAATAAAAAAAGTGTACAATTTAGCACTGTAGCCAGGTTCATTCAGTCGTTTTTGACTTATGGTATAAAACCAGTTCATTTCAATATAACTCTATGCAGCAAATTTTTAGGCTGTTTTTTAAAAAATGAAAAAAGCATTTTTAAAAACAAAAATAATTCCTTGTTTTTGTCCTAACTGAAAAAAAGTTTTTTTTTTTGTTTTGTTTTTTTCAGAATTTCTTCTTTTTGTGTGTGTGTGTGTGTGGTGAATTTCTAGCATTTCATCACTTGCAGCCATTTTCATCCACAGCGCCTTCACCGCACAGGATTGTGAGCTACGTGATCGCCCAACAATTGAACCTTTGTTCATATGTGACCGCTCAGGGATATGAAAGGTGCAGGACCACACTCACAACATAATTGGCCGAGCTGACGACGACTGAACAGGCTTGGCACACGTATCGACGTTATTCCCAGAGATATATTGCAACTCTGTTACAAATGTTACTGGGGTCAGGCCACCTGCTCAAGTGTCAATAAGACCTCTCATCCAGCGTCGGCAGTGAGATATCACCTCTCAAAATGACACTGTGCCGTCTGCTTTTCCTTCTTCCGACTGTTATGGCTAGACATTTGTCAGTGGTCCCTTCCCCTCTCCTTATACACTCACATATTAGAGGCTACTTAACTCAGCACACAAGCTGAAAAATGAGCCTTGTCATTTGGCCAAAGGCTTGTTTGTGATTTTTATTAGTCAAAAACTCGAGCACAGAGGTGACTGGATGATAGATGCACATGCTAAAAACAAGCCCAGCCCCTTTTGTTTCCAACAGCAGCAGAAATTCAATATGCATTTTCATTAGATTGTACTAAATTTTACATTATAATTTGTAATTATGAAAATGTTTGCTGAAAAGAAAAGCTTGTAGTAAGATTAAAAAATATGAGCATTATATTCTCAGGAATGGTGAATTCTCAGTATGTGAATCTGCACAACTTACTGCTGATATAATAAGGTTGTGATATTGAAATTGGTCTCATTATTTGCTCATTTAGTTAAACCCAGTTTCTTAGTAATCTGAGAATCTCAGAAATGATCATAAACTTTTCATAGTATTTTTTCAGGTGGCCTCTTTTCAAATACTGTCCAGAAACTCAGTCTATCCACAGACTGATTTTAAGACAGCATTTGTCCTATTTCCCAATGCAGAGGATCTCCTCTGCATGTTTTTATTAAACAGTGAGCCGACCTCACATCTCTCCGGGTCCTGCCAGTCATTGCATTAACCTAGGAGTAAAGAATTTACAAGTGTTGAGGACATTAGGAACATCATGGCCCAGATCCCGTCCCCTGCTGTCCCTCCCATCATGGGCAGCCTTGTGTCAAATGCTCACAGTCATTATTGCTGAATATGCACAAGTCAGCCCTCAAAACAAACCTGCTGACTGTAGTGGTCTGTGTGCAGTGCCAGATGGAATTTCAAAGCACCCGAGTGTCAAAATACTCTGATATCGTTGACCACCAATTTCATTAGGATGGTGTGAACACTGGGATTACAACTCAAAGCTCCTTAATGCAGCTGCTTTGATCCTTGCAACAGTTTTAAAGTCACCAAAATGTGTAGAATAGCAATATGAAAGGAGACCACAAATACAAACTGAGACCACCTACAGTTCAATCTCAGGTGCAAACATCAAGGACTCAGCTCTGATAGTCTGCACCTGGGGTCCAGGGTGAGAGGCGTCAGTATTGATAAATTCCTATGTGCTCAGGAATGACTCATGAGTCCATTTTATGGTCACACTTTATTTTAAGGTCCAATTCTCGCTATTAACAACTCATTAAGTATGACTTGTGCCTCAATAAACTCCTAATTTGCTGCTTATTAATAGGTATTGGGTAGGATTAGGGATGTAGAATATGGTCATGCAGAGTATGTGTTTTATAGCCAATGTGTTAATAATAGGCATGCAATAATGTATGCATTCTCCACCATGTTACACCACAGACGACAATACGACTTTTACAGAATCAATAACACTTTAGATTATGGAACACGATTAACCTATTTGTGCCCAATTTTTTCTGAATGGTTTCATGCGTATAGTTGTGTTAATAGTGTCCTATGTGGACATGTTCTGCATTTATTTTCCCAAGGTATTTTTGTTTGTTTGTTTTTTTTCTTGAAAATTGTGTTTGAATGTGCGGTAACTATAGTTACCGGTGGGCAAATATGTTGAATGCACCCCTTCAATGACAAATTTGAACAGGAGGACAGCATTTGGCATCTAACTCAAAATAACTGCTGATAACACCCTGCTAAAACCAGTCTAAGCTGGTTGGCTGGTCTTAGCTGGATTTAGCTGGTCTCCCAGCCTGACCAGCTAAGAAAGTGATGAAGTGACCAAAACCCCTCTAAAACCAGCCTGCTGACCAGCTAAGACCAGGCTGGATGACCTGCTAAAACCAGCCTAAGCTGGTTAGCTGATCTTAGCTGGTTTAAGATGGAAATATCTGGTTTTAGCTGGTCAGGCTGGATTTAGCTGGATGTTCCAGCTGGTCTCCCAGCCTGACCAGCTAAGAAAGTGGCTAAAACCACCCTAAACCAGCTGTGACTAGCTAAAACCAGACAACCATCTTAGGCTGGTTTTAGCTGTTTTTTTTTTTTTGTTTTTTTTTGTTTTTTCAGCAAGGAAGTTCAATCTTTATTCATAAACAGATTTATTATGTATAAAAGTTGAAGAACATTCGATGCAATCACAAAAAAAGCTGCATCTAGCTTATATATCTAGCTTGAATATGAAAACACAACAGACAACAAATCCATTTGTCTTAAAGTGGTTGAACATATAGTGCAGAACAAAGTGCAGCCATTAAGTTGCCCCAACAGGGGATTGTGTATCAAAA
Source organism: Cirrhinus molitorella (assembly GCA_033026305.1). Lineage (NCBI taxonomy): Eukaryota > Metazoa > Chordata > Actinopteri > Cypriniformes > Cyprinidae > Cirrhinus > Cirrhinus molitorella. The sequence goes on from CM065129.1 coordinate 2,602,568, forward strand.
AGTTAAATGAAAATGAATAAATAAATAAATAAAAAATATATATATGTACATATATACATTTCGAAAGAAAATGTAAGTGGTGCTTATTGTGGCAAAACTCGGCACTAGGCACTAATAATAGCCCTAATCGTTTTAGCATCATGTTAACAACATGTTAATTGTGTTAGAATTATGCTAACACAAGTAAAATGTTCAAATATAATTAGCATTCTGCTAGCATGATGTTAACATGTTTTAAACAAGCTGTTAATGTGATTAGCATAATGCTAGTAACATACTAACATGTTGTTAATGTGAAGTTAGCATGATTAGCATGTTGTATACTTTTGACTAAGTATACAAAAAACTATAGATCTCTTGTAAGATTTGTTTTGTTTGGATGATTCTAGAGATCTTCATTATATATATATATATATATATATATATATATATATATGTGTGTGTGTGTGTGTGTGTGTGTGTGTGTGTGTGTGTGCCAACAAAAAATACTTGGGACTACTTTACTCAATAAAATCCTAAATTGCTGCTTATTAATAGTTAATATAGAGTTGTTATGTTTAGGCATGTGGTTGAATTAAGGTATGTAGAATATGGACATGCAGAATAAGGCTTTAATATGTGCTAGTACTAATAAACATTCAATATACTAGTAATACACATGCTAATAAGCAACTAGTTAAATGATTAGTTCACTTTCAAAACAAAAATGTACAGATAATGTACTTACCCCTTGTCATCCAAGATGTTCATGTCTTTCTTTCTTCAGTCGTAAAGAAATTATGTTTTTTGAGGAAAACATTTCAGGATTTCTCACCATATAATGGACTTCTATGGTGCCCCTGATTTTGAACTTTCAAAATGCAATTTAAATGCAGCTTCAAGGGGCTCTAAATGATCCCATCCAATGAAGAAGGGTCTTACCTAGCAAAATTAATATACTTTTTAACCTCAAATGCTCATCTTGTCTCATCTCTGCGATGTGTAGTCTGTGTGATCCAGGTCAATACAGCTGTATGTCGAAAATATCTCGTTTTCTACTTCAACTTCAAAATTGTCTTAAATCGCTACAGAAGTACCAACCCAGTGTTTACAAAGTGAACATACAAAGAAGATTAAATGCCTTTTACAAAAAAAAGGAAAAACAGCGTTGTAGACAAAAATGAGATGGGAGTTTTTCGACATACCCTAACTGTATTGACCTGGATCACACAGGCTACGCATGTGCATCGCAGAGACAAGACAAGGCCAGCATTTGAGGTTAAAAACTATATAAATTGTCAATTTGTTTTGAAAATAACCCATTGTTTCACTAGATTAGACCCATTTTCATCGGCTGGGTTTAGACCCCTCTGAAGCTGCATTTAAACTGCATTTTGGAAGTTCAAACTCGAGGGCACCATAGAAGTCCATTATATGGAGAGAAATCCTAAAATATTTTCCTCCAAAAACATAATTTATTTACGACTGAAGAAAGAAAGTTATGAACATCTTAGATGGCAAGGGTAAGTACATTATCTGTACATTTTGGTTCTGAAAGTGAAATGTTCCCTAATCTAAAGTGTTACCACAGGAACACCTACAGAGTCCTCCAATTATAGCTAATCTGCATGTGGAAAGGGGTTAAGAAATAACTAAACCCTGGTAAATGGATGACACATGGGTGAAAATCACATTGCATGAAGTGCCTGTGTGCACAGATCAACATCAATACATCACATTGAGTCAGGGCGTACAGAACAGCAAATTTGTCTTTCCTGCATTATGTGTGAGAACCACCTACTGCCTCGACAACAGAATCCAATAGTGTGGGTGAAGGTTTCCTGCACAAAGCTTTCTTATCTCGTAATGCATGTGATTGGTTGCACATTTTAAGAAGTATATTGCATAAAACACATAATCAACATCACATTTCATGTTTTATATCCTACTATAATGTGCTGTATGAACTTTAAAGGTGTAACCGTTATTACCGTGGTTATTTATAATGAAACGCATTGCATTACAATATGCATTATAAGGAATTATGCATGCCTTCATAATGCATAATATATACAGGCTTCAAGCCTACTAGAACCCGTTACAGATTCAGCAGGCAGTGTTTGACTCCCATCAGCCCCAGTACACACACTGAGGGTCACTACATCACAGAGGAGAAACATCACTTGGCAGATGCATGACTCTGTTTATTCTTTAAGGAGAAGTTATGAGATGACAGCAGTAACCACACCTACTGCTGACAGTGTGCACACAATACAAGCTGCTGTTTCTCACATGACATGTTTATTTACAAAAAGTGATTTATTCATGGTTTCAATCACTCAAGGTTGCATTTATACAATGTGATCTTTACTACTAAGAGCTGATCTTAGCACACCCATTGGATCTCCACAACATTTGTAAAATTATAAGGTCTTAGTGTAAAACAAAGTTATCTATCTATCTATCTATCTATCTATCTATCTATCTATCTATCTACCTCAAACTTTTATTAGCTCAATCCCATTATTCATATGTAATATTTGTGACCTTGGACCACAAAACCAGTCATAAGGGTCTATTTTTTGAAATTGAGATTTATACATCATCTGAAAGCTGAATAAATAAGATTTCCATTGATGTGTGCTTTGTTATGATATGACCGAGATACGACTGTTTGAAAATCTGGAATCTGAGGGTGCAAAAAATAAAGACAATGAGAAAATTGCCTTTAAAGTTGTCCAAATGGAGTTCTTAGCTATGCATATTACTTTTCAAAAATTAAGTTTTGATATATTTATGGTAGGAAATTTACAAAATATCTCCATGGAACATTACCATTACTTAATATCCTAATGATTTTTGGCATAAAAGAAAAACAATGTAGTTTTGGCTTTTGCTACAAATATACCCCAATGACTCATGACTGGTTTTGTGGTCCAGGGTCACATTTGGTCTATTTTTATAAATCCTAAATAAATAATAAATACATTGGAAGAAGAAGGAAAAAAAAACTAAAATTATATTTATGAATTGGTTCTTTTCATTTATGAAAACTTTACATTTTGATTTAATATAAAACATAAACAAATAATTATTATTATTATTATTTATGCTGTTGTAGGTAATATAATAATGTTTTGGAATTCTTACGATTTTCTTTCACTACAAACAAAAGCTAAATCAGCTATAATATGAAAGTATTCTTCTTATTATTTTGGATAAAACTAAAAGCAGTTTGGTAGTCAATGTTTAATTTAGTTTACTTGCTGTAAATAAAGACATCTTCGAAAGACCTTATTTTTCATGATGTCTTTTTAAACATGCATCATATTCATGTACTCACAAAGAAAAATCACCACAAAAATAGACCCAATAATTGAATCTTTCAGTAAAGCTTGCCAAACACTTTTTTTTTTTCTTTGAATGTTAGACCAGTATAAAAATAGTCATTTCACTTTTGTTCAGTGAACACATCTCTTTCAGTCTCCTAATGGACAAACAACAAGAAACTTTTTGTGCACTGTTGCCAGTGTTTTCTTATTAAATACAACAGACAGGCATTATATCAACCTTTGCCACACATAAGCTGTATTTATGTAAGAATGCAATATCATTAACTACCACTGCAAGATGCGCAGCTATTTTATGGCTGTCTGTGGAAAGCAGATTTACTATTAGAGTTGTAAATGTGTGCCGTTGTGCTGTTTGTCCAATCAGACAGCTGGGACAGACAATACAATAATGTCTAATTGGCGCTGAGCTGCAAACCGCTCTATCTGACCATATTTAGGCCTTTTTAATTGCAAAGTAATACCAATGTGTTATGGTTTGCAAACAGCTATGCCACTAGAGTCGTATTTCCTCCACATACATTTAATACTATTTCAAAAGGTAATAATGCAGTGCTTTCGTTTAAGACTCCCCTGACGTCTCTACTTGTAGTGGAGTGATTATATCCCCCGACGACACACGCGAACGAGTGATGACTGAAAAGAAGCGACGTCTAAATGACATACCACCTCACCTCTTTCATTAGCCGTGACAACCTCTTTCTTCCCCTCAATTAGCCACGCAGTATCTAACAATACCCACCTCGCTGGACAGAGCCGAGGGGCACGCCGGCAGCTGCCGAGAACACATGAGTGCTTGTCACCTCGCCAGGCGCTTGACTCTACCCACAGCCTGTAGGTGTGATATCCATGGTGATCAGATGGAGGTGTAACGCTTATAATATTAATCTTAGAGCATGGCGGTCGGCTTGATCTGTTTTGAAGGGATGACTCAGATGCATAATTGATTTTAATAGAGTGTCGGGAACAGAGGAGACGGGTCAGAGCACTGCTGCTTTTACACAGACAGGTCCATTCAAATGGTGAAACGGGGGAGAGCGCAAGCGTCTGATGAATCATGTTGATTTAATTACAAGGAGCTAGCCCAAGGGTTTCGCTACAAGTCTTTGCCTTTTGCAAAGATAAATGTCTAAATCAGGGAGTTCTATAATACTTGGAAAAAGTTGTCCATCAGTGTTTCTGTTCATCTCAGTGGTAGTTGTTTAGCTGGTGCGTTCAGCTCTGGAAGGACGAAGTATGGATTGGCACTCAACATTTTTCCAGCCAAAGCCATGTGACTCATCTCTCTCGAGTCGCAGGGAAATTATGCTATGATAATGTTGATTGGCTGCAGGAATGAGCACAGTCCTAAACCCTGCACTTTTTCTATATATGATCTCTGTTCTCCAGGCAGCCTGGTCTCTTTGTTTATATGTAGGTATGTAACTATTAGAGGCACAAAATGTACATTATTAATGCTAAAACGTACAATTTAGATGTATTCCAACATTTAAAACGTACAAATAGCTACACATTTTTAGCTAAAAAACGTAAAATAGTTACGTATCTTGTATTTCATTCCTATCTGTGCCTTTTTATCATTTTATTAATAAGCAATTTAGGTTTTTAGCCTACCCCCAAACCTAAACCTAGTCATTTTATAGTGTTGTTTATATAAATAGTCATTTTTAAAAAAAATATATAAAACGTAACTGACCAAAATATGCAGGGAAATTACAATTATAGTAGCATAGCATCAGAGCTGGGTAGTAATGGATTACATGTAATCTGGACTACATAATCAGATTCCAAAAATGAAGTACTTGTAATTAGAGTAAGTTACATTTTAAAGTACTCGTATTCAGACTACAGTTACTTCTTTATGGATTACAAGATTACATATTCAAACAATAGCAATAAATTATTCATCATTCATTGATTCTCCCTGTAACAATGACGGGACGTGGACAGGTGGATCCAAGTGCTAGCTTTATTAACTGAACTCGTAGTCGTACAAACAGGGTTCAGACAGGAACAAACATAGGCAACGTAGGACAAAACAAAGAAGCGTCAGTATCCGAGCGTGAAGGTCTGGGACCGGCAGTGAGCAGGGAAATCCAAGGGACAGGCTAGGGGTAGATAGGCGGGCGGAGAACAGTCACGGGAACCAGGAACAAAGGAGCTCGGCTACAGGAGGGCAACCAGGAAATAACGCTCGGAATTGACAGTGAAAACTATTCAAAACTTTGCAACCAAACAGTGAACAAACCAGTCTATTTATACAGTGAAAAGCAAGATGGCCGACAGGGGTGAGAGGTCACAGGAAGTGCACGAGAATGGGGTTATGGGAAATGGAGTGGGTAAATGGAGTGAGTTAAAGTCCATGACAGAAGTGAAGGCTCCCTCTAGGGATGAAAGGAGGGAGCCACAGCAGGACAGTTCATGACACTCCCTAATTTCTCTTTTTCATCTTTTAAATTTTCCTTTCTAAAATAGCCTACCGATTATATACATTCAGAAAGTTTTGTGGGCATTCACACGTAGACAAGTCATTAGTCAGGTGGCAACACAGCATTTGACCACTGGATTTACAAAAGGGTAAAATTATTTATTTTAATTTTTATATTTTTCAATGATTTCATTAATTGTTAGCTTTTCATTAAACCCACAAACCCTCTGCAGTTCCTGTTCAAACCCTAGTTTGGGAAACACTGATGTGATAAAATGTTTAATGCACTTCAAGTTGCAAATTACAATGAATGGAACATTTTCTTACTCTTTGCATTTTTTTTACATCATTATGCTACAAGATAATCCTATTGAAATCAATGTGATAAACGAGTTAAATCAAAAGTAATCTAAAAGTAATCTGATTATATTACCTAAAATGTGTAATGTAACTGATTACATTACTAACTACAATTTTTGGCAATTTTGTAATTTGGAATCAGTAATGGATTACAATTTGTTAGACTGGATTACAATCTACCCAGCTCTGCATTGCATAGCACATATATATAGTTGCTAATCCCACTCCTACCTCTAAACCATAACTCTCTCTGTTTAGTAATAATAACAATAATAATAAAAACAATGTAGAAAGGTGCAATCACAATATTTTATTTATTGCAAAAATGTCAACAGCCGTACCAAAAAGTAATCTAAATGACGATGAAAATATTATCCAGATAATTATCCTGATCCACTTCGTAAAGGCGCCCGCGCATCATTCAAACACATCTCACCAGAAACACTGCATGTTGTATTTGGTGACGAATGCAGGCGAGAGCCAATGAGCGTTCGATTTTCCTGCAGTAAAACCTGTCGTTTCTTGATGCGTCAGTATTTCAATTTGTAAAATGCACTTTGGACTCGCTGCTCGGGATGGAGATGAAGATCGCCGGATAAAGGCTTGAATTTGGGTCTGTTACTCGCAATCGTATGGATTTTGAAAATCTGGATATTAAGTAAACAATTAAACTATGTAATAATGCAATTGAAAACATTAGGCCATTGCATTGTTATGACAAGTAAAAACGCCAATAATATTAATTAATGCCGCGATTTCAATAGGATATTCATAAGGATTTTTTAGGTGCAGTCAATACGTCAGTATTGTATGTTAAAATGCTAAAAATACGTAAGTATTTGTATGTTTAGATGCTGTAAATAGATCAGTATTGTACGTTTTAGTGTCTGGAAAAACGTAAGTAAATGTACGTTTTGTAGAACCACATTTTACGTAAAATACATGCTAATTATCAGATCACGTTTCTCCTGACTGCATGAGCTGAGACGTCAATGACATAAAAATATATAAATAAATTATTGGATGCAAAAACAGAGATCTTATACAGTAGTAGTGAAGGGTTTATATATCTGCCATAGAAAACCTCAGTGGGATCATCACAGCATTCCTGGACAACATTTCTGATTCTCTCCCCTGTTTTTGGCATCTTCCAGCAAGGGCTAAATGCTAAAGCTAGCCAGCCAAATCGTGACCCCCTGTGTGAAGCTGAATCCATGCAAATGAAATTGCCATCTGACCGGACATATCATGGGCATTTTCAATTTTGTTCTATTAGAGTTGAGCTCTGACAGAGGTGAGTATTTGTTTTTACTTTAAAAATTCAGTTTTATGTAGTGCTTTCAAACATTAATCGCATCCAAAATAAAAGTTTATGTTTACATACTACTGTGTATATTATATATATATATATATATATATATATACACACACACACACACACACACACACACACACATGCATGTATATATTAAGGAAAATATTTTAGATTTATATATAAAATATTTATATTAATTTATATTCTAAATTGTATACAAGTATAAATATATAAACATACAGATTTGTTTTTAAATATATATATATATATATATATATATATATATATATGTATGTATGTATGTGTATTTATATGTACAAAATAAATACATAGAGTAAAGACACATATAGTATGTAAACATAAACTACTATTTTGGATGTGATTAATCATGATTAATCGTTTGACAGCCCTAGTTTTATCACAAACCATATATTATATTATATCATGTTATATTATTCTTATTTTTGTCTATTCATTTATTCATTCATTGAAAGAAAATGTATTAACTAATTTCTGTTATTCATTTGTATTATTATGCCTAGTTGTGTTTGTCCAAAATATAACAATCTATCTCTTTCTAACAATATACAACAATCCATATAGCAAACTTTATATAAAGAAAGTTGTACCTAGACATTCTCAAAAGGAAATGTCACATACTGGCATTGATCACTTTACATGCCAGTCATGGTTAAAATGTTGCTAAAGTGATGTGTTTTAGACAAATGTTCACCTGTATTTAGGTGGTTCTTATCATTCAAAATGACCATCCCATCTGAATAACTACAGATTAAAGCCTATATTAAATTAAAATCACTCTTTCTGATTTCTAAATGCTCATTCCTGACCTTTGTTTTGAAGAATTATAAATGATGTGTTCTTATATATATATATAATTGTTATTTTGTTTAGATTTTTAATCTATTTTTTTTCTTCAGAATCATGAGAGAATCGTGATCTCCAATTTAAAAAAAAAAAGAACAAATATTTTTTTAAATCATCCAGAATCATGTAGCATAAGTTTACATGTTTATTACTGCATATAATTAATTAAAATATAAGTTAAATTTCATAAAGCACAAGTTCATATCAAAATGCATGTATATATATATTTTTTTGTTTGTTTTTCAGTTGAATAAAATACTATTTTCCCTATATATTTCATTATTAAGTTTTGTTTTTTTTTTAAGTTAAAAAATCTTGTCTCATTCTCGTGAACCCAGTCTCGTGCCTCATCTCATGGGTTAAGTGTCTCGTCACACCCCTAATATATACAGTGGGTACGGAAAGTATTCAGACCACCTTAAATTTTTCACTCTTTGTTATATTGCAGCCATTTGCTAAAATCATTTAAGTTCATTTTTTTTCCCTCATTGATGTACACACAGCACCCCATATTGAAAGAAAAACACAGAATTGTTGACATTTTTGCAGATTTATTAAAAAAGAAAAACTGAAATATCACATGCTCCTAAGTAGTCAGACCCTTTGCTGTGACACTCATATATTTAACTCAGGTGCTGTCCATTTCTTCTGATCATCCTTGAGATGGTTCTACACCTTCATTTGAGTCCAGCTGTGTTTGATTATACTGACTGGATTTGTTAAGGAAAGCCACACCTGTCTATATAAGACCTTACAGCTCACAGTGCATGTCAGAGCAAATGAGAATCATGAGGTCAAAGGAACTGCCTGAAGAGCTCAGAGACAGAATTGTGGCAAGGCACAGATCTGGCCAAGGTTACAAAAAAAATTCTGCTGCACTTAAGGTTCCTAAGAGCACAGTGGCCTCCATAATCCTTAAATGGAATGACCAGAACCCTTCCTAGAGCTGGCCGTCCGGCCAAACTAAGCTATCGGGGGAGAAGAGCTTTGGTGAGAGAGGTACAGAAGAACCCAAAGATCACTGTGGCTGAGCTCCAGAGATGCAGTCAGGAGATGGGAGAAAGTTGTAGAAAGTCAGCCATCACTGCAGCCCTCCACCATTCGGGGCTTTATGGCAGAGTGGCCCCACGGAAGCCTCTCCTCAGTGCAAGACACATGAAAGCCCGCATGTGACTCCAAGATGGTGAGAAATAAGATTCTCTGGTCTGATGAGACCAAGATAGAACTTTTTGGCCTTAATTCTAAGCGGTATGTTTGGAGAAAACCAGGCACTGCTCATCACCTGTCCAATACAGTCCCAACAGTGAAGCATGGTGGTGGCAGCATCATGCTGTGGGGGTGCTTTTCAGCTGCAAGGACAGGACGACTGGTTGCAATCGAGGGAAAGATGAATGTGGCCAAGTACAGGGATATCCTGGACGAAAACCTTCTCCAGAGTGCTCAGGACCTCAGACTGGGCCAAATGTTTACCTTCCAACAAGACAATGGCCCTAAGCACACAGCTAAAATAACAAAGGAGTGGCTTCACAACAACTTCGTGACTGTTCTTGAATGGTCCAGCCAGAGCCCTGACTTAAACCCAATTGACCATCTCTAGAGAGACCTGAAAATGGCTGTCCACCAACGTTTACCATCCAACCTGACAGAACTGGAGAGGATCTGCAGGGAGGAATGGCAGAGGATCCCCAAATCCAGGTGTGAAAAACTTGTTGCATCTTTCCCAAAAAGACTCATGTCTGTATTATATCAAAAGGGTCTATGCTGCTACTAAATACTGAGCAAAGGGTCTGAATACTTAGGACCATGTGATATTTCAGTTTTTCTTTTTTAATAAATCTGCAAAAATGTCAACAATTCTGTGTTTTTCTGTCAATATGGGGTGCTGTGTGTACATTAATGAGGAAAAAAAAAGAATGATTTTAGCAAATGGCTGCAATATAACAAAGAGTAAAAAATTTAAGAATACTTTCCGTACCCACTGTATATATATAAATTTGCTTCATATCTAAAAAGCAACACCTACTTTTCACAATTCCATTTTATTATTATTATTATTTTAATTGGCTAAAATCAAGCCCCACCACATATGTTTTCTTGCTGAATATCCCATGTCACTCTGACATAAGACAGCGGTAAAGAGCTAAGAAAGGCATTTCATGTGGACTTCGGTTTGCTCCTTTCCCTCGTATAAAACGCCAAGCTCTCCGCACGTGTTTCTTTGCTCAGTTCGGGAAATTCATGCAGTCATGCTGAGGAGTGCGGTCACATGACCACGCCTGTTTTGGCCCTGGGGGCCTGTAAGTGTGTCAGTCTGCTCAGCTGATAACACAGAAGCCTCTGTCACACTTCTGCAAAGAGCGTTTGCTAAGAAACCAAATCGCATGAGGGCCGTTGTGACAGACCTCGATGTGGCGTTTAAAGACTGTCCAAGCGGTTATTTCTGTAAGTGTGTCACGCCGACTCTAGCGTCGTGACACATTTCAATAACTATAATCTCAATCACAGTATTTCTCAATAAGGCCATTTTGTATGCAGAAGACGACACAACACCATGTACAAAGTCCAGTACTCACTTCAGGAAGTTGCAATTTAGTTGATGGTGTGCAATTGTATGGCTTTCGATGTCACGGGTAAACATAAAATCAAGGAAACTTGCTTTTACGTAAGTAGCCAAGCACTTGACATCAACCTTATCGGTCTGGGGAGAGAAAAAAAAAAAAAAGAGTAATTGGCTCTTTTCCCGTTTAAATGTCACTGGGCTCAACTGATGTAGAGGGGCTTGAGACAACTGTCTCTTTGAATGATGCCATTTTGCCCCCGTCATTACATCCCACAGTTTTCCAGAGCATGTTTTTCAAGTCAAGATGTGGGGTAATGTGAATGAATGGTAGTGACACATCTGGGCCATCACCACGACAAGCAAAGATTAAAAAGTCTCACCTTTTCAGAGGATCCAGGAAGCATAAGCATCAGTGTTACTTTGTGTTTTAAATGTTTTTTTAAACATTAATGCTTAAAATAATAATTTAATCACAGATGTCAGGTTCATCATAGATGTAATTTTCTTGCCATTGTCATTCAAATTTTATTATTATTATTTGTTTTTTTTAAGGGACATATTTTGAGTTTAAAGGTGTCCTCTGTAACATAATTTCCTGTTTTATGTTTTTCTTGTCACATGACAACAAAATGGCTCTCTGTGCGTTGGTTACGCTACACTGACTTCGATTTCGCAGACAAATGTTTCCAAACATTGAGTATGGCACAACACAAAACTACTCACATTACTTCTTATTTATAATCTAGTTACTTAAGTTAACCTAATAAAAATGTTCTGCCAAAATCTTCAGACTTTTAATATAATCTGAACGCTCTCTAAGCATTACATTTATAGTGCAGTGTCTTATCAAGCATACTGAACAAGAGTAAAAAGTGCTCTTATAATGTTCTCAAAGTAGTTTTATGTTAAAATATTGTGATGGTAGAGTTCATCTACTTGCTTTTTATTTTGAGTACTGGCATAATACTTTAATTGACAATATTTTACAGATACATTATACAGCTCTACCAGCATACACTAACATAAAGCAATAAATGCTTTTAGAACACCTCAAATGATTGTAAACTATCCATTACTCACGATTCACTCCGTTATTTATATGTAAATTTGCTTTAAATTAATCTGTATTGTGAAAAGCACTTTGCAAATCATATTAACTTTACTACTTTTACTACTTTCCACTTGTGTTTATGGTTTGGTGGTTGAATGTTTAGTCACAGCCCTAATGTTTATTTCCCACTTGTTAGACTGAATTACAGGTGTTTGTCATGGATTGACAGAACAATGTTTTGTATGATTGTTTGTTTTATGATTTCCAGTTCTTTAATTTCCTTAGTGTGTAAATAAGATATAAAACATGCTTATTTATATCTTCAAATCTAATCAATTGTCTTTATTGCCTCGGTGCAGCAATGAAACTGTAACCTTTAATGATTATGGCATCCGTTTTTATATGATGACAATGGTAAGGTGAATGACCTAAGTGCTCATAAGTAGATGACAATGATGACAGTCCCAGAAAAATCAATGCTAGGGTCTCATTTACTCCTCACACTGACACATTAACGGAGGGAAGAGTACTGTATATTGCGGTTGACTCTCATCTTCATGAAACACTCTTCATGTCGCCTAACCACAGAAGGCTACAGCGATGCATTTGATAAATGTGAAAAAAATAAATAAATCTAAAACAACGCAAATCTGAAGTTAAGACTTTTCAGAGATTTCACATATTGTTTTTAATATAGAAGAAAACGAAATAATCTCTATATCTTGTGTGTTTCACTAGTTTGTTTTTATCAGTTTTGAAACGAGATGGTGGGGAATTCAAATCTCTCAAGACCAAAAGCAGAATGCTTTGAAATTAACTACTACATCTTCTTTATTACTCATTTTGGTGAGCACATTTGCTAGTGATTGCATGATGGCTGTTGAAGGGAACTTGCAATGACGTTTCCCTTTGCAATGCTGCACTGGGGGCACAAGCCAATTTTAGTATCAATAGCTAAAGCCTTGTCTGTCTGCAATGCAATTAAAAACTCAATTTTGGTAGAGCTTTGCAGCCCACGATAAATGGAACTGTCATCCTTGAATTGTTCTTCCAATTGGTAAAAATACTCAGAGGATAGACACAAGGCTATATGTGTCTTAGTTAAAAATCTCAAAAAGACTCAAACAATCTCAAATAATGTTATTACAGATGCTGAAGTGTGTTAAGATTAGGTATTATGAATAAATGTGTAATTATAACTTTATATTGTATTGATTGGTTGGGACAGGGCAAAGTTGCATGCAGTTACACAAAGTACCTTCTCACTTATGTAAATACACAGTATTGAAGACTGCAATATGAAGTATACTCCAGGGCAATCTTTCCACATCATCAATCTACAATAAACGAAATTATATATAATTTAACTGGAGTCGAATGTGTTCAGCACCATGGACAGCAGCCCGACTCGGTAATAACGGCAATATAAAAAGGGTCATATTAACAAAATACAAGTAGGTCTCTGCTGAGTTCCCATTCATTATTTACTTACTTCATCATTACACACTATTCAGCAGTCTATGTGAAAGACGAATGTTTAAGGCTACGCATTCTTGCATTCCGTCTGCCATTAATCGTTGGTCTGTACACAAATGCGTCAGATGAACGTCTTCGGTCATTGCGTCGCTTTCGATATTCGTTTGCGTCGCGTTTTGATACGATGTGTCAAATTTCAAACTTTTTAAAAGGCTCATCGAGATCCCGCTTTATGTGTCATTGTGTTCCCTTTTGTCAGCGCTATTAAAAAAGAAATACAAATATCTGATCACTAATGATCTGTGTACACACGCGTCAAACGCCCGTTGTTCTTTGCGCGTTTACGTCGCGTTTAAACACTGCGCGTAAAAGAGTCAACTTTTAGCCGTTTTCACTCTTTTAATCCAAAGTGTATCACGAGCGCTTTACTTTACGCCGCTGTTAGTCTAATCGCTTACGGTGAGCGATTCCTAACAAAGCGATCGATAGTGCTCAATATAAAGGGCTTCATGTTACGCGTCATCGCCTCCCAAAACAATACCATACAGCCTTCCTTCCACGTGACACCCCATCTGCACTGAACGCTGCCGTTATATTGAACGGACGTTGAGTTCGCATGTAATGTCAGCAGCGCCAGTATCATGACAGCGTTTGATTTGTCGCGTCGCGCCGCGTCACTGTCGACATTGATTGGTAGATTTGTAAGTGTTAATAAATAAATGCATGCATACACTCAAAGACATCAAAAGGCTGCTTGCCACATATCAAACGTTGTGTTTTAATTAAGATAATTACATGTGTTAAACTCCACGAACCCTTGGCATGCTGCTGCTGCTGCTGCTGAGGTCATTTAGTATGATATTGGTCGCCTTGGGGCTGGGGGGTTTCATCTTTAACTGTACCGGTAGCTACTGCTTCTCAGTGTATTTGATCCTTTCGTGATGCATCTTAATCAGACGCATGTTTTCATGAAATATAGAGAATATAGCTTCAGGTAGAATCTATTACGTTACTTTTCTAGTCATGTTAATATCTTTAAACGGTGTAATGCTCTAGCATTACTAAGCAAGATTAATCACGTGTTACATTATGTTACAATACATTTAAAGCTTTAAAAGTTTACACTTCAGTCGGTAAATATCAATGGTAGATTATAATAGCTATATTGCCTGATACTTAAAATGATTTAAGACAAAATGTCTGCTTACAATGTGCATTATAATGAATGTCGTTTGTGTTATAAGTAGATACATATTAGGCCTCAACAGGGAATTCGTATTTGTTTGCAATATATATTTATGTTATGCTAGAAAATAAAACATATTGTAATGCACTAGCTGTAACTATGGTTACAACGTTTTATGGCAGATTTAACTGTTTAAAGTGTGCATTAAAGGGCATTACCTTTATTACATAAATATTTGAGTGTTGTAATGCATTATACATGTTGCTCCGTTAATTCACGAACAAATCTAACAATGTGTGCTGTAATGCATTATGAAAAACCTCGCTTAACGCATGCATTACATCTCCAGGCTTCATAGAAAGTGTTACCAAATCTCCTTCTTCTTCAACGTCAGTTCAAGTTTGATCAATATCGCACTGCTGGTCCAATTGGAGGAGCCGCTCGCACTCACTCTGAATGTGATGCTCTCAGTCGCCTCGACCATCTTCAGCACCAGTCCCTCTCCCTCTTCCTCTCGCTCTCTTTCTCCCTCTCTCTCTCAGTCTGTCTCTCTCCTCACATGCAGAAGAATTGTTCTCCATGAGTCGCTCCGCTTCACTCACGGCTGGATTTCTGCGTTTATGATTCTCCTCAAACAGTTCGTTTTATAAGGCTTGATTTTTGAGGCAGAAGAGAAAATGGCTCAAAGCGCGCTGCTTTTTTTATTATGGCTATTCGGCACATCTCTCGCTGGCTTCCCCAATCAGATAAATATCGGTGAGTCCGTCCGGATATGCTTTACTTCTTATTTCGCTAGGCTTTGTTTGTCGATGTCAGGTTTCGGTGGACATGCGTTATATGTGAAGCCCGCTGTATTGAGCGCACTAATGCAATCTAAGGAACCATCGCAAATGATACCGAACAGAATTGTCATAAATTATAAAACGATTATGACTATACCTATGTGAAAATGTTTAGGTTTCCACTGCATGCATGTCAGCTATCAATCGCTTTTCATAAACTTAAGAGAAAGTTCCTTCCTATGAATGAAGGCGAATCGAATCCACTCCGTGTGTAACAATGTTGGATCACATCCATAAATGTGTCTGACGCTATCCAGTGCTGATTTAAGCCAGGTGTTTTATATTCATACAGTCTTTATATGCATGAAATCTGTGCATCATCTGATTCATTGCTCTTTGGTCTACATAAAGGTGGGCTCTTCATGCGTTCCACCGTGCAAGAACACAGCGCTTTCAGATTCGCTGTGCAGCTCTACAACACCAATCAGAACATGACTGAGAAACCCTTCCATCTCAATTACAACGTAGATAACCTGGAGTCCTCCAACAGTTTCTCTGTCACTCATGCATGTGAGTACTATGAGTTTTTACCTCAATGCTTCACCAGATTGAAGGTATAATTGTCCATTGCTGGGATTTCTGTGCGACCGTTTCTATGAACTTTGCTAATTATCGTCTTTGTCCATCAGTAATAAACCACTCACTGCTTAATTCAGCAATATAACAAGTGGAGAAACACTATAACAGACTATTGTGCAGTGAAGAGTTTCTATTACCCCATATATTATCTTATAATCTTGTAATGATTCAGTTACTGCCTTCAGTTGTGCACAACCTATTAACATCCAGCCTCGTTGTGGACTTCAAATGAAATTTATTGGTATTGAATAGCTTGCTATTAATGATAATGATATAACTAACAGTAGCACAAAGCACAACGAAAGCAAGGCTTACACTGACACAAAATATAAGAGAAAAAAATACAAGGACAGAACAGATACAGTTGAATTTAGAAGCCAGAGTACCGTAACAAGAGGAGACGTGTTTTCAGCTGGGTTTCGAGTTCGGGTAGGGTGGAGAGGTCACAGAAGGACTGGGAAAGAATTTCATAGTTTCAGGCTGATGTTACTTTTTTCTAAGCATGTTTTTCTCTCTCACTGAGAAACTTCTGATGTTTATCAGAATTTCTCCTCTTGAAAATGTTTTTTTTTTTTTTTTCTCAGACTTTGTGGCTGGCTTTAGCGTTACGCTTGCTTAGTACATGACAAGTCGTTTTGTATTTCAGCTTTGATGTTTTTGTGATTGAATCCCTTTGTAATTATGACAGTTCTTTTGCGGCACCCATGCTTGTCCAGTCTGATTTGCAAGTGAAAGTGTTGCAATAAGAGGATGAGCATTCAGTGATAGAAGTGCTTTGTGGGCACAGTCTGTCGGTATTTCTGAGTCAAAATCACTTTGAATTCAAAAGCAAGTTCCCTTGGCAACACAGAATAACCTCAGCACTGTAGAGGTACGGATAGGTCTGAGAAAGATAGCATAAATGATTACACAACCTGAGACTGTCTTGGAATTACTGGAGGGACACAAACAAAATATTTAGTTTTTTTGGGAGCTGAATATTACCTACTAGACTTTGTATACTCACTATTCATCTTAGGTCTTTTTTCTTAAATAGTGATCAACCAATATTGATATTTAGAGAGGAGGTTGGTCAATATGTATACACAAAATTATCCACTGGGAGGACTGATGGTAGTTTTTGGAAAAAGACTGTGTGACCATTTCTATAAGTCCAAAAAGGAAGACACTATGGAAAAATTAAAAACAATCCCAAACCTGTAAGCAGCGACAAATATTAAATCTTCCAGTAAGGGGCAATATTTGTCCCCCTAAACTGATGTGTTCAAAGACTTTCATCTAAATGTTTTCAAGAAACACAATTAGAATAGAATAGAATAAGAAACTACAGGGCTGTTATTAGTCAAATGAAATTAGCATCAACATAATGCATCTTTGCACTGCAGAAGTGCCACAGAAGATGCATCTGAAGTGGCATTTAGATGCACTTAATACACTTGATATAGACCCTTTAATGCAGCTCAGAGATGCCATCAATGCATTTACTTAACATTAACTAATGTTATCAGATTAACCTTTTAAATATAAAATATAATGAATATAGAATTACAAAGTGTATGCATCAGTGTTAGATGTTAGAAATGCATCAGAAACTATTAGAAAAAAAAAATCCCACTTGAAGTGTTTTTTTGACTTGTGTGAAAATGAGTTCATGCAAATAGTGGAAGATGGAAACGCATTTCCCGAATAAATTCCTCCATGCGCATCATAATGTCATGTGACTTTGCGCTATGGGATGGCATAACCTGACTAACCAGTGGACCAGTTTTGTCGCACAGCATCTGGAATGTTCTTAGTGTCATTCTGAAAAGCCTGAGCAAAGTCTGCCATCAAAGTATTTTGCAATGACCACATTGCCATCACCGCAAGTGATTTATTATATATAAAAATGATTATATGCAGTGGCTTCTCCTACTTTACTTAGTGAAATGTATTGCCAGTTTATCAGGAAGTGACGGTTTTGTTCTTTTTCACTCATTGTAAGGAAACAATGCTTATTCACAAATGTTTTATACGATATTCCAAAGTTAAATTCAAAACTTTGGATGGAAACCCACTTACTGTCTTAATGAGTGAGTCACTGATTCATTTATTTAACTGATTCATTCAAAATGGCTCATTCATTCAGGATCAAAGCAAGGCATTTTTAAAATTTGTTAAATAGTGATGGTCTGGGCCAATATATACACAAACTATTTTCTAGGATTTATTTATTTATTTATTTTTTGTTAACAGGCAAAAGTACTTGTCATCACACAGTATTTACGCAGTGTAATTTAGTTTTTTTTTTTTTTATAAGCATATTAAGTGTGTTGCAGTAGATGTGCATCTTCTTTTGCTGTCTAACATTTGACCGTGATATCCAGCAAGCCCTCAGAACTGAATATTTTTACTTATTTAGCACATTCAGTGAAGCTCTCCACCAGTTGCTTTACTCATCCGCACACTTTCGTGCTGATCTGATCCACAGCAGACGTGTAGATTTCTAAACCTCTCCCAAACCTCTGCAGTGTCGTCTCATTAACAAACAGACCTCATATTGCTTCACTGCACTGACTGTCATTGGAAGAAGGCAGCCAATCAAACTGGAAGTGTCAAGGTGGGGGTGGGATTGTGGTAAAGGTGGCGCAAATCTCCATGTTGAGCGGCGATCACATACTAATGAGGTGTCTGCATTGATAAGAGCATAGGCGTTAAGAAAATGAGTGAATAAATAATAGATAACATTGTTCTAGCAACAGTACTTATCCCTGCATTGAGGAAGCACAGAGCTGGAGGAGAAGGAAGCTGGATTTTAGCAATCCAAATAAATGAAGGGCACAGTAGTCCTGAGAGTCTCCCTACAAAGCAGTGAGAAAATGATTCAAGACTGTCTATAACATCTGATTCATTATCACCTTTTAATGCCAGTGTCTTTTTCAAACATGGTACAAGCTGTTAGCTGGTATGATGATTTTACATGAAATGGTATTGAAAGATAGATTGGGATTTCATTTTATCCAAAGAGTGGACGTTTCATACTAGAATGGAGCTTATTAAGCTAGTTATGACTTTTGGTTAACTATACATTTGTTCATTTGTTAACATTATTATTAACCAATTTTGATTACATGTTCCTAAGCACTAAAAAAGCGGTAGCTTGCAACCGTTACCACACTACCGGTCAAATATTTGGAAACTGTGTGATTTTTTTGTTTGTCTATTCTGCTTACCAAGGATGTATTAATTTGACTGAAAATACAGTACAAATTGTGAAATATTATTACAGTTTAAAACAATTTATTCTACTGTAAACTAGGTTAAAATATAATTTATTGCTATGATCAAAGCTGAATTTTCAGCATCAATTACCCAGTATTCAGTGTCACATAATCCTTCAGAAATCATCCCAATATACTGATTTGCTGCCAAAAAATATTTCTGATTATCAATCAAAGTTTGGGGTAAGTAAGTATGCAAAAAATACTAGTAATAATCAATGAGGCATTAAATTGATCAAAAACAGTAAAGACATTTAGAATGTTACAAAATATTTCTATTATTTTCTACTTTTCAACTTTCCATTAATCAAAGAATCTTGAAAAACAATGTTTTCAACATTGATTATAATCGGAAATGTTTATTGATTAGAAAATCAGCTTTGCATCACAGGAATAAATTACATTTTACAATATGTTAACATAGAAAACACTTATTTTCAATTGTAATAATATTTCATAATTTTACTGTGTTTTTGTTTAAATAAATGTGTCCTTGGCAAGCAGACTTTCAAAGACATCTCATAGATCCCAAACTTTTGACATTTGTCTAGCTGTTTGTTTTGTTTGGTATAAATGAATGTCTTTTGGTTAATTTAGCAATTACTTATAAACACAAATAGTTTACTTCAGAGCAGAGAAGAGCAGGTTACTTCCGGTATGAAACAAAGTCTTAGCTTTCAAATTTTGTCATTTTTTAAAGAAATTCAAACAACAAATACTGTTTTGCGGCTCTTTAATGTGTCGTGACCAACCTGATCTTATGACGAAAACATACCTGTAGAAATGTTTTCGTGAGATGCAAAATACCAATAAGTACAAGTCACTGTAGTTTCCAACAGAAATGTCCACTGATTGCTCTGTAACGTTTTAAAATGACGTACCATCTGCACTACACCTAAACCTACCCGAAAGTATGAACAAACGCGAATGTGGCATAAAAATTAAATCGCAAACATGCCGTTTTAGCAAGGATTTCGCTTCCTAAGGGCAATTCTGTACCAGCTAAGCTATCGAGCAAGCTTGTTACATCTGGTGTTGTGTCCATTTTCCCCAGCTAAATTATTACCCCCTCTCATTGAAAGATATGTACTTATTGATATGTATTTTGCATCTTGTGAAAACGTTCCAACAGGTATGTTACAGATCACTGTAGCGCAAGTGAAAAATAAACATGATTGAATATCAGAAGGAATCTCTTGAACCGCAGAAAGACTTCAGTGCACATCATTTTTCAAGTTTAAGTACACCAAAGTTACGCTCCTATCTGATTTGTCAGACAAAATGGCGGATTCTGCGTTATTATTGGTCAGATCGACTGTCAATCAAGCTCCCTGCAAAGGGTAAACAGATGCAGCAAAGCATCTTATCACTTTTATGTATGTTATGAGAAGTTCTTGTGAACAGTTGACCTATTGGATAATCACTGAGTGTTGGTTAATGATTATTAGCCTCATAGAAAAGCACATGCCCTGTAGCTAAGTGTAGTAATTGTATTCTTGTAAATGTCAGAGCTCTTAATTACAGGTATCCATGACAACATTTCATAGGGAAAAATGTAATACACAAATTCAAGGTCTTTGATCTTAGAATAATAGATTTTTTTTTCTGCATTCAGTGAGAAACCATGAAAAACTAGAGTGAAGAAGTATTTGACAGCTACACTTTCCATTTTGCATTTCAAAAGCGCCATAAAAGATCTGAAGCATGCTGGATAAAATCTTCAAATCGTTGTGGTGCAGAGTGTGTTTAGATGAGGGCATGTGCTAAAGCAGTGACAGTGGTTTCTAAGTGTTTTCTTTTTACCCATGTGACATAAAAATCTGAGATTTGTTAACCAGCAAATCCAAAATGCAGAAAGGAGGTTAGATTAGTGCAATTGCGACTAGATGTATTTATTTTCCAAATAAAAATGCACTGGGGTGTGGTTGCTAGGATGTTCTGAGTAGTTACTTTCAGGCCCTTATGATAAGCGTGAGCAGTAGTAATAGTAAGCCTCGCCTCAACAAATTATAAATGTAAATTCATAAGCTAAGGGTTGAAGTACATGGCGTATTCACCATCTTTCACAGAATAAGGAACAATATATTCTTCTCAAAAATGGCCTTACCTCGTAGCATGCATAATAGGCTCCTAGTATAATTTCTTGGTTCACTTGTCTTTAATGTGATACTGGATTGGAAATATGTGTAATAAAGATTCCAAGTGAGATCTAAAGCTTAATGAATAGCAAATCAGTGTAACATTTCTTCAAACTCCATGAAACATGTTTCAATATTTCATTTTTTTTCTCCTCGCTTTTCGTGCTGGTTGCTCTATATAAAATCAGTGCATATTAATTTAATTTTGTCACATGGGAGTAGATGTCTTTTAAGGTGAATCTATTTAGGGGAAGCGATGTTCCTTCAAGGCTGAAGCAGCGTCACATGTCTCTCCCTGTAAACCTTCATTAAGAACAGAGCCCAGCAGCCCACATTCACACAGCAGGCCTGAAACGCAAACAAACTTTTAACACAAAACCATTTGTTCTTTCCTTGTTACTAGCATGTATTCAAAGAAAACAAGGCCTTAGCCGTGTCTTTCTGCCAAAGATCTGACTATTTGGTTGATTAAATGTCAGCCCAAAGAGCATCAGTTTACTATAAATTCAATGTACTTGGACAATCAACAGCAAAAAACAATGTTTCTTCCGTAGCAAGTTGCTGTTTTTAGATTGATTGATTGATTGATTTTTATTATTATTGTTATTTATTTATTTTATTTAGTCTATTTGATATGTGTTCCACACTGCCATTGAAAAGCTGAGATGTGTTTTGCTTCTTCAATCATAAACGGTTTTGCCGTTCAACTGTTTTGCTGTCAGGTTATCAATCAATAATTTAGGTAATTGCTGTTTACAATGTGACAATGAAGCAAACCAATGTTTATGAATGACTGAGCAAAGTAATGAGACTGCTTCTCAAATTGTTCTAGTTGATTGTACTCTGAGATTACATTTTTTTGTGATTTTGGAGTTATTTAATCTAAGGACATTTTGATGAGGTTTCTGCATTTTGTAAGAACTATCATTCTGTGATGGGTTGTGTTTCACTCCAAAACCAAAAGAAAGAAAATAATTTCACATAAAAAATATTATTTTTCCTTCTCATTTATCATTAGTCCCAAGTTTTTAACCTTATAAATGTTAAACTTATAAATAACTTTACAAATGAAGTTACATACTTTTTCAAATGAATAAAAATGTAATTTAAATGCAGTAATGTGTTCGTATCAGAGGTCAACCGATATTGGATTTTATTGATACCGCTAGGTTGGACCACACTGGCCGATACGACTAATCGACTGATAGTTTTTAAAATGGATACTGAATGGAAACTAAAACAGTGCTCTGCTATTTAAAAAAGGGACTGAACCATACTTTGTAAAAGAAAAAAAATGTAGTAATAATAATTATACATTTAAAAATATCAGTTGAAATTAACACACTAACAAGGAACAATACTACAGCTTTTATTAATCTTAGTCAATGCTACAAATGGACTTTTATTGTGAAGTGTTACCATTTCATATCAACAGTGTTTGAACATCTACACAAAAGCTATAGTATTGAAATTACATCAAAAGGATATTGTGTGTATAGTTTAACTGCTTCTATTCTAGAACACTTGATGAATATCTAATCAAAATAACTAAATATTTTAGTCACAAACCGAGCAAAAGCCCAGCGCAACGTATAGAGATCTCGCCTCAGTTATCACACACACCGGACGTGTCGTGTTCAGTTCAAACAGCAGTTTATTTAGCAAAAAACTGTTTATTTAATCATTAAATGGACATAAGTTTACTTCAAGAATGATTAAAGCGGCATAGATGAGTTTGAAGTTCAGTGTTTAAAACAACAGAGCAAACGGAAAGAGAAAGTGCAATCTATATTATAGCTCTCTATATGAAACAAAAATGCACAATACACACAATCTCCCAGCCCATTGTGAAGTCTTTATGTACATTTACATCGATTTGGGACAGATATGATGTATTTAATGTAAAACTCTGTGATAGCGCTCTGTGATGCGGCAGGGTTTCTGTCGGCTGAATGAACAGTTTGCTGTCTCACATCACTAGCTTCTGATCAGCTGGATAAAAACTAATGCAAATAGATTGTAACAATCATGACATTAAACATTTGGGTTGGACTTACTGTTTTGGTCACATTGTTTCTTCCTCTAAGCCTTGATAGCAAACATACTGCGTTGCTTTTTCTACTAATGCAGCATCAACAATGTGCTTACTAAGTAATGATATGAAAACATGCACTATAGTTTGTTGTTGATGTTTTAAATCTGCATTTGAAGTGTCCCGCTCTGTTCAGTGTGCAGTATCAGGTGTGTAAACAAACAGCAGAAAAACCCCGAAAAACTATTGGCGTGGATTTGTCAATAACCAATTGTTCCTCCAATCAACTATCGGTGCCGATTAATCTGCAAAACCGATATATCGGTCAGTGTTTAGTGTACATTAGACCTTATTTTATTGTATTTTTTGTAGTGAAACCTGAACATTTCTTAACAGATTTTGTGAGATTCCCTGGCATCTGAAACAGATCGACCAGGGAAAAAAAACGGCAGTCAATGTGACTCTTTCAAAAGCTGTCGAAGAACAGAAGAATTTATGTTTGAACGAGCGACGTAATGGTGATGTAGGACTGCTTGTGCACCAAAGACAGCACTGTCAAAACTGTCTGCCACACAAGCACAATGAAATGGCCATCCACTGCAAAATGTTCTGGCAGAAATGCAGGGCTCACCAAAATAATAGAATAAATAGACTCAAAATGACATTTCACCTCTACTGCCTATTGACTGAGACAGATTTCTGAGTCACTGAAGTATGTTGAGCACAACAAAGTACAACGATTGCTAGAGCCCGAGATAAGGGCCATATTTGCCATAGGGAATCAGCTGTGATGTGTACTGTGAAGACAGTATGCGCAATATGGCAACTGCGACGGCAAAGCAAACAGCACATTTAAGCATGTTTTGTTTACATTAATTCAGCACCCAAGTACATTCTGCATTCTGTCACTCCTCACTGTAATGAGATAAGAATCTTCCCAGACAGCATACATTATTTCTGGGAGAGCAAAACGTCTTTATATTTGCAGAATGCAGCATATTTAAGATTTTAACATATTGTATGTAATAGAGCACATCTGTTGCAACTGCAAATATTTACATTTTATCTTAGTCTCCATGAGAAGATTTTATCTTTTCCTGTTTTGTCCAGTCACAAGCCTGTGTTTGTTTTTGCCGCGGTGAATGTAATCCTGCGTTTGTTTGCTGCCAAATCAAGTCTTAAGCAGTTCTCAGATTTGCAGTGGAACTTTGGAAAAATAAAACTTTTGCACATTTCTCTTTGTTTTGTACTACTCAGGGTGGCTGTGTCTGCCAAGACGCATGAATTTTCCTCCCAGCACGCTGATTTGTGTTCAGGACATGGTTTCGCTTCTGTAGCTCATTGTAGTTTTTGTGCGCCGCTTTTGGGTTTCGACTGTGGTTTCCTTAACCAATCTCTGGAGTGTGTTTAGCACAAAGCTTTTTAAAAAATGCTTTTAGAGATTAGATAAAAAGGTTTTTACCCTCCAAAAATGAGGAAATTGCCTGTAATGTTTGTGAGAATTTAAAACAAACTGACTGCTATTTCACTGAGTTTTCGATTTGTTATTGTGTAGCAGGGCATTGTTAACAGCTGAGCTACCTCAGATAGGTTCTGCAAATCTCTTTCAGCTTGAAATTACACATGTACCTAAATCATGGGGTGGAATCCATTTTCTTGATTGGAATATGAAACAAGTTGTCCTACCAATGCTTATAAAACTGCCATTCTCTGATGGGATCAATACAGCCAAATTGATATCAAATTGCTGTGCCTTGTTTTGCCTCGTCCTTCTCTAAGCAAATAAGCACAGGATCCCTGAGACTGAAGCTTTATGAGATGTGCATTTGCCATTTCACAAAAATGTTTTTGCTTGTCACGTCGGAGCCATACTACTTGTGATAAGACAGAGCAAATAGCCTCCGGTACATTTGACCGTGTCAAAGTCCATTTGAATTCTGTTTAGTCAATTAGCCTGACTGAACTTGTGGTATTTTGCAGGAAAAAGAGGCATTTTTGTTAGTTTAAGCCAAGTTATTAAAGCTGTAGTGTGTCATTTTTTGATGTTAAATTATTCTTCTATTCCATCTTAAAGCCAGCATGAAATCAAAACTGACCCAATGGAATGATACATCTATGTATATACACTACCAGTCAAAAGTTTGGACATACCCTCTCATTTAATGTTTTTTTAACAACATGTCCTCCAATTTATACGACCGACTAAAGTCGTTTTCACAAATCCTCAAATACGTCTCTGTAAAGCGTATTCAACATTTGCTCCCTTATCAGTAACAGGTATCTAACTCAACCTTAGCATTATGCGTAGGTCAATTAGTAGCGCGTTGCACTGCGGAGTGGTATAACCATATGAACACAGGTTCGATTCCAGAGAACGCATATGTTTTCATTGTATGTTTTTTTTTTTTTTAAATATGCACTAGAAATCATGATTTTGCACTATTTCTGTAAGGGGTAGGTTTAGGGTAGGGTTAGGTGTGGTCATATATACGAATTACACCTAGTAAAACACGTTTAAATTACCCTGAAATCGTATAAAAACTCATACGTCATTCGATGACGTCAGATCCAACGCGACACTATCATTATTTTTACGACCGCTAGAGGGCGCTTAACTTTAAAACGTAAGAATGGATCGTATTTGGTCGATTCAAAAACGTACAATTGGGTCGTATTTTCTTTGAGGACAGTCTCATTGCAAAATGTTATTACAATATAAAATAATGCTTTTTTTTATTTTAATATACTTTACAATATAATTTATTCCTGTGATGCAAAGCTGAATTTTCATCAGCTTTTACTCCAGTCTTAAGTGCCACATGATCCTTCAGAAATCATTGTAATGTGCTGATTTATTATTAGAATTATCAATGTTGGAAACCGTTGTGCTGCCAAATATTTTTTTGCAACCTGTGATTCTTTTTTCAGGATTCTTTGATGAATAGCAAGTTAAAAAGAACAGCATTTATTCAAAATATAAACCTTTTCTAACAATGTAAATCTATGCTATCACTTTTTTATTAATTTAACACATCCTTGGTGAATAAAAGTATTAATTTCTTTCAAAAAAGAAAGAATAAAAATTTACTGAACCCAAACTTTTGAACAGTAGTGTATATTGTTATAGAAAGTAGAAAACCTTTCTATTTTAAATAAATGCTGTTCTTTTTTAACCTTTTATTGATCAAAAAATCCTGAAAAAATATCACAGGTTCAATATATATATATATATATATATATATATATATATATATATATATATTTATATATTAAGCAGTGCAACTGTTTCCAGCACTGATAATAAATCAGCATATTAGAATGATTTTTGAAGGATCATGTAACACTGAAGACTGGGGTAATGATTCTGGAAATTTAACTTTAATTACAGATCTAAATTAAATTTTAATGTATATTAATATAGAAAAAAAAATACAACGTAATAATATTTCACAATATTATTATTTTTTTTTTTTTTTGATCAAGTGAAAACAGTCTTTAAAAACATTAAATGGGAGGGTGTGTCCAAACTTTTGACTGGTAGTGTATATATTTGCATAATCATGATCTTTATGCTCATTATGCTGCACCGTAGTTAAATCAGTCACATTCAGATCTGCTTCTATCCCTGCATGCAAAGCTCACTTCAATCACCAACCAATGGGTTAAATAAATAAAATGAAGTCCCTCCCTGTGTTTTTTTCTGGTTCGATAGGTCATTTCACTTAGAAATATTTAGCACTGTTGCAATCAACTTCCATTTCATGCTGGAACTATTTCCAGAAAATTGTAAACACTGTGATTCTGTGGGTGCATCCATTAATTTTGGGTCGGGCTATATTTTTGGCCAGATATTGGCAGAATGAGGAAGCCTATTTGAAAATAGTTTCATTTGAAATATTTGAAAATAGTTTGAATTTAATTTTGCAGTTTGCAAAACGACAGACTTTAATTTCAGAGCATTAGTCCTTAGAAGTTTATTCCTTCTCCCTACATTACTGTGACTTACAGTGTTGCATGTTAAAGTGATTTTAAAGCCGCTCTGTTAAATTAATTAGTGACACTAGCTAAACAATATTTGAGCACGCTAATCCTCCAGGCAGGGCTTTGAATGTTCGATACATTTTTTTTTTGCCCAAGACTAAGACAGATGTGCTACTTTGAAGTACGGCTGACAAGAGGTGAAAGGGGAGGGGACGGCGGTAGCTCCCTAATTACTTCTGTTTTCCCATTATGCCATTCAAGGCTTGAAGTCGCAGGTACGTTTAGACGAGCAGTTCAAAGCCAAAGAAGCAACATGAAAAGACTGTGGGTGCAGCACTTCTTTTCTGATGGCCACAGCTGAATTAAAGCTGATTGTGTCTTCCTCCTAGCAGCACGAGAGAACAGTGAGACCCATGCACTTTTTTGTTCTCTTCATGAGCTTACTTTTCTTGATTTTTGTTAAAGAAAGAATTTGCATTCCTAGGCCCTTTAATCTCG
The DNA here is from genome assembly GCA_033026305.1 of Cirrhinus molitorella. NCBI lineage: Eukaryota > Metazoa > Chordata > Actinopteri > Cypriniformes > Cyprinidae > Cirrhinus > Cirrhinus molitorella. Next base: position 2,630,488 of record CM065129.1, read on the forward strand.
TCTCTCCGTCTGCACAAAGTCGCCCATCTTTCATTCTGTCATTAGGCTAATGGTGTGCATCTCCTCTGCCAAGATTTTACATGTGCCTACCCCCTTTTTTTATGGGACCCGCCAGTATCTTACACACCCGGCTAGCAGATGGTTATTTGGACACGTCGCTCTGCAGTCTGTTGTTTTACTTTTAGGAAAAAGAGCTACAACAAAGCTTGATTTTCTGTTATTCACATTTGCTTGACTGGTAGGGAATGCTACTAGTGGCAGCAAACAGAACTGTGAAATTAATTAAGCAATGTGAGCATGAGTACAGTTGTACTGAATATCGCAGATGTTGTTTTTATACAACACTCCTATAAATAAGAAGTTCCAACGTGACAGTGTTAATTTTGACAGCAAATTTTGATTTTAGTTTTAGTCATAGACTTTTGACTAAAATGTCATTTAGTTTTAGTCATATTTTAGTCACCTGAATTGTTTTTAGTTTTAGTCTAGTTTTAGTTGCCGAAATATCATAAGATTTTAGTCGACTAAATCTACAATAATTTTAGTAGGCTAAATCTACAATAATTTTAGTCGGCTAAAACTCAATGGGTTTAATTACAGTGCAGTGCATTTATTAAGAATTTCTCTAAAATTTCCAAACTCATTACATAGGTTCGATATTAATATTTATCATGATGAACACACAATTTAACTGCGGTGATAAACAACATGCCTTAATATTGAAATTAAATAAAACCACTTTTCATAAAGAACATGGTCTTCTTTTCAATGAAATACCAATGGTTTTATAGGCTAATTATGCATTCTTTATAGTAACTTGTTAACCATATTCTTCATTCTTTCAAACAGACATGTTTATTTCTATAAATTAATTTAGATTAATCTTTAGGGCGACGCAAGTATTTCAGTCAAGAGCAGTGTGTGGCAGTCTGTCTTTCTTTTGTTGCTTAGTTAACATCTATCTGTGACTCAGACAATAGCAACTAAATGTGGCTGCTATCCCTTTAAAACTGAATGCACGAATGCAATGGATGCAATGCACTGATACACTTTCTCCCTACTGTTTACGTTCATTTAAGACCTCATCGGCTGCATTTACGTGAATACTCGTCAAAATGGACAATTCGAGATCAGTTTGTTTGTATTTCTCAGTTCATGCAACACGAAAGAGTGCGAGACGTGCTTTCTGTGTGTATGCTTCAGTGTCTGCGCTCAGAAAACAAGACTGAATTGAGTTCTCTGTTGCGTCGTCAAATGTATCCATATGTCTGCACTTCTTCCACATATTGACATTTCTGAATGTTTTATAAGACGTGCAGCAAGTGTATTTTATCTTGTGTCCCACCGGTTTGTACGCATTTAACCTCCTACTACGCAACAGATTTTTCTAAATGAATCTTTCCAAATCTCCCTAACTTTTTCGTCTCGTTTTTATTTGTTGACGAAATTGCCAGTAGATTCGTCTGTGAAAAAAATGTTGTTGACAAAGTTAATGATGAAAGTTATTCATCAACGAAATTAACACTGCATATGACCAATTAGCTCATACTTTTTTTTTTTTGACTAACAAAGTTCCAAAAGAAGCATCCATTTCATACATACACCAAATGCATTTTTTTATTTTTAATTTTTTTATACCTATGTTAACAGGTTAGAGCATTCACACAGCATAGAGATGCGGCCCAGCAATGCATTCTAGGAGCGGTGCGGATACAGTAGTCTATTTTTGTCTGTTCTGTTAAAGTGACAGCGTATTGTTCATGGTGAAAATGAAAATAGATTGACACGAAAATGTAGCAATTACACCATAAATGCATATAATTAATGTCTACTGTTCCAAAGTCAACACATGGCTTTTTGGCTAAGTTTAAATCAAGGAATAGTGCACTTTTAGATTAACAAGGTGGTATGGCACTTGTGGAGGTAGAAAAACAAAGTTCTGATTGCTTGTGAGAGACAAGTTTCTATCAATGGTAAGTTTTAATTTAAAAAGTTTGTTACACTACCTTTTAACTGAAGGAAAGTAAACTATAGGCCATGTTTCAATGTTTGAATATTATGCTGTGTATAATCATTTATATTCATTGTGTTTAAACTGCCTGGTCTCACTGTTTATACATAGGTATTTATGTGTAACGTTAAGAGGCACAAAACAAACATTTTTGTATGTTTTTATCGATGCAAAAACATACAATTTAGACATATTTCAACATTTAAAAATACAAATAGCAAATAGCTAAGTATTTTTAGCTTAAAAAACCCCTAAAAAACCCTTACATATCTTTTATTTCATTGAGATATTCGTGTCAGTGCCTTTTTATAATTTTAATAATGCGCGATTTAGATTTGTAGCTCCCTTAACTTGCCCATTTTATAGCGAATATAAAAGGATATAAAACGTAACTGACCAAAATATGCAAGGAAATGACCATTTTAGTAACAATATAGCATAAAAATATTTTTATAGTTGTCAATCCCACTCCTACCTCTAAACCTAACGTTAACCATAAGTCTCTCTGTACGGTAATAAGGAAAAAAAATGACAGACAGAAAGTCACAATCATTTATTTATTGAAAAAAAATGTCAACAGCCGTACCAAAAAGTAATCCAAATGTTGTAGGTCTTCTCTGGCGGAATACAGTAGGTTTGTTTGAGGCGCAGAGCAGAATTTAAATTGTTAATCCCTAAAAATAATATCTAGATTACTACCCTAACCACTCTGTGAAGGCACCCGCACATCATTCAAACACATCTCACCAGAAACACAACCTGTTGTAATTTGTGACGAATGCAGACTAGAGCAAAGTCCCTTTAAGGCAAGTCATTCCACTCGGCGGCCATCTTTGAAATGCTTCTCGGGCGTGCAAGTCCAACTCTTTGAATGGGGAAACATCAAATTCTATAAAACTGTTCACCAAGTTTATGATTAAGTTTCATATTTGAAATCACCAATGAAATCTGACAAGAACCGCCTCATTAATATGGTTCATTGTGCTTTAATAGCGTTAAAAACGCTTCTTTTTCAGGCTAGATCAGCCAGTGCGCATGCTCAGTACTGAGTGCATGTCTTAGAACGCTGATTGTTTCTATAGCAACCGGGACTTCTAACGGCAGCTGCAGTGATGCGCTGACTTTACTAATCAACGATTAGCTCTTTCATTAAGAAGGCGGGGCTTCATGGTCATAATGAGCGTTGCATTTTTCCCCATTCAAAACTATATGAGTGACACGTCTTGGGTATTCTTTGACTAGATGAGCATTCAATTTTCTCGCCATAAAAACCTGTTGTTTCTTGCGGCAATATTTGTATAGTAAAACTGACTTCAGCGCGGGTTTATTGCTGTTGCTGCTGAACTCGCTGCTCGGGATGGAGATGAAGATCGTCAGATAAAGGCGTGAATTTGGGTCAGTTCCTTGCATGGATTCTGAAGATCTGGATTACAGCGCACATATAAAATTTCATTTTGTAATTATGATGCCTGATCGGTTTATTTTATGGTTCTATTGTTAATCACAGCATGTCGGAGGAAACGCCTTTTGTGTCCCACCACTGCAAACAAAGTTAATGTTACATGAATGGAACGATTGCAGAAATGTTATTTATTTTAAGGGTTTAAAGTGTAGTCTTGTTTAACATTATGTAGACCTATTCTTGGAAATGAGCTGGCAGTAGAAATCACAGAACAGTATGAAATGTTAAATTTCATATTAAGTAAACGATTAAACTATTAATTAATGCAATTGTAAACATAAGGCCATTGGTATGACAACTAAAAACAACAATAATAATGAAATTAATGCTGCAATTTCAATATTCATAAGGATTCATTTTTTTTAGGTGTCGACAAAATGTCAGTATTGTACATTATAATGCAAAAAAAAATGTGTAAGTATTTGTACGTTTACATGCTGTAAATAGGTCAGTATTGTACGTGAATGTCTGGTAAAATGTACGTAAATGTGCCTTTTATAGAACCACATTTTACCTAAAATACATACAAATTATCATGAGATCTTCTTGGTTTAAAATAAAATAATAATGGATAAATGTTGTGTCTTTGGTATATAGCCATGGATCAGTAGCGGACTGCAAACGCATCTTATGTAAAAGCATGATGAGTCTGCGCTGCTTCTGTTCAGCACAGACAACTGCTGCTGCAGTATCTACCAGCAAGGGCGATTATGAGCAAGCCCAGCCTTGACCACTTCATTTCAGATGTATCTGGAACTCAAACCTGTGGCATTGGCAGTGCCATGCTTTGCCGGTAGCACTACAGGAACAAACATTATTTGTGGCGAGGAGGGGGTGATTTTTAGGAATGTTTGACAAACTCTTAATCTCTCATGAGTGGCAAGGTTTTTCTTGACTGTCAGTCAGCAGGACAGCACAGCTTGTACTATGATCAAACTCTCAGCTGCAAAGAGCATATGTAATGACAGGTTGAAAGATGAAAGACTCGACTTGTTCTGCCTCTTTCTTCCTAAGTGTCTCTGGCTTTTATTTTAACATGAAATTGTGAAGTCATGTATGACTTTCTCTCACAGATGCCCTTGACAGTCTATGGTATCTTGGCCCAGCGCTGTTCTCATTAGCCAGAGCATCGGTCCACCGGAGGTGTTTTGTCAGGTCATTCTCCCCCTCGCAATCTGAAGCCAAAAAAAGCAACTTATCCCTGGGTCTCCCGTCAGAATCGTGGTGTCCAGCATTGCTGGAGTCGGGGGGGATCTGTCAAACGAGAGGGAGGATGTCTTCAGGGCAAGTGGACAGTTGCTGTCCCACCATGGATCAACTGTTCAGGCAGTAGGAAGGAAGAGGGACTGATAGAAAGGACAGAAAATGAATACACTGCTTCACAAACATGTACACACTAGCATCCATGCTGTTCATCCACTGGGGTGGAAGTTTTTTCTCAGAAATATAGATTTCTGCATTTCCCAAAACAGAAGAGTGCTGTTTCCCGGTGCAACACACCAGAACATTGTGGTTGTCAAGGCTTTATTAGGAAGTTTCTAGGGTTCTCTGGGTTGTTGCTAGGGCATTTATAGGATGTTTGCAAAATTGGCCCAAGACAAATGAACTGACCATCTAGTCTCTATAATATTCTCTACATACTGCAGCATAGGCTCACTGGGGAACTGTAATACTTTATTTCAAGGATTAATTCTAACTTTATAACTAAATTGCATATTTCTAGCATGATGGATGTTTATTAGTACTTATTAATACCTTATTCTGCATGAGAATAAGTAAGGTATCATAGTAAGTAAGGTATCATATTTTAGATACCTTACTAGATTACTAGATACTGCCCCATACCTAAACTAAAGAATTACCTTGAAGGCCAAAGTCATGCCCTAAAAGTGTGCCCTAAACAAATTATGATCACGGGGCAGATTATGTTATTTTTCAAACTTATTAAACACATTTCCTTGCACTATACTATGTTATGACCTCAGAACACTTTTACCATAATGCATGATTTGTAAACAAATACATGTTGACTTTTGCATCACATAACCAGCTTCGAATGATCTGATCTAGCAAACCTCTTTGGTAGATTACCTGGTACAGCTTTGCTAATGAAGCCACAATAAAAGAGCTCAAAGACCTGTAGAAACAAGAAAAGATTTGTTTTTATCTCACAATTGTTTTCGTTAACTCTGTCAGTTATGTTTAGGGTAGGATTTAGTGTAGGTGGCATGTTATTCTCAAAAGCGGTAGACCATTAACCTTTGAGCGCCACTCACCAGACATTTAATTTCCAAACAGCAGTGATACATGCAACAAGCAATATAACGAAACATTGGCAGGTTCACAATCATCTGTACTAAGTATTAAATTATGTAGTATGCTGTATACTCAATACCAGGCAAGACCATTAATGATGCTTGTGGTAAACACCACTAATAACATAGATTTCATTGACCACAGTATCTCCAGATACCTCCATTGTCTGTGAATTTCTAATTGACTATTATTGGTGGCAATAAATTAACTTTTTCATATCTACTGCAAGCAAAGTAAATATCGTAAAGTGAGTGTACCATTCAATGTTATTGCCCGTTTAGCATTCGGCCACTATAATCGCATCACACTTGCTTACCTGTGTATGGAGGCTTCATTCAATCTTGCATGTGCTGATCAAATCATGGCCATTAGGAGATGATAGGAAGGACCTTCATCTGTCCTCTTCTCCATGGATGTGCTTGAAGAGATTTGAAAGCAGGGAAGTGCATTTGATATTGCGCTGAAAGAAACCAGGGTGGATCAAGGGCCCAGGACGATTGGCAATTCATTTGTATGCTTTAAGAGCAATGATATCTTCAACAGAGAACAGTCAAGGGTAAAAATAATGTGCTGAAAGAGGATGTGAATGAGGATATAGACAGGAAAAAATAAATAAATAAAAATCCCTGAAAGCTCTATATGAGGACTGAAGGCATAATATGAAACTGCTTAATATATTAGTACTAATCTAGATACTGATTATTGAATGATTGTTAGGGCAAGCATCAATGTTACTATTACAACTCTTCATACTTAGTATTCCACTCAAAACTGTCACTTGTCTATACTCATATGTAATAAAGACATGGATAAAACCTCAAATCAAGTTTTGTGGTGGTGAAAGGCGGTGAAAATATTATGATCCCATTGCAAACCATCCTCTTCTCAAGTATAAACTTAAAGACCCATTTAAATATATGAAAAAATAGTATGATTTTTATAATGACAATATGTTGTTTGAGATATTAAATAATTCAGAGGCCAAATATATATATATTTCTGGACACAATATGATGTCTTTATATTCTCATTATACTTCAGCCAAAGAAAATCATAAAAATATAATTTGCACAATATATGTGACCCTGGACCACAAAACCAGTCATAAGTCACTGGGGTATATTTGTAGCAATAGTTAAAAATACACAGTATGGGTTGAAATTATTGATTTTCTTTTTATGCCAAAAAAACATTAGGATATTAAGTAAAGATCATGTTCCATAAAGATATTTTGTACATTCCCTACTGTAAATATATCAGTATAATAACTTAATTTTTGATACGTAATATACATTGCAAAGAACTTCTTTTGGACAACTTAAAAGGTGATTTTCTCAATATTTAAATATTTTTACATCCTCAGATTCCATATTTTCAAATAGTTGTATCTCGGTCAAATATTTCCCTATCCTAAGAAACCATACGTCAATGGAATGCTTATTTATTCAGCTTTCAGATGTTGTATAAATCTTAATTTCGAAAAAATGACCCTTATGACTGATTTTTTTTTTTTTTTTTTTTTGATCTAGGGTCACATATATTTTGTTATTAAACATTTTTCTACCCACTATTCATTTTAGATATACAACATATAGGTTAAATAATTTAAACTAAAATCAGATTTATTTGTATTACGTAACGCTTTATTTTGATAGTCCACTGTATATATTCTACTAACTTAAGTAACTTTAGTAAGTAGCGTTAGTAGAATAAGATGTACTTGCAAAATTACTTATAGTCCGTAGAATGTCTTTTGAGGGACCATCAGAATTAAGTGTTAGCAGATGTTAAGTCTGTTACGAATGACTGGGCTTAGAATGATACCATAAAGTGAAATAAAAAATCCCATAGATTTGCATTGAAGGAGGAGCTCAGGCCATATCAATGAGACTTGGGGATGAGGTTTTGCAACTCACAAACACCTACAACACCCTAGGAACCTGCTTAAAACCACTAATATGAAGTTGTGTATGGGCAGGTACCACTCAGATTTTTCCATTTGATTTCCCTCATGTTTAAACAAAAGTGAACAAAATGCTAGTACCATGTGGCAGGAAATATATGCAGATGTATGCAGAGCAGTATGCTGGAAAGGTCCCAGAGAAACGGAGGTCATCAGGGGATGTGGTCCGTCAGTGAATTTGTTGCAGGATTCCACGGCGGTTTCCATGCTATGCAGGCAGGTTAGGATGCGAGGTCCCTAAGCGGCAGCAAGGCAGTCACATGGTACGGACTGGACCCATGTGATTTTTGTCAGTAAAGGGCACAGCGTGGTGCGCAGCAGTCGAGTCTTCTAATACTCCATGCCCTGTCCCTCCACCAGTAGATTTTTGTATTGTTTGTGCTGCCGCTGTCCTTGGTCCTGAATGACTGCCCTTGCCAAAGCGACATGATCTCACAGGCCTCGGCGATACACGAGAGCAATGACATCATCCTGTGAAGTGAGGCGGTGGTGGGCAGTGTTATGAAATCCGGTTTAATTAAGGCTTTATTTCTCGAAGAACATTACAAAACTCATCACGCTATCTGTTCCCAGAATCGAGCTCTGGAGAGATCCTAAGAGATAGCTTTGGGAAGACGGGGGCAACAAACACTTCACTCACTTGAAGGCAAATAAAACACAATGAATTTTTAATGGCAATATCAAAGGGAACCTGAGGAGTGTAGTAGCTGTGTCTTATTTATCCTGGTATCGCTGGTGCTCGCAGATGTTGTTTGATATAACAGCGGCTTTCAAGTCTCTAGTTGTTTGAGGTGCTGCATACACTATCCATCCAGCTGAAGTAGCGCTTTGACCATTTTCAAAACCAAGGGGACGTCTTGACAGCGTTGCAACGATAGCGCCGGTCTGGCGTCGAGCTCTTATTAGACGGAGCGCTGCTCTTATCTACCTGTTGTTTTCGTGGGGGCCGTGTTTCGAGAAGTTCTTTTCTCCTAAATCACTTTGAGGCAGAAATCAACAGATGACGGATCTTGGCCTTGTGGTTATTGAAGATGATATCAGAATGATGTTATGACAAGAATGCACAGCTGACCATAAAAATCACCAGTAAACAGAAGGGGGAAATAAGTACAAGAGTAAATATTCCCACGGACTCATAAAATCTCATTTATGCTTTGAAAACGTTTATCTGCAGTGCAAAGCTGCAGATGGTTTATGGCGCACCTTATGACACGCTCCTGGTGTGCACAATCACACAAATGAAAATGACTTGTTATTATGGACTGTTTATCACTCATGCGTCACAGCTGTGGAAGAAAAAAAAGGGGGGCTTTGTGATTGTGACAAACCCACAGTAGGGTTAGGGAAAACAGGGTTAGGAAAAACAGGATACATTGTGAATCATTCTGTGAATCTTTGAAAGAACAAAGCGTGAGCAAAAAGAGAGTCAGGGAACTGTTCAACCAATCCATCAGTTTAACCGTTTTAAAATGAGCTGCAGGGGCAAAATCATTATCGTACTTGAGCACAGTGCTCTTGAGGTGACTGTAGAAGTTGTAAGACTCTGTAAAAATGTAACGGATTTAAAGGACAAAACCAATTTTGAGGTAGAAAATTAAAATCTGGTATGCTATTTTATTTCCAGTCACATTAATGCATGTTCAATGGCAGAAGCGATTCAGCAAACTCTTTTTTTTTAATTTGATAAATATTCACATAAGCTGCATTTTTACTGCATTTGGATCGTCTCACTCTCATCTCTCAGTAACCCATTCTGAAATTGTATTTGCATTTGAATTAAAAGTATACTGTATATATACCGTTTTGGAATAAAATGTGGTAATGGTTGTTGGCACAACATTAAAGGAACACTCACACTCACTCTCACACTCACACACTTTTTTGAAAATAGGCTCTAGAGTTAAACAGATGAGCTTTACCATTTTTGAATCCATTCAGCCGATCTCCGGGTCTGCCGTTAGCACTTTTAGCATAGCTAAAATGACCATTAGCATTTTCCAGCCTGATATGGATAGGAACTATACTCTCTTATTCTGGCGTAATAATCAGGGAACTGTACCAAGGGTGCACAGGCGCAATGATATTACGCAGCGCCTGAAAATAGTCCCCAGCTAGGTAACTTCCAACATGACGGGCACTAAGCCACTAAGGTAATAGTAAAATAGCTGGGGACTATATTAAGGCACTGCATAATATCATTGCGCCTGCTGCACCCATGGTACAGCAGCAAAGTTCCTTGATTATTACGCCAGAATAAGAGTATAGTTCCTAACCATATCAGCTTGGAAATTCACAACTTTTCATTTTCCGGTGGTCTTAGTACATGATGTAACTACAGAAGAATCAAGTTTTAAATAGGAAAAATATCGAAAATCGTTGGTCATTCTTGAATGAGATGCTAATGGTCTAATTGGATTCAGTGATTTATGCTAAGCTATGCTAAAAGTGCTAACGACAGACCCAGAGACTAGCTGAATAAAAAACGGTAAAACTCATATGTTTAACTCCAGGGGAGTTGGAAAATGAGCCTATTTTCAAAAAAAGTGTTCCTTTAAGTATAATTAGTAAATTCTTTCACCAAACTTGATATGTCCATGTTTTGATGTTATAACACATCCTGTTGTTGTTCAGTTGTAATAAAAGCACTCTTTGTACTTTCTGCTAATTCACACAGTTTAGGAATACATTATGTATAATGACATAAAAACACTCACATACTTGACTCCTTCGAGACACATTTTATTATTTTTGTTCTGTTTGAAAAACATAAAATTGGCTTCTAATTGTGTACCTTTTTCAATCTCAATGAGTCCCAAAAAGAGACGTTTTCACATAAATATCAGTAATTAGAGAATCTCTATGCTGTAGCGCCTGTCTGCTTTGTGATATATTCTAAGCCTTTTCTGCATTATTCTCTGCCACCAGCATGTTAGGTCTGTGTTTCAGCTCTGTTGTGCTTCTGAAGGTCAGAGTGACGTCTTCAACTACATTTAACACTCCGTGGGCTTCAGCCTTTCTTAGGGAATAATAGAAAACTGTTAACATTGTGCATATTTTTCTATAATCTACTCTGGTGCACCAGGACCCCTCTATTGTTCCTCGCTCTGGCTTTGTGGAACATGTATTTGGGAGCCATAGGAAAGGCACAAAAGATGACAAAAGTCCCATTTGAATGGATTGTGCAGAACTAGCACAGGCTTTTAGATGGTTCCCATCCCAAAATGGAACATGATTTTGGCAGGCTCTCAGTAGCCTCTGTTTAGAGAACACACATACGTCTCCAGACCCAGTCAGGATTAATGAAGATCCCTGGATTGAGAGCTGATCCTACCGATCTCAGGGCCACCGAGAGCTTTTAAACCTTTGCCCTGCAGGAAAGATGACATCATTAGGGAGGAAGTGAACATTTGGTCTAGCTTAGCCAGTTAAATCTACTAGCTTTTCAAGGATATAATGTGCTGAAATGGACAAGATTAGCACATTTTTTGTGTCTGCACCGACACCTGCCGAGACTGTACATATATAGGCCAGAAATAGCAAAATATGTGAATATTTATTTTGATGTACGAAAATTGATGACATATGCATAGAATGCAGTCTTCCATCCGCTAGCTACAAATAGAACATTGTATGTATATTTTATCATTCCAATCTCTTTGTGTACCTTCAGAGCCTTGTCAATGCTAAAATATCTCTGGTTTATGCAAAGAAAATACATTTTGATGGTAAATATTCTCAACATGCTCTAAAATTGTGCTTTAAGATGTCCTATGTTCTCTGTTACAGTACAAGCAGAAAACCATAAAATGTTTAACTGGTTTAAGATACCAGCAAGCACAACACCGCAAGTTAATGTAGCTAGAATGAGCTTGACTCAAAGTAAGGTTAGACAGAGCAGTGTTATTCAAGTGTAGGGGTATCATCATTTACCATTGATCTTTAACTGAGGTGTCAAATAGACTGGTCAAATTGATCAAGACTCGCTGGCTAAAGACTGCTTTCATGAAACAAGAATGCAGAACCAATATGAACATCAATAACATCCAGCATTTTTGATATTCTAGCTTTTTATTGACATTTTCACAATTATAGTACCCCCAACCCAACTGTGTTGTAATTTTGATACAATTTCTATTGATTCCTTGGTGTCAGTTGACGAAATGGAGTGGAATAATACTGCTTACAACTGTGCTGCATTCTAGACTGTTGTCTAGCTGAATCCAACTTAAAAAAAAAAAAAAAAAAGATGTGTGTGTTTAAGAACATGTATGAGGAAATCAGTCAGAATGTTTTATTCTTAAGTTTATTACGTTTTTGGGAATACTTTCTGATTGGTCAGTTGCAGCATTCGCTGTCAGATATTTTCTTATATTTACAATTGTCAGACGCCGATAACACTGTATATCAGATGCTCATCCAGGTACTGAATGAGTGCAGCTTTACTATGTTACTAGTCTGACTGACTATACATAATCCGGTAACCCATATTTATAATACATTATAAGGGTATTCTAAAACCATTATAATGAATGCATAATTCATTACAAAAAATTATAATATGCTATATCAATTCATTAATAATCATTATAACAATAATGATAAATTACAATAATACATATTTACCTTTTAAGAGCATGATTATTTATAACACACAATGAACATCATATTAAATCTACTTCATTTAGAATGGACTGTATCATATTACATTTTTTATATATATATATATATATATATATATATATATATATATATATATACACTATCAGTCAAAAGTTTGGACACACCCTCTCATTTAATGTTTTTTAAAGAAGTCTCTTATGCTCATAAAGGCTGCATTTATTTGATCAAAAATATAGAAAAAAAAACAGTAATATTGCTAAATGTTATTACAATATAAAATAATGGTTATTATTTTAATATACTTTACAATATAATTTATTCCTGTGAAGCAAAGCTGAATTTTTTATCAGCTGTTAAGTGTCAAGTGATCTTTCAGAAATCATTCTAATATGCTGATTTATTATCAGAATTAATTATATTTTTTTGTAACCTGTGATTCATTTTTTCACGATTCTTTGATGAATAACAGGTTAAAAAGAATAGCATTTATTCAAAATATAAATATTTTCTAACAATGTAAATCTATGCTATCACTTTTTTATTCATTTAACACATCCTCTTTGAATAAAAGTATTAATTTCTTTGAAAAAAAAAAAGAAAGAATAAAAATGTGCTTACCCCAGACTTTTCAACAGTAATATATATTGTTAGAAAACCTTTCTATTTAAAATAAATGCTGTTCTTTTTTAACCTTTTATTGATCAAAAAACCTAAAAAAAAAAGTATCACAGGTTCCAAAAAAAAAAGTATTAAGCAGCGCAACTGTTTCCAGCACTGGAATATAAATATATAAATCAGCATATTAGAATGTTTTTTGAAAGATAATGTGATATATATATATATATATATATATATATATATATGAATAGTTCAGATGCAAAAGCCTCTAAATCCATCTGACAACTTTCTTTAAAAAATGCATTATAAAAAAAGGCTCTGATGTATAGGTTTACTACTAGAGAATTAGTAGACTTTCGTTAAGGTTAGGGTAGGTAGAAGGTTACCTTATCAACCGAAGACTTACTTATCAACCATCAAAATATGATAATAACTGATATTAAAATAAAAAAAAGTTCAAAGCAAATGTGTCATATTACACATTCATCTGATCTGATACCTGATCTTATGGATGTTTAAGAAAAATATATTATTATTATTATTATTATTACTTATAAGTGGTCTTTGTCTGGTTTAAGTAAAGTAACATGGCAAGATATGAGACTTATATATTCTAACTATGAGAAGTAAATAAATACGGACTTCATAGAAAGTGTTACCCATAATCATTTTCTTACTGCTTGATATCTGCTCTCTCGTCGTGTTCTTTTGGAAATGGTTCATTTGAGCAGTTGTTCTCGCCACTTCACACATCAGCAAGCAAAAGCTGTGGGTAGATTCCGTAGGAAGACTTCTCAGCTTGGCATTATGTGTCCGTGGCTGTTTGTGTGACAGCCAATAAAATATTAAGTCACTCTCAAGTCAATCTGCAAATGCAAGGCCTGACACATGGATCCTATTTATAACTCTCTCCCTCTTTCTTTGTGTGGGCTCTCGCTGCTTTCCCCCAAAGTTGCTCAGCTGGATTGTTTTCTTGTTAGGCTTGCATGTGGATCAGAAAGTTCACCCCAGGCGGATATGATCCCTAATCCCGTCCAGCTGCAGACTGAAAAGACAATCTGGAGCGATTCCATGCTTGAACCTCCCGATGGTGTGCTTGGCTCAGATGTCCTCTTTTTGGAAAAGCAGAAGAAAGGGAGAAAATGTGATCTGTCAGAAGTGAAGCACTGTTTAAAGACATCTGAAAAGTGACAATAGTTCCTAAGCCTGTCATTGTGCTTTTATGCTGGCTTGGGTGACCTGGGAACTGGGTTGCGCAAAATAAGCAGCACAAACCTGCACGCCAGCCAGTCTTTCCCTTCTGTTCAAGTCAGCGGCTCTGAAACTCTGGCTGTCTCAGCGCTTGAGCGGCTGCCACTTTCATCACCTGTGTGTTCTCTTTTGTGGCCCTGACCCCGGGCTCTGCGTTAACCCGAGGGCCTCTTGGGTAATAGTTGGGCCTCTCATAGGCAGCGTGTCTTTCTTTCCTCCAGTGCTGTTCACGCTGGACTGCAGCTTCTTGTGAACACACCGCCTCCTCTATCTCTATTACTGTCTTTCGTTTGCTCTCATCCTCCCTGTGCAGCCCACTGATATCACAGACTCTAGGATCTGCTGGATGTGTGAGCCAAATAAGGATGCTGTTAATGAAGGCCAGTGTCAATGATGAGAGGATTCTGAGCACCGCGACTGCATCCTCACCCCACCATGACTTTGGCTGCTTTCCAATTCACATACTATCAGTGCTATATAGTAATGAGGTAGATTTGGATTTCTTTAGCACTATTCTTACAGTGGATTTCAACAAGTAGGACATCCTCGCTGACTCCGATTGAGTCAAGATTAGGATTGGGGCCGGAGTTTTAGGGGTACTGTAGGTAGAGGTATGCGAACTGGCATGCATCCCGCATCCCTTTCATGGCCTTTGGATACTTTTTTACCTCAAATCGCTGAGCTACTCCTAGAAGACACATCTGCGGGCTGCCTGCAGGCGAGGCATGAGAAACGCCGAGATATATTCATACTGCCAAGCTCTGAAATAAAGGGATTCTGAGGCTCAGCCTGTAATGAAGTAGGGCCAGGAGTCCCTCTTTGCTCTAGCATTACAACCTCAGCAAGGACTCCTGAAAGCTGAGATAGGAAAGTGGGCTCTTTACTTTTAAAGACCGAAAGTAGGCTCGAGAGTGAAGTAGAGAGGAGCAGAGAGCATTCTTTACGTGATAGCTTCAAGGTTAAAGAGTCCTCTCCCCTCCCACCCGTGGCCTGTTTAGTTATTCTGGACAGTAACACCAGAGCTGAAAAGAGAGTGCCTTGGGAGCCTTGCATTAAATTCATGCCCGTAATCAAGCAAACAATGCAAATCCTTTTCTTGCCAGGATTGGGTTTTTATCAGCCGCTGCTTGTCATGAATTCCTACATATCATTTGAAAACACCTCTATGGTGAAAGCTATATTACAAGAGCCGGTCAGCGGTTCGCAGGTTAGCATCGGTGCTGTGGAGGAGGCTGCGATGGATAGATATGTGGGTGATATGAGTGAGCTGACTCTAAGAATTCAGAAAGGCTGAGTGAAAAGAGAAAAGCACAGAAAGAGAGAGAGAGAGAGACTGAATGGTGCATCTGAGCTGCCATTTTTTCATCCCGCTTTACAAGAAACCCAGCTGAAACACACACCACCCACAGTTCTCGTCTCTCCCCTTTGAAAATGGCCTCTCTTGGAAACTGCAGCTAAGTTACCCAGAGGAAGAGGCGATTTGCAAATGGCCTCCTTGACTACTTCCCCTGAGCTCTCTCCTCAACAAGGCTCGCTGCCCACTCCAGCTCCTGCTACGGGGGCGACTAGCATGATATGCTGAAGTTAGCTGCTAAATACTGTGCTTTTTGTATACATGACAGAAATTGCATTAAAGTTTTCCTTACAACAAGCCAAGCTGAAATCCTGCAAGTGTGAGTTTCATTCAGTGATTTCAGACAGCTTTTTTTACAGCATTTTATATTTTTTTTCTATAGTGAGAAAAAAATACATTTTTGGTTTAAAAAAAAAAAAAAAAGCTGTTTATAACAGTTTATAATTAACACGTTCAGTATATTGCTACATGCAGTAAGGATAGCTAGTAAACATAAACAGCTACTGTAACAAAAGTGTAGCTTAAATACAGAGTTCTGGCATGAAACTCTAGAATGCAGTCCAATGGTCTAACTCAATCGGACAACATGACATCATAATCACATGGCACAGATGATTGGTTCTCTCCTGTATCAGTAGCCAATGAGCTCACTGCTCAACATTCAAATATATGACTAGTGCTAAATGTAGCAGTTTGCAGAATCCTTCAGAAACCCTCCACCTTCCCCAGCTCCACCTGTATAGATCTGCTATGAGGTGATTCATGTATGCTATATGGGGGTTAATTATATATGTTATATGTGCAGCAGCAGTGTTTCTTACATGTTTACAGCAGCATGTTTGGGATGTATTGGCAGTAGCAAGTCTCGGTACTTGCTCTGCCGCAGCAGCAGCAGCATAGCAGATCTATTCCGCCAAGACCAAATACATTAAAGCGGGGGTACAATGTTTTTTTATATATTCAGAGTTGTTTACAGTGTTTAAGAGTTGGAATCTCATGCTAAACATGGCCAAAGTTTAAAAAAATAATTTGGACAAATGACAGCGAATTTCTTTGCCGAAAATCTTTATAATAATAATTCTGATAGTATATGATTTCCAGTGTTGGGGGTAACGCATTACAAGTAATGCAAGTCACGTAATAATATTACTTTTTTCAAGTAACTAGTAAAGTAATGCATTACTTTTTCATTTCCAAGAAAATATCTGAGTTACTTTTTCAAAAAAGTAACGCCAGTTACTTTTTGTCTTCTTTATGTATTTAATCTCTTTTTATTAACCAATGATTTTGCTGCTGACCTTTGCTGATCCAATTCAACCGTACACGGTAAAAATACTTTTCTTACTTACATTTTTTGTATTGTTTCCAGTCAAAATATCAAAAATATTATTAAGATAATCAAGAAGGATTTTCTAGACAAGTAAACAATTATTTTCTTGTTTTCAGAAAAATAAATAAATAAATAAAATAAAAATTAAGTGAGTTTTTGCTTAGAACAAGCAAAAAAATCTGCCAATGGGGTAAACAAAAACATCTTATTTCAAACAGAAAACAAGATTATTTTGCTTGTTTCAAGCAAAAACACACCTAATTTTGACTTGTTTTCTGAAAAAAGACAATACTTCTTACTTGTCTAGAAAATCCTTCTTGATTTATGAATTTGTAGATATTTTTTGCTAAAAACAAGACAAAAAATCTAAATAAGAAAAGCATTTTTTGAAGTGTACTAATAAGCAAAACTTACTTTATATTAACTAACATTTGTACTCTATATAAACTAACATTTTAGCCTTAGGCTTTCATTTTGGTGTGAAAGGGCTTTTACATTTGTTAAGAATCAAATGTTTTAAAATTAAAAACAAACAAGCGAGCCCTGCCCAGATTTAAAAAGTAACGCATTACTCTCCATAAAAAGTAACTAATGTAATTAGTTACTTTTTAGGGAGTAACGCAATATTGTAATGCATTACTTTTAAAAGTAACTTTCCCCAACACTGATGATTTCTGTAAAATTAGTCCTTTTAGTACCACCCAAGTACCTAGGATCACCATATAAATACCACAGGATGTGAATATAATCATTCAGTACCATCATATTGCCATCTGATGCTGTTACAACTTTTTTTGGGGCAAGTTTTACACTGATGACTATCATCGGTCCCTGGGAAAGAGTAATTGGTTTCAGTGTCAGTGGACTATCACTGGCTTCATTACCTGATACACTATCTAGCAGATATGAGTTAGGTTACATGATAGCATGTTCTCCCCTGTGCTTCCTTGAGATTAACTGTTTTTATTGCATACCCTGTAAAATGTGCTGTGTTTTGTCAAATGCTACAGTAAATCCACAGCACCCCCTCACGTCATTTGATATTACAATGGCATCTCTGGGCTGCATGCTTCTGTTGCTTTCTACACAGCTATAGGAACATGCTCAGTGCTGCACTGCTGATTGGGGATTAGGCAGTTGTGGGAGACTTTGTCAACAGCTTTCTGAAAATCCAATTACAGAATATCATAAGCTGTACATGCATCAACCCCAGTCATAAACCCCCAAGGGGGGAAAAAAGTAGAAGGAGATTGTTGCAACCATTGCCCTTGTAATACATTTCCTCTGTGGAGAATGCATGATGTGTTGGATATTCTAGCAGAAATGGCAAAATGCTACAGCAGTGGATTGCAGCAAATGTTAAAGTGAATTAACAGCATGTTTCATTATTCCTTATTTGCTGGAATTGGTGGTCATTACTTCTTCTGTGTAGAGAGTGTTTTGTTTTTAACAGGGAAAGATAGCATTTAAAGGTTATGTGTGCAGTCTTTGGATGTTAAAACACTTTGTCCTATTCTTGTTTAATGTGCAGAGACAACTATAAGTAAGTCATTTGTAGGTTAATTTAAGAATGTAGGCACTATGACACTGTGGTCTATGCTTTCAAAACATCACTCTGGGTTAACTAATGCAATGAGTTTGGGGTGAAATTAAACCCTTCACCTTTAATAATTGGACTCAGATTTTTGTTGCCATCAAGATGCATTGGCTTTCATTGTCTGAAGGGCAGTTTGGTACTTTTATGAAACTTTGCCATTTAAGCTTGATAGCCCAATGTAACCATTCACTTTCTCTGAATAAAAAAAAAAATCTGTGATTCTTCAAAACATATTTTGTGTTTCACAGAAGAAAGTCATTTGAGTTTAATCTGACATAAATACATGATGACAGACATTGTATACTTCATTCCCTTCTACTTTATGTAACAGAGTAGTTGGTCACACTGGCCTTGTACAGTTCTGAAGAAAGCATAATATGTGCACATCCAAAAAACTTTAAGCTAAATACTTAACTATCAACAAAACAAAACAAATTTACAATGTAATTTTACAACAAAATGTCATCGTTTTCGTCATTCTCACTCAGGGAAAAAGTTTAAGATTAGGGGAATTATTTCGTGTAACACCAAAAACTTAATTTGTATGATCTAATGTACTTTTGGCCTGGCATATATAGTTAAAACAAAGTGTTGCTAAAAACATGTATTGCCAGACACAAAAGTAACATATGGTTGAATGGTTGAAAAAAAAAAACCATTGCCGTTCACTTTAATGCTTTTAAACACAATTTGTCGACTCTTCGTTGCTTAGGTATTGAACAAGTAAAAGTAACCAGGAGGGGTGGTGATAATTAATAAGATTCTACTACAACGTTTTTACGTTTACACATTGAATACTCTTTCTCCAAAAGGTTTATATTTGGGATTTGATTTGAAACCTTTTTTGTGAGTTTTTGTGTATGAAGAGTTCAGATGCAAAGGCCTCAAAATGCATTTTTATCAGGCTGCGATGTATAGGTTTCTGTGTACTTCTGATTAAAAGTATTTAATGGATGTATAATGTGTGTCGAGAGCATTTATTCAGTATCATTATCTCATTTTTGACCGAGATGGCTTTTAGCTGGTTTTGCATCTGAACTCTTCATATATTGTTTTTATTTTCCCTCCTGACCTTTTTTTCCTCCTTTCCCTCATTGGGTGATTGGGTAATTAGTTTGATGAATTATATCAGGTGTGATTGACTATGCTGATAAAATTATAAAAATTGTACCAGTCTGAATACTTGCTGTGTGCCTGACCTGACGAAGACCTTTATGGTGGAAACATTGTGTTTTTAATAAACTTTTTTGAGAGCAGCAGTGTGCCGATTTTTGTTTGTTGATAGTCTTGTAAAATTCTCCAACACCTGCTATCCTGCTGAAATAGTGCTTATAATGAATTCACCACAAACGGGAATAAGGTGAAAAACTTACCTCACTCAAGAAAACAGCAGTTTGTTGCGTTGCTAATATTCTGGTAAAAATGACCTTTCTCTTTCTCTGTTGCATACAAAGGCTGAAAATATCTAGCTATTTCTAATGATTACAAAGCCATGATTCCCAGAACATTGTGAAACAAGATACAAATCAATGGAGGCGAATAAATTAATGCATTATACTCAGAGTTTTTTTTTTTTTTTTAGGCAGTGATTAAGAAAGTGATTATATATATATATATATATATATATAATCATATATACGGGTTGGGAAAACAATGTAGGTCATGAATGAATGATTTGGAGAGTTCTCTATAGAGCAATACAGTGGCAACATACAGGCGAACATGTAATGAATAATTTAGCTTTGGGCTCTGAATTATGGATTTTGTTTTGATAATATTGCTGAAATAAGACAAAAATGCAAGCTGCCACGAATAATGCAGACTTTGCTTGATTGTGTGTGTGTGTGTGTGTGTGTGTGTGTGTGTGTGTGTGTGTGTATATATATACACACACACTACCAGTCAAAAGTTTGGACACACCCTCTCATGTGTTTTAAAGAAGTCTCTTATGCTCATCAAGGCTGCATTTATTTGATCAAAAAAAAAAAAAAAAAACAGTAAAATTGCAAAATGTTATTTATATTAATATACTTTACAATATAATTTATTCCTGATGCAAAGCTGAATTTTCATCAGCTGTTACTCCAGTCTTAAGTGTCATGTGATCCTTCAGAAATCATTCAAATATGCTGATTTATTATTAGAATTATCATTGCTGGAAACAGTTGTGCTGACAAATATTTTTTTTGCAACCTGTGATTCTTTTTTCAGGATTCTTTGATGAATAACTAGTTAAAAAGCTTTTATTCAAAATATAAATCTTTTCTAACAATGTATATCTATGCTATCACTTTTTATTAATTTAACACATCCTTGGTGAATAAAAGTATGAATTTCTTTCAAAAAATAAATAATAAAAATGTACTGACCCCAAACTTTTGAACAGTAGTTGCAAATAAATGCTGTTTTTTTAAACCTTTTATTGATCAAAAAATCCTGAAAAAAGTATCTCAGGTTCCAAAAAAATATCAAGCAGCGCAACTGTTTCCAGCACTGATAATAAATCAGCATTTTAGAATGATTTTGAAGGATCATGTGACACTGAAGACTGGAGTAATGACTCTGGAAATTCAACTTTAATTACAGATATAAATTACATTTTTTTAATGTATATTAATACAGAAAAACATTTATTTACATCATAATAATATTTCACAATATTCTGTCTTTTTTTTTTTTTCTGTATTTGTGATCAAGTGAAAACAGCCTTGATAAGCATAAGAAACTTGAGAGGGTGTGTCCGACTTTTGACTGGTAGTGTGTATTAGGGCTGTCAAACGATTAATCGCGATTAATCGCTTCCAAAATAAAAGTTTATGTTTGCATACTATATATTTGTGTACGGTGTATATTTATTATGTATATATAAATACACACACGTGCCTGTATATATTAAGGAAAACTATTTTAGATTTATATCTAAAATATTTATATTTATTTAGAATCTAAATTGTATTCAGGCATAAATATATATACATATAAATATTTTGTTTTAATATATACATGTATGTGTGAGTATTTATATGTACATAATAAATATACAAAGTAAACACACATATTGTATGTAAACTTAAACTTTTATTTTGGATGCGATTAATCGCGATAATCATTTGACAGCCCTAATATATATATATATTATATAATTCATTGCCATGCTAACATTTTAAAAAGCACATTATTTGGGGGAAATTTACAAAAGAGATATGATTAAATATTAAATAAAATATGTATACATAAAAGTGTTATGCTCTGTTTTCTGTGCACAAGCATTGTTTAGGGTAATGACAATTTCAGTGTGAATCTTTTAGTTCGACTACATCGACTGCTGTTGTCACATGAGGTTAAAAGGTCTAGAAAAGACTTGCGGTACTTTGTGTGTGTGTGTGTGTGTGTGTGTGTGTGTGTGTGTGTGTATGGGGGGTGGGGGCTTGGGGTGGTTGGGTTGGCATTGGTGCGGTGAGTCATGACCCTTGGACAGGAGAGCAAGACACGATGACTCTATTCTAAATCTTAGTGAGCTGCATACTGTACCTAAACAGCATTGTTGGCACACTCCTGACACAATGGCTGGTGTTAACAATTAAATGTACATTTTACATTATATTACATTTGTTTTTCCCCCAAAATTCTAAGACGTGTCCTTTATGGTCAAATCAATATCAATATGAGTGAGATTTTTTTTTGCTGTGTATTTTTGTGCAGTATGTGTAAATGCTAAACACAGTTAGATTTAGCTGTAAGCATTAGTCTCTTGATAGTTTCTTGTGAAAAATACTGTACAGTGTCCTGTGTGTGTATATCCATTAAGAAGTTTCTGAATTTCTGTAGGCATTCAGAGTAAGTCAAGCATTTGCATCCATTTTGCTTGGGATGCTGCCCTATGTACAATATGCAGTGCAAAGACAAATGCGTTACATCTGTTGTAATGAGCCAGTTTGTAACCATAAACAGCCAAATGGTCAAAAGATGCATTATGAAATGTGGGCATTAGTTTTGTAGCAAGTAAAATGCATTGGGTGGAAAAAATAATATATGTGTGTGCATGCAATAGAATGCAGAATCAAAAAGCATTTGCCTTTTAAACACACATCCCGATTGCATGCTTCATTAGGAGGACAGGGACTCTTGTTTTCAGCTGGCATTTTGAATAAACAGTTTGAAGGACTTCACATGTCTCCTCACAAGAGCAGATACAATTACTTGCTCAAACCCCCAGAGGACTATCTTCCTGTGAGAGTGTTGTGTTTGGGGGGGAGGTGTTTGTAGGGGTGGGTGGAATAGCAGAAGCAGTGGAACGAGCAGAGAAGAGAGAGAGAGAGAGAGGAATAAGGACAGAAGAGGACAGTGAATACCGAGAGCTGGATGATCGACTCTGACATTTGCAGCGATGTGCTTTAGGCCTCTGGGCCATGTACAATCATGGTGGCGAAAGATGGCTTCAAGTGCATGACACTGCGATTACATTATTTCAGTCCCAAACACAGCCGTTGGGACGGAGCCTTTTTCTAATGGTCCTTATCATTTCAACACCAGTGGCCTCACGGTCATTCGGAGCAGTCGGGCATGTGGAAAAGCATTGTTCCTGCTGCAGTGCAGAGAGCGCCCTGATTAGCAGAATGAAGGCGCGGCGTGTTTTGACGAGAAGCCGGTAATGAGAGCGCTAGTTGCTCGGGGGTGAGAAGGTAAAGATGGAGGGGCTGAGAAAGGATCCTTCAGCCATTCAGAGAGCCGTTAACATTGCTTAGCACTGTTCCCTGAGCTGCAATGAGCCCAGCTGCATGCCCCGCGCCCACCAGAGTAAACACGTTATCAAAATGTGACGTGACATGCTAGGACTCTCTGCGTAATGAAAAGCAATGAGGCAATGCTTGCGCTTCAAAACAGGGCTCATAGTGACTCCAAGCATTGAGATTTGTCTCAATCTCGTGAAATTACTTTAAGGAATAACGCAACACCAGAGTACAAACACTATAATTCACACTGATAAAAAAAAAATGTTCAGAAATTTTCAAGAAGGGCCTTGGAGCTGATTATTCATGCTGGGTGTGCCAATAATGTTGTAAACCACACACTTTGGATAATATTAAAGAGTTTTTGACTCAAAAACAACATTCACCCAACCTCAAGTTGTTCTAAACCCATAAGACTTTTGCTCAATTACAAAACACAATTTGCACTTTTTAATAAAACCCAAGACATTTCTGTCCATCAATAAAAAGTTAATTCACCCAAAACTTGAACGTTTCATAAAGACACCACACATGTAACATTGCAGGGTCTCATGTTTCTTAAGATGTATAGTCATAATTATCTGTGACCCAGGACCACAAAACCAGTCATAAGGGTCAATTGTTCAAAATTGAGATTCATACATCATCTGAAAGCTGAATAAATAAGCTTTTCCATTGACCTATGGTTTGTTATGATAGGTCAATATTTAGCCGAGATACAACTATTTGAATATCTGTAATCTGAGGGTGCAAAAAAATCTAAATATTGAGAAAATCACCAAATGAAGTTCTTAGCAATGCATATTACTATAAAAAAAAATAAGTTTTGACATATTTTCGGTAGGAAATGTACAAAATATCTTCATGGAACATAATCTTCAATTAATATCCTAATGATTTTTGGCATAAAAGAAAAAAAATCAATAATTTTGACCCATACAATGTATTTGTGCCTATTGCTACAAATATACCCTAGTGACTTATGACTGGTTTTGTGGTCTAGGGTCACATTTGTTAAAGCAAGAAACAAAGCATGCATGTGAAACTCTTTTTTATTCTTGATTTATAGTTTAGAGTTTCTTACAGTAAACCAGTTGCATTAATGTTGTCCTTGTTTGAAAACAAACTGTTCTGTGTTGTCCAACTGATTATTTTGCCCTTATTCACCAATTAAATTGCAAGTAATGGTCTTAAGAGTAGTTCAAGGCTGCTCATTAGTACAATTTATGTAATACTTAGATAATGATGCTTTTGGGAAAGCAACTTGCACTTAGTGCTTCGGAAAACCCAAACTTAGTCTGTAGACCAAGCGTTACTGAGAGTTATGGTATGAGAAGAGAGATATTCAGAAAGAGAAAGGTGCCAGGCCTGAAGCAAGTAAGCTTAGGGAAACATCCAGATGGTTGGGGCAGACAGGCCAACACAAACAGGCTTTAGTAGGAGCTGAGAGACGACGGCAAGTGGAGGCATCTGACATAATTTATGTATTTGGTTTGAGTTCGTTCAAAGCCTGTCCTAATAAGTCCAGGACAACTGATGGAAGCGAAGCAGCCAGCTCCTATCCCTCAGGAGGAATGCTGTGTCAGAACTGGACCAAATTAAGAGTAAACTGTGGGAAATGTTGAAGACCAACAGAGCAGGAGAGGAGACGGGCAGCATAACTAGCCCCTACACAGTATAATTGTCACTCCACTCCAGGCCTGTTCTCGCACATATGTGCCAGGGTAATGCAGCTGTATGGATGACCAGCTGTTGAGCAATAGAGAAGACAAGGATTTTGGAATCACCAGCCTAATTACACTTCTGATTATCTGGACCACTTAGTAGGTTTTTTCCAACCAAGAACCTTTGATGCAGACAGTAAGAGACTATGCTTTTTTTTATGTCACATTTGTTGGTGGATATAAAAGCCATGATACTAATAAACTGATTGACCTGTTGGGCTAACAAGAGGCCTTGGCTTGGCTGATTAGGATGGCCATTAGCCCAGTCTGTCTGGTTGGAGCTTGAGATTTTGACTGCAGTATGCATCGGACAGCCATTGAATTGCTATGAGTAGTTTGTTCGAGGCTGAGGCAATCAAACACTACTCCACAATCATTACCAAGACATCAGATGTTCACTGTTTATAGATTTTATACACAAGACCAAACTGTTAAGATTTTCCTTAATTCCCTAGTGCAATTAAATATCAAATGTTTCTATTTAACACGAGTCTTACACTGTAAAAAACTAATTGTTGAGTTAACTTTAAATAATTTGTTACCCAGCAGACTTAAAATTTTAAGTTCAGTCAACTCAAAGAAGTGTAGTCAACTTGAAATTTTAAGTTGTACTAAGACTTAGATATTTGAATTGATTCAACTTAAAATTTTAAGGCAGTAGGGTAACAAATTATTTTAAGTTGACTCAACAAATTGTGCTTTTTATTTTTTTACAGAGTATACACTGTAAAAAACAATTTGATGAGCCAACTTAAAATAATGTGTTACCTGGCTGCCTTAAAAATTTAAGTTCAGTCAACTCAAAGAAGTTTAGTCAACTTGAAATGTTAAGATGTACTAAGAGACAACTTAGATATTTGAGTTGATTTAACTTAACATTTAAAGGCAGCCAGGTAACAAATTATTTTAAATTGACTCAGCAAATTGTACATTTTATTTTTTTACAGTGTATGCATACTTTTCCAATGTGGCATATACACTGTAAGCAAAAAAAACTTGTTATAACTTAAAAAGTGAGTGTTTGTGCTGTCTTAAAATTGTAAGTTTTGTCAACATGAAATCTCTTCTAACGGGCTTTCTAAAATAAAGCAAAAATGGACAGAGGAAAAAAGCAATTAAGAAACTCTGTGTGAATAATTTTGCACATTACGGTTGGCTGACATGTCTATGAAGAGGGGACTTTAGAGAAAGGTTATGGTTGAAGGGATGAGTGGTCTAATTCAGAGGTTCTGTCTGGGGAGAAATGGTTAAAATTGGGTTAAAACATGTTTAGAATTAGTTTAATGGGCTTTTCAGAAGTACTTTTTCAGCATTACCATTCATACTATTGTTGAAGTAGAGCAGGGTAGAGGTGTTAATGTTTTGTAGGAGTCCACTTGTGCCTACATGTGGTAACTAGGAACTTTTCACAGAATTTCATCAGCCCATAGTGAATTATAAACAGAAATGCTGAAGGGAAAAAATAAAAAAATAAATAAGAAATCAATATTGCTGGGCAGCCAGTTTGGATGCTTCTTCTCACATTCTGTTAATTTAGCCTCAGATTGCATGGTTTGTTTGTAAAAACTCTTGTTATGATGAACATTTTAAAATATAGTTTTAATATAGAGTTAGCATCTATATTAATATACAAATTTGTAGTACTGCTTGCATACAAAACTAACCATGTTGTTGCCCCCGGCTAAATATTGTAATAACTCAGATGAGCAGAAGTTCTCTGCAAACCGTTACATTTCTGTGTCAGTAATTGGATATTATCGGTTCATAGAGATGCATAATTATGCTTCATTTGCTTCAAGTGTTTTGGGAGAATAAGGAACAGCCAATCAGACGTGAAGTTTTGTGTTTTGTTTAAGGCAAGAGCGTGTTGATGGGTTCTCACTGTCAGATGCAACACAGCACTTTCATCTGCTGGAAATAATGCAATTATTTCTCAGCTTATATTCATGCAGTCAAAACAAATTGCCATGTTTGTACAGATTTTCCTATTACTGCAATTATTCACATGCCAGCATCATTGGATTTCATTTGGTAGGATCGGTTTAGAATTTTTTAGTTGTTGTTGGACACTTTTGACTGTTTTACTTGGTCATAAACAAACTAAAATTTGTCTCGCTCTGATTACAGTTTGTTCACAGTTCTCCAGAGGGGTGTATGCCATCTTCGGCTTCTATGACAAGAAGTCCATGAATACGCTGACCTCCTTCTGCGGGGCCCTGCACACCTCCTTCGTCACACCCAGCTACCCCATCGACTCAGACGTGCAGTTTGTCATCCAGATGCGCCCTCCATTGAAGGGCGCCGTCCTGAGTCTCCTGTCTCACTACAAGTGGGACAAGTTTGTCTACCTCTATGACACAGACAGAGGTAAGTCCTCTTAAGTTACCTGTGGAACACCAAGCTAAACGGTCGGCCTAGATGAGTTAGTGCTGATTTGAATTGTTTTTTGCTGGGTTTGTAGCACATAAGGAGCAGGGCATGATGGAGGATGGATGCCCCATTTGAGTCCTTGGGGTCTGGATAGAGCGCCTGCAGTACTGGTGCAAAGGTCCAGATATCTCTGGATACATGATGAATTTAGAACTGATGTGCCCCAGTTCTGAGCAGCATAGACGAATTTGGGGCCCTAAAATACTTATTAAATAGCTCACCTTACTTTCCTAATACAGTTTATCTGCATTAGAACTGCACAAGGATATTGATTTTTAAAACTGTTCATAAAAACACATCTAGCTATTTTAAATGAACGATTCACCCAGATATGAATACAGTGTTTTCATTTTCCCACCCACGATTCAATCTTTCCTTAATGGAAGACAAAAAAGACATGTTCTAAAGATGGTTCACGCTGCACTTTTCCATGCAATCAAGGCATAACATGGCACATGTAACTTTTTAACACAGTTTTGAATGAATT
This sequence comes from Cirrhinus molitorella, assembly GCA_033026305.1. NCBI lineage: Eukaryota > Metazoa > Chordata > Actinopteri > Cypriniformes > Cyprinidae > Cirrhinus > Cirrhinus molitorella. Next base: position 2,658,381 of record CM065129.1, read on the forward strand.
TGTGTGATGTGAATCGTACAAAACGTGATTTTTAGAAAGAAAAGAAAAAAAGGCATAAAGGGGTGTAAAGTAAGCATAAAGTAAGCATGAACCATCACTAGAATGTAAGCAGATTGTGTGAAAATGTGTGAATGAGTTGGTTTACAAAAATAAGCTGATATTCATTAAACGTTCATTTACATTGCACCACTTTGGAGGTACATTTGAGATTTGAGCGATACAGCCAAATTATCAGTGACTAATTATTTAAATAGAAGCTACTCATGCAAAAATCTATTGTTTCGCTTTTGAAGACTGAAGACTATTGAAATCTATTGAGGACTAACACTGTCTAACCACATGCAATGTGATAAGATTCCAGCAAATCACAAATGACAGCCAATCAGAAGAGCGTGTGGGCTGGCTCTTTCTGCAAGCACACTCACACTGAAATGGATACCTACATAATCCAGTTACTGAAAATCCAACCATTTTAACATTATTGAAAACACACATTCAGTGACTGATACTGTACAGTCTTTGTCATACAATATCCTTTGTTTGTTTACCTAGAGTTTACAAGTTGTTTTCAAGATCTGAGGTAAAATTATCCATTGTGAATAAAAACATGCACAATTACATACAAACTCAAATTAAGCCATTTCAGTATTAAACAAAACAATAATTTCCTGACTCAGCAGCCACAGCATTGCTGGAACAGAAACCATTCAGAAAATAGAATCTCCTGTTGCTCGTCTCATATCGCTGACATGACTAGTTATAACAAAATCTCTGATTAACAATTCCCGTTGCGTGTGGTTGGGATACAATGTAGTGATATTATACTATAATAGTGCGTACCAGAATTTTGATGTCATTTTTGAGGTTTGACAGCCTCTGTCACCCATTCACTTTCATTGCAGTGTGAATGTCTCACCAAACATCTCCTTTCGTGTAGCGCTGACGAAAGAAATCCACACGGGTTTAGAACAGATTTAGAGTGAGTAAATAATGACATCATTTAAATGTCCTGCTAGTAAATGGACAATAAGAGGGGTGGCAGTAAAACAATAGCATCCTAAAATGTCTTTGTTACCACATTAAAATTCAGGGCCACAGCAGCGCCGATGCCTCATCACCCCCTTCCCCCAAGCGCACCTGTTCCTGGGCCATGGTTTGTGTTTACTAATCACGAAGAGGTCACAATCTCCGTTTGACCCAGAGGACACCTGGCCAATGATTGCGCTAGATGGCACTGCAGTCAACTCCTCTGCGGCAGTCATCTCGTTACAACATCTGTGCTGTCGTTTCGGTGTCGACGCCGCGCTGCCGTTCCGCCATTCGCCTTTCTGCACTGTGTCCTATTTAACCATTCATTTCCTCACAAGGAAATCATCATTTCCCATCGCTCATCTCAGACGGATTGAGCAATTAATTAAACTCAAGTGCTTTCTGTTGAGGAATATCTGCGATGAGTCAAAGCGTCTCATGGCGACACACAAGCTTGAGGCGGTGACACTGGCATTTCGGGTCCCATTAAAGCCCGCTAGCATCCTGCGGTTGAGTTCACAATGGTTTTTCCCGCAAAATGCATCACTAATTAGATGAGACACAGAGCTAGCTCAGAGAGCTCAATGGGTCTTCTGCCCCCCTTCCCATCCCAATGTGTCCTTCATAGCAGCTTCCGCCTGGATTTGTTTCACTGCGATTTAAAGGTCATTTCCTGTAAGTTGCCAAGGAGCTTCTCAGTTCAGTAAAAGACAATACAAAGAGCAGTTTTAGCATATCTCTCAAACTCCAGGACATGTAACCAAGGACATTATGTAAATTGATAGGCATTTTAATCAAATTTCATTAACATAAACAATATGATGTGGGGCTTTCACAATATCAGATTTTCACAAAAAGAATCCACAATAACAACATTATTGTAATATCTATAGAAATTCCATCTTTAATTGTGTTTTTGTTCGTTTTGTGTTTTCTCTTTTTTGTTTAGTAAATCACATTCAAAATAGTGTATACTTCAGTTTTAGGCACACACTTGTGAAATTCCCAGGGCATTTTCCCTATGGGGAATCCTCACCACCATTTTGATGTGTGTTCCACTTCGTCAAGTGGACCAGTGAAGTTTATATGGACAGACCCTTAACCCCTTGATTTTGACCGAGGGAGGGAGATAAGAATTGAGGCAGACATATATATTCTATACTGTAATAAATAAATAAATAAATAAATGTCAATTAACAATGGATTATAAATACACTTCATTATTCTGAAAATACCCGAGGTGGTTTTAAGAACACAAACTATATATTGTCACCTTGAAGTGTTTGTTGTCTTAATATTTCATCATTCAAAGGCAAATCGATTCTATCTTCTTTTATTCAGTTACAGCGATAGCCCATATTAGGATTTCCTTATGCAAATTTTCAACGGCTTCTGGTATGAATGAAACATATTTATAGCAGTAAATAATGGCCAATCCATTAAAGTAATACTTCTCTCAAAATAAATTTGATGTAGACGATAATATGTTTTTCTGGAATTCTTTTAATAGCATTTTAAATTGCAAATTTATAAAAAAAAAGCTTTAAAAAAATCCATCAGAACCAAACAGAAAATCCGGGCTAAAGAGCATGTATTGAACTGTGGACTAACTGCACTGTTGCAACCAACACTACCCCCCAACCCACCCCCTTCTGGGTGGTACTCAAAAAAATGTCCAAGGTTTGGCAGTTCTGATATTATATTACATGTGCATTGTAATTAATGATTAGTTACAATGTAAGTACATAGTAGTTAAGGCCACTTAATATAAAGTGGGACCTATAAAATTCTTAAGAATTTTTACAAATGCATGCAAACCAAAACCAAATTAATACAAACAATGAAAACAATGGAGGACCCTGCACATCGAAAAATGACGCTGAAGGGGTACCCTGCGCATCAAAATGCAACGCCAAGGGGTCCTGACCAAGCGTCAATTTGTGAGTTGGGAGTGAGAACATGTATGACGGAGAATCCTTCTTGCAGAATGGTGCACCCCGTCTTTTTATGAATTCTAAAAAAAACTCTCACACTGGGGAGTCGTGATAGAGAAATTACACACTGCGTCTTCTTCTTTTATATGTTTTACAATGGGTGTAAACCAGCACAGAGGTCTGATATCGCCTCCTACTGTACTGGAGTGTCAACCAGATACTGTATTGCAACATTACAGTAATAGTACAACATTGCAGTATATAGAAAGACATCCCTAATATGATGTTAAATTTGTAATAGTAATTGAAATCAATCACATATCAATATTTGCTGACAAAAGACTGTGATTATTTAAGATATTGCAGTATATTGCGACACCTCTAAATTGAAAAAGATCCAAAATGAGATTACAAGACATTACATTTTATGAGAACTGGCATCTGTCACGTTTAGTTAGTACTTCAGGGTTGGATTTATCCAATGGCTTATGAAGGAATGTATGTGTGGGTTAAGCGGCATGATTTAAAGCATTTATGTTCTTAATAATGAACTTAATAATGGAAACTAAATGAATGTGTCATAATGACAGCCCAAATTATTACTAATTACAGCAGGCACCTGCATCTAATGCAAGACAGCCAAACTCAATAACACAGCAATTACGTTGCATTAAAACACTATAGCTTCTCGCTCAGATTATTGGCTTAGATTTAAACTAAGCCTCATGCCCAGCCAGCTTCCCTCCCTTAAAGGCAGCAGTGAAATGTAATCCTTATTACTGGAACCCCAGGAGAGGATTAACAGAGTTTATTAAAGCACTTCATCAGGAACCTTGAGTCAAGTTGACACTTGGCACATCACACGGACACGTACATCAAATGACACGACCCTGATGCGACATGGATGGGTTTGCCACTGAGATGCTGGCCAAAGATGCTTATTACTTTTTGGCATGGGTCACTATCTAATTCCATCCAAATTCCATTCCATTTTTTTTATTAGCTGTTTTAAGTACAGTTTTTTAGTTCCAAGATCCAACTAAGAGCCAAGTAAGAAGTGTTTCTAGATCAGTAGGGTGAGGTTAAAACTGGGGCATCATATTTCTGTGACTGTTGGTGTTAGTTTAGGATTAGGACAGAATGTGGGAGAGACTTACTACGATGTTTGTTTGACAAGAATATAACAAAAGTTGTTTGATATAGGAACACATCCAGGGATGTTTTCTTTGAAGAGGCAAGGAAGACAGTGCCTGCTATAAAGAAAAGAATCAGCTGTACAAAAATGAAACAAAATTTATATTGCAAAATATGAGATTAGATCAGCCCTGGCTTATTGGAAATATGTGCTTTTGGCCAAGTTTCTGCAACACTGATATTACGTACCTTATTGCACATTTTGCTGCAATTTCAAAGTGAAATGTCCGAAGAGTGTCGTCAAAAGGTTAAAGCTCTGTCGTGTTGAAAAATAACATACCTCCTACACAGATGCTTTTTATGCTTTTGAAAACATTTTTTCTCTCTCCATAGACGGAGGTTGACCCAACTCCAGTTAGGCTATAGCCTAAGTAATCTAATGTTAGTGTAATCTGTTAACAATGCACATTACAGGTCCTTCTCAAAAAATTAGCATATTGTGATAAAGTTCATTATTTTCTGTAATGTACTGATAAACATTAGACTTTCATATATTTTAGATTCATTACACACAACTCGAAGTAGTTCAAGCCTTTTATTGTTTTAATATTGATGATTTTGGCATACAGCTCATGAAAACCCAAAATTCCTATCTCAAAACATTAGCATATCATGAAAAGGTTCTCTAAACGAGCTATTAACCTAATCATCTGAATCAACTAATTAACTCTAAACACCTGCAAATGATTTCTTAGGCTTTTAAAAACTCCCAGCCTGGTTCATTACTCAAAACCGCAATCATGGGTAAGACTGCCGACCTGACTGCTGTCCAGAAGGCCATCATTGACACCCTCAAGCAAGAGGTCTGTGGGAAGGAAAAAATGTGGCAGAAAACGCTGCACAATGAGAAGAGGTGACCGGACCCTGAGGAAGATTGTGGAGAAGGACCGATTCCAGACCTTGGGGGACCTGCGGAAGCAGTGGACTGAGTCTGGAGTAGAAACATCCAGAGCCACCGTGTACAGGCGTGTGCAGGAAATGGGCTACAGGTGCCGCATTCCCCAGGTCAAGCCACTTTTGAACCAGAAACAGCGGCAGAAGCGCCTGACCTGGGCTACAGAGAAGCAGCACTGGACTGTTGCTCAGTGGTCCAAAGTACTTTTTTCGGATGAAAGCAAATTTTGCATGTCATTCGGAAATCAAGGTGCCAGAGTCTGGAGGAAGACTGGGGAGAGGGAAATGCCAAAATGCCTGAAGTCCAGTGTCAAGTACCCACAGTCAGTGATGGTCTGGGGTGCCATGTCAGCTGCTGGTGTTGGCACGACCTGGCACCTGCTCACAGTGCCAAAACCACTGGTAAATGGTTTACTGACCATGGTATTACTGTGCTCAATTGGCCTGCCAACTCTCCTGACCTGAACCCCATAGAGAATCTGTGGGATATTATGAAGAGAAAGTTGAGAGACGCAAGACCCAACACTCTGGATGAGCTTAAGGCCGCTATCGAAGCATCCTGGGCCTCCATAACACCTCAGCAGTGCCACAGGCTGATTGCCTCCATGCCACGCCGCATTGAAGCAGTCATTTCTGCAAAAGGATTCCCGACCAAGTATTGAGTGCATAACTGAACATAATTATTTGAAGGTTGACTTTTTTTGTATTAAAAACACTTTTCTTTTATTGGTCGGATGAAATATGCTAATTTTTTGAGATAGGAATTTTGGGTTTTCATGAGCTGTATGCCAAAATCATCAATATTAAAACAATAAAAGGCTTGAACTACTTCGAGTTGTGTGTAATGAATCTAAAATATATGAAAGTCTAATGTTTATCAGTACATTACAGAAAATAATGAACTTTATCACAATATGCTAATTTTTTGAGAAGGACCTGTATATACCCTTCTTTTTAGGCAAGTACCAGATAATACGTTTCATGTCTTGAAATATTTTTAATATGACGGAAACTAACGTGATCACAATTTCATAAAAAACATTGTAGCAAAGATCACAGTAACCTATCAACAGAACAGAAGTGTGTATCACACACTGCGTATTGTGAATCATTTGATTCAAAACTGGACTTCAAAGCACGTATGGCAAATAAATAGATTTATAACCAGATTTTAAAATGCGTATTGTGAATCATTTGATTCAGAACAGGACTTTAAAGTGCATATTGTGAACCATTTGATTCAAAACCGGACTTCAAAGCACGTATGGCGAATAAATAGATTCATAACCGGATTTTAAAAAGCGTATTGCGAATTATTTGATTCAGAACGGGACTTTAAAGTGTGTATCGCAAATATTTTTTTAAAACAGGAGTTCAAAGTATGTATCACAAATTATTTGATTCAGAACCGGGCTTTAACGTGTGTTTTGCAAATCATTTGATTCAAAACGGGACTTCAAAGCACGCATGGCGAATCATTTGATTCAGAACTGGATTTTAAAGTGTGTATCGCAAATCATTTGATTCAGAACCGAGCTTTAAAGTGTGTTTTGCAAATCATTTGATTCAAAATGGGACTTCAAAGCACACATGGCGAATCATTTGATTCAGAACCGGATTTTAAAGTGTGTATCGCAAATCATTTGATTCAGAACCGAGCTTTAAAGTGTGTTTTGCAAATCATTTGATTCAAAATGGGACTTCAAAGCACACATGGCGAATCATTTGATTCAGAACCGGATTTTAAAGTGTGTATCGCGAGTCATTTTCATCAAGTTCATCTCAGCTACTGTTCGCTTGGAAGAAGACACACTGAGAGGAATAAACACAGAATTCACCTCAGATGAAGAACAGAATGCGACGCTGATGAGCAAGTAATGTTTCTTATTTGCATTAGTTAACGTGATATTCTCACATAAACTTGAACACAAAGCTGGGTTTTTCCAAAACTATAACTCCTGGCTAAAAGGTTTGAAATTGAGTAAAAAGGATAGGTACAATTCATACAATACAATACAATTAATTGTATCTAAATTCTTACGACGCAATGAAGTCTTCATGCTCTAATATAAAACACGATATAAAAGTAACAGGACTGTACTGTTTTTAGCGATCGCATACCTGCATCACATATGACTGTTTCACTTGAGTCTGAGGTAGTTTTATTAGCATTATTTGTACGGCAGTACCAGGGGTACTTCAGTTTTTGCGATCGAGTAAGTGCACAGATATAATAATTCACTGATGTAATTGTGTTTACATTGGCATAAAATTGAAGTATATATACTTGTTTGACGTTACAAATCTGTTGTTTTTGTTATACATGGCTATTAGTGATTGATAGTAGTTATAATAATATAGTTTCTTTTATTTTGTTATCAGCATTTGTAAGTGCACTGTAATCTAATATTTCTAAAATCTAATATTTTACTGATGTAATTATGTTTACATGGTCATAATTCAAACAGTATTTGTACTTGTTTGGCATTACAGAAACAGTGATAATAATATAGGTTCTCTAATTGTTATCTGTATGATCACCCTTTTTTAGCAGATTTGCTAGTGAAAAGTGTTAATATATCTTCACATTTGTAGCACTGCAAGCATGGCACAACACTTTTCCACATAGAGGAATTACAGTGAAATAGATGAAAATCTTTGAGCTTTCCCACATTCTTTCTTCACAGCACTCCAACTTGATAGGCGAACATTAGCTTTGATGGGGGAACATTAGCCATTGTGGGAGTGTCTTTTGTCTGTCCTTGTGTGAATTACATGAATATTCAGAGCTATTAACACTCCCATGAATATGGCAATGCTGGCCAAAAACTTACTTTCAAAATTCAAATCATTATATCATTGTTTGTGATGAAGTGGTCAGAATGATTCTCACATCACTGTGAAGTAAATATTCTAGCCTACAAGACTGATTACTCAAATGATTTTTTTTCTACAAAATGCAAACATGTACATCCATCTTTCTCACATATTATTGTAGCACAGTTTGTGGTGAATACAAAAAAAAAATACATATGGGCAATTAGTATGTTATAAGTAGCTGAAATAAGCACAAATGTCAACACACCTCAAGGGGCCCAAAATCACCTCAGACCCCAGAGGGTTAAAACAGGAGTTCAGAGTGCGCATCGTGAATAATTTGATTAAGAACTGGGCTTTAAAGTGGGCTCAGATATCACCTCTTTCGCTCAAACTGAACTTAAAATGACTTAAAATTATGATCTGTAAGTGAGCTGTTTTTAGCAAATAATTAGTCAGGTTAAATTGAAGCTGCACCTTTGTGCTTGTGATCATCATAACACTTGTGTTTTCAGAAGATTTAATTTAATGATCCAAAAAAATAGTGACTATTAATAATAATATCCAAGCAACAGAAGAATGCTTTTATTGTATACATTAGTGCATTTATTTTTGCAATAAAAAGACAATGCAGATACACAAACTGACATGTTAAAGTAAATAAAATCTTAATGGTATGTTAGATTAATAGTGTGTTTTACAAACACACATCAAACACACTTTTTTACTTCACAACTCCTTGTTCAAGCTCTTATTCTGTACAGGCTGGACTATTGCAATGCTCTTTTGGCTTCTTCCAGCCAGTTCTATCAGACCTTAACAATTAATTCAGAATGCGGCTGCAAGGCTAGTTTTTAATGAGCCGAGAAGGACACATGTCACACCTCTCTTCATCAGTCTGCATTGGTTACCAATAGCTGCGTGCATTAAATTCAAGGCATTAATGCTTGCCTACAAAACCACCACTGGCTCTGCATTCCTTTACCTGAATTCATTATTTCAGACTTATGTGCCCTCTAGAAGCTTGCATTCTGCAAATGAATGGCACATTATTGTGCCATCCCAAACAGGCATGAAATCACTTTCACAGACTTTCTACCCTCCTGGTGGAATGACCTGCCCAACTCACTCTGAACAGCTGAGTCCTTAGCCATCTTCAAGAATTGGCTAAAAACACATCTTTTCCATCTTTATTTGACCCTCTAACTCTAGCACAATCTTTTCTAATTCTATTCGTTAAATAATGCTCTTTTGAGTGCCTTTTCAAAGCATTTGGATTCACATGAAAAAAAAAAAAAAAGCACAGTATATGTGACCCTGGACCACAAAACCAGTTATAAGTAACACAGGTATATTTGTAGCAATATCTAGCAAAAATACATTGTATGATTCAATTGTATGATTTTTCTTTCATGCCAAAAACCATTAGGATATTAAGTAAATATCATGCTCCATGAAGATATTTTGTAAATTTGCTATCATAAATATCAAAATGTCATTTTTGATTAGTAATATGCATTGCTAAGAACATTTGGACAACTTTAAAGGTGATTTTCTAAATAATTAGATTTTTTTTTTATTCCAGATTTTCAAATAATTTCAAAAAATATTGACCAAATATTGTCCTGTTCTAACAAGCCATACATCAATTAAATACTGAATTATTTATTCAGCTTTCAGATGATGTATAAATTTCAATTTCAAAAAAAATGTTTTGTGGTACATAATCACATATTTACTGTAAACAATAAATTAATAAATAAATAGTACAATTCTGTAAACCCCTTTAGTCTCAATGAGTTCTCTATGAATCTGCTAGGAATAAATCTGTTACCGCTACAGGACCATTGAATAGCAAACCCCTGTCTGCCCCACGGCATCCATCAACTCAATAAAAGCAATTATTTGTCCCATGCAAAGGACAGGGAGTGAGAAGATGTTGTGAGAGACGAAACAAAAAGCATCTAGCAAAGCAAGCAGAGCAAGTTTTACTTCATTACTGTAGGCTACTTAAGTATTTTTTTCAAGTATCTGTACTTTACTGGAGTAGTTTCATTATGAGTCACATTTACTTTTACTTCACTACGTTCCAAAGCATAAGATCGTACTTTTTACTTCACTACATTTTATAAAACATACCGTTGCTCCTTATAATTTATCACATTCTCCGAGACCAAGAAGCGGTGTCTGATTCTTGAACAAACTGATTCTTTTCAATGAACGTGTTAAATTGGTTCACGAGTCGCACCAAACGATTCATTCACACATTGGAATGATCCAACTGCAGCTGTATAGCTAACAAGCTTGCTGGTGCTAAGTTAAGGTCATTTTTAGATCTGAAGTCTAAATATTTTTATTCAACCACCTAGACAGATTACATATGAGGGGAAAATAAAGAATGTGATGTTCAGAACATGGTAACTACAGTAATTAGTGGCAAGTGATGTCCTCAGTCAGGGATGTTTTTTCACCACAGGTTTGAGAAGAAAAAAAATCATTATGAAAATATAATTATATTTTCCTTAAAATGTTCTTCCTAACTTTAGGCTTTATTCTCATATCATGTATAACTCATGACATTCTGCAAAAAAATAGGTTTAAAACACTTTTTTTTCTTACTGGTGAAAATTAGATGGTCAAATCTGTTTTCTCTCAGGTAAATCGCAGTGTAAGCTTCACAGTGAACATCACTCTTGTCAACGTAGTCCATATCAACGACAAACATATATTATTTTGTGAAAATCAGCAATAGGATTATTTGAGCAGTAGGATTATAAAAAAAGATATGCTAATATAAAATTCAATTAAGTAGCCTATATAAAATTGCAAAATGAACCTATCAGTAGTACATAATTAAGTAAAAAAATCTAATACTTTTGTACTTTCACTCAAGTAAAATTAAAAAAGGAGTACTTTTTACTTTTACTCAAGTACTTGATTTGTGTACTTCGTCCACCACTGATGTCATGTTTACAAAGGTACCAAAATGAAACAATGAGTGCAACTAATCACTGTTTGCCAGATTAAAGAGATACTTAAATTTTTGTTTCAGGCACTTAGCAGTGTGTAAACTAGTTACCTATGAGCAGAACGGTGTACTGTACCCTTTTTTTATTTTATTATTTATTTTTTTAAATGTTTTAGTCTATGTATTTCCTAACCTTTGAAAGCTCATGAAACCAAACCACTCTGGCAGGTTGCTTTGCATGTCAGTCAGACACTTTCTTCCTGCCTAAGTTAGCCAGCTTTTGGATGATATATAATAAGACTTTATGGCAAGAGTGTGTTGCAGTGCATTGGGTAAACATTCACACCTGCATCTGCATACTTGTGCAGACTACGTTTTGGCCTTCAGATGAAACAAATCAAACGACAGTAGAAGTCTTCTTTATTCCTGCAGACTTTAAGTTTCTCCTTGACATAAGTTGAAGTGTGAATATATTTATCCGCTGTATGCATGCAAGTAAAAGAGAAGAAGCTGTGTGTGTGGGAGCAGTGGGGAAGAAGTGAGATGGATTTTGCCCTTTCTGAAGTGGCGGTCAGGTATGGGCAGATAATTGCCGGGCTTGTGCAGCAGAGACGGATGATTACAGGGTTTATTGTCTCTCGCAGGCACAATCAACCTTACCTCATGTCCCTGATTCAGCACACTCACTGCCACTTGATTTATGGGGTTCGGTGGCTCTCTCTCCCTCGCTCAAGCTTCATCATGGCCACTATATTGCTTGAATTCTCTCTCTTATATGCTTTCTTCCTTGTTTCCATCTTGTGTGTACTGTATTTTTTTTCTTTTGCCACCTCTGTGTTTACTAAACTCTGGTGCATATACATGATGGGTAACAAGAATATGGGATTTTGGACGTGGGGATGTTTGCTTATAAATCATACAAATTCATACAAAATCGCCAATTTGTGCAATACTTATGAAATTGGGTTCCATGACCCCACTTCTGAAATATGTTGAATTTCTTTACATTTCATGTTATAAATGTCTCTTCCTGTCATTGTGTCCTGTGAGGTGTGGCCAATTCAATTCAAATTCAATTCAGACCCATGAAATGTGAATCCCTTGAAAAGACTGTCTTATGGAAACAGAAGAGGAGAAAAGCATCCCAGCAGGCCACTCTGACAGTATGAAAGCACTTTTTCTTCCATTTGACATTTGTGACTGGCAATTTTGGAAAAGAAAGACAAGTGACATTCCGCGAAAGAAAGCCACAAGCCTCTGTTTAGGTCCAGAGCAGCATTTACATCAGCAGGAGCTTGGCTATCTTGACCTCATCAGCTGTTTGAGTAGTGTCTGTAGTTTTGAGAGGGAAGATTGCAGTCCACCTCTGCACCCTGATCAATGTCTGCATATTATACAGTCCAGTCAGTGATATGCAGGCTAATCAGGGCATGACTAGTTCAGCCCTGAAACACTAGATCAATCATTTCAACCAAGAACATTTAATGGACACACAAAATGGTGTATACAACATAGACAGGGTTGGGGGCTGCAAGTCTTGTTGGAAAAAACAACGGTGAATGCGAATAATAAAATGCAACTAACTATATAATCATGCACAACAGGATAACAACATAAATTATAGCTTTAAACTTTCATTGATTTTAATGATTTTTTTTCTCTTCTTTCTTTCTTGTGGTACTGCAACTTGAATCAGAACAGTCACTCAATCAATAGTCTGAATCTGGGTAGCATGATCTAATGTATATATATTGAAAGTTTATGAACCCTTTACAATTTTTTATATTTCTGCATAAATATGACCCAAAACTTCACCAGTAATCGACACTCGCTGAGTGATACGATTACAACTCAGTGATACGATTACTCTTATGCTCATCAAGGCTGCATTAATTTGATCAAAAATACAGAAAAAAACAGTAATATTGCAAAATGTTATTACAATATAAAATATTTTTATTTTATTTTAATATCAGTATAATTCATTCCTGTGATGCAAAGCTAAATTTTCATCAGCTGTTACTCCAGTCTTAAGTGTCACGTGATCCTTCAGAAATCATTGTAATATGCTGATTTATTATTAGAATTATCAATGTTTTTTTTGTAACCTGTGATTCTTTTTTTAGGATTCTTTGATGAATAACAAGTTAAAAAGCACAGCATGTATTCAAAATATAAATCTTTTCTAACAATGTAAATCTATGCTACCATTTTTTAATTAATTTAGCACATCCTTGGTGAATAAAAGCATTAATTTCTTTAAAAAAAAAGAAAGAATAAAAATGTACTGACCCCAGACTTTTGAACAGTAGTGTATATTGTTAGAAATCCATTCTATTTTAAATAAATGCTGTTTTTTTTAGCCTTTTATTGATCAGAAAATCCTGAAAAAAGTATCACAGGTTCCAAAAAATATATATATATATTTTTTTTTTTTTCAGCACTGATAATAAATCAGCATATTAGAATGATTTTTGAAGGATCATGTGACACTGAAGACTGGAGTAATGATCCTGGAAATTCAACTTTAATTACAGATATAAAGTTTTAATGTATATTAATATTATATATATATATATATATATATATATATATATATATATAGGTTCCAATGCAAAACCCTCTAAAAGCCATCTCGGTCAAAAATGGGATAATGATACTGAGTGAATGCTCTTGACACATATTATACATCCATCATATACTTTTACTTCAAACTTGCCAAAATCCCACCCTCAGCTAAATCAGAAGTACCAGTACTTACATAGAAACCTATACATCAGAGCCTGATAAAAATGCATTTTTTGAAGAAATGTGTCAGATGGATTTAGAGGCTTTTGCATCTGAACTCTTCATATATATATAACTTATTGATTTACATCATAATAATATTTCACAATGTAATAAAAATGTAAAAAAAAAAAAATTCTGTATTTTTGATCAAGTGAAAACAGCCTTGATGAGCAGTATATATATAATCAGAAAATAGTATATAATAATCAGAAATGTTTCTTAAACAGCAAATCAGCATATTAGAATGATTTTTAAAGGATAATGTGAAAACTCACATCACAATATTGCATTACATTTCAAAACTTTTTTTCTTTAATACAAAATAATTTTTCTGCAATGGATCCATAGATTTTAAAATTACTCATTGAACCACAGATGCCAATAAAGAAAGAAAAAAATTAAATGTACTTTTTGATTAAACAAATGTAGCCTTTGTGAGCATAAGTAGTGTAATATAATATTGGTAACATGGTAACAACATGGTAACCGTATTATAGCTAGTTACAATTTTAAATGTGTTTGATGCATCTTTTCTTATTGGGGGCCCGCGGTGCCATTGCACACCCCTTAATAATGAGTAGCTGTGCCCCTGGTTATAGTAAATGTGAAAGCTATGCATACATTAAAAATCTAGATTTGGATTGTACGTAACATCCGTCATGATTTCATGTGATTGTTTTCTCACTTGTAATGAATTTACACTACCCCTCACATAAACAACTCCCATAATGTCTGTGTTATGAGGCTGTGTGGTGTTTGCGAGCGATACAGCTGGCATGAGAACATCTTCAGTGTAATGACTGCAATCCATTACTAAATGTGTGTGTGTTTGGGGGGGATGGGGGGTGATGTGCAATAGAAAACACTAATCTGCATAATGCACACATACACAACTACTGAGCACTGCCTCAACTGTCAATACAAGGCTTGTTCAATGAAAAAACTAATTTATCATTTTTCATTTGCAGCAGCTATGAAGAAATCATATTTCAGTGGTCACAGCGTGCCCACGCCGATTAACTGGTTAACAAATGACTGATACAGCCAGAACCAAATGTGAAATGTCCTGATAAACAGATCATTCACTGAGCTGGGATCAGGATCTGTGTTTGCTTGGAAGGGAATAAATTATAAGGTTTACATACATAATACTCTAGAACGCATATGTGTGCAGAAATGAATGGATGTAGCACACAGTGTTCAGGTTTGTTTTAAAGGAACAGTTCAAGCAAAAATGTAAACCTGTCATCATTTATTCATCCTAATGTCATTTCAAACCGGGAAGACTTTCGTTCTTTTCGTTCTGTAGAACATAAAAGGAGAACATTTTGGATAACATCTCTCCTTCTCATGCATTTCCAATAAATGGAGACTTGAGTTTTCAAGCTTCAAAAACATGCAAATACAAAATAGCAATACCACGAAAGTAGTCTGAATGACTAGTGCATAAACCAAAATTAAAGTTGTTAGCACTTCGTTACGCTGTTTACCACTGCAGGCAGAACATAACAAGTCTTACAGACCACATTCATAATGTTTATTTAATTTTATTTTATTTTACTATCCCTTTAACACTGCATCTAAATGCAAATTCTAGTCAGGCAGAAGTAAAATGGCCAGTATTTTTCTCAGAAGCCTTGTGCGATGAACCATTACCAAGCCCAAGACAACAGCACTCAATATTGCATGGCAGGACTTGTAAGTGAAGATGGTTTGTGATGTGTGTCAGGCTAAATCCAGCAATATCCTTCCTTTATTGACTAAAAGCTTTTCATTAGGGTAAATAAAACAGAGAAGCCAAGTCCTCCCACCGTGAGAGCTTTTTCCTCCCACTGCAGCACAATTAAAATCCATATTTCACAGTTGGTGAAGAAAAACATCACAAATGTTGAACAACAAATCATTATTTTGAATAAAAAACATTTAAGATACACAGAGGAGAAATACATCAAGCTGACTATTTTTCTTTGGTTTTGTCCCATTTGCAGAATGAATTCATTTTTGTAATTATCAGGGGTATGACGACACTCTCACACTCTCATAGCACGAGCCGTGTAACAGTATATGATGCGTTTTATATGTGCATAATAATTAATGCTCAATTGTGCCCAAATTGGTGAGTGTCCTTCAAATGACCCAACCTCCCGTGAACATTTCAACATGCCACAAATCAATGCGAATGACCTGTGTAATCAATGACCTGACAATAGCAGAGATTTATTCATTCACATGAGAAACAACAATAGTGTCAGAGCTGAGCTGCAGTGGGATTTTTTAAGATTTTTGAGGGGAGGGGGGTTGTCACCTGGCCCTTATGGGACACAGTTTTCACATATTTTTGAAATGTAAAATTGTGTCCATCCCAAAATGCCGAGATGCGGCACATTTATAAAATGTGTATATGTATGGATTTGATCTAGTGTGCTGTGCTAAAATCCACACCAGCATTTACAAAAGTGGCCTTTGATGTGGAAAAAGTGCTTAGTGACATGTCAGGGTCTAGGCAGACATATGCACTTTCCCTTGTTGCAGAGAGTAGCAGTACTGCAAGTATTTGGGAAAAAAAATGTCATTGTTCAAGTAAACGATTTGGATGTTAACTGTTGTTCTTCTATATGCTAATTACATTAATTAAGTGGAATTTAAAAGCCAGAGATCAGCAACCATACAGCTGCACACAATTTCGTGATCATTTGCGATTTGAAAAGGAGGCATACCTTTTTTTTGTTTTTGTTTTTTTTTGTGCGTACGTTTGTTCTCTAAATCACATGTACACACATTTGAGAAATGAGTGTAAGATCAAATGTATGATAATTTCTGTGCAACATTATATAAATGAAGACTGTGAGCTCCAGGCCATCAGCGGCCATTTAGCATTTGTGCTATTTGTGTATATATATTAGGGGTGTGATGAGACACTTATCCCACGAGATGAGACGAGATACAAGACTGGGTTCACGAGAACAAGACTAACTTTTTAAAATAGTAGTTTTATTCAACTGAAAAACACAAAATGCAAAAAAATGATAGGTGAATTTTGATATGATCTTGTACTTTATGAAATGAAACTTATATTTTAATTAATTATATGCAGTAATAAACATGTAAACTAAAGCTGCATGATTCTGGATAATTTGAAAATCTATTTTTTTGTATAAATCTTAACAAAATAACGTAATTTACTAGTTGTTCTGATCCAATGTTCATTGCTTAAGTTGTTATATATATATATATATATATATATAATTCAATCAAATAAAAAAAAATAACTGTGTGTCTCAATTAATAAAGAATTGTTTCACTATTGGACTCTCCTGAATGAATGATTCAATGATAAATACATTCTTAAACGTGCAGTTGTCGCCACCTCCTGGTGGAAGAGGACAAGTGTTGCAATACATACAAGTGTTCAGATACTTTTGTTTTGATCGCTACTGTAACAGTAAGTGTTTATATCCAAACTATAAACTTTTATCCCAGTACTTCTGCTATTTAAAAGTCTGTAACAGAAATAATTATCATTATGTGGTTGAAATGACTGTTTGTGTTGCTCTGTCTGGATCAGCAGCAGCATGTGCTGCATTCACGCCATATCGTAATTACCGTAATTTCGAGATGACAACACGTGACTTTCTACTTGGAGCTGTTCACATCCTCGGACTCGGAATGATGTTTTTCTATGGCAACACTATCAAGCGCACCTATGACTGCATATTTGAATGTGTTTAACACCTGTTTCACATCATAAGCGTCAGTGGAGCGTGAGCAGCGCAATGCAAACACTGCAAAATATTTTGCAAGGATATTGTCACTTTTTTTGCGAGACCAGTCGGATCTCACGAGACATATCGGATCTCGCAAGATCTCGTACCACAAGATCTCATCACATCCCTAATATACAGGTCCTTCTCAAAAAATTAGCATATTGTGATAAAGTTCATTATTTTCTGTAATGTACTGATAAACATTAGACTTTCATATATTTTAGATTCATTACACACAACTCGAAGTAGTTCAAGCCTTTTATTGTTTTAATATTGATGATTTGGCATACAGCTCATGAAAACCCAAAATTCCTATCTCAAAAAATTAGCATATCATGAAAAGGTTCTCTAATCGAGCTATTAACCTAATCACCTGAATCAACTAATTAACTCTAAACACCTGCAAAAGATTCCTGAGGCTTTTAAAAACTCCCAGGCTGGTTCATTACTCAAAACCGCAATCATGGGTAAGACTGCCGACCTGACTGCTGTCCAGAAGGCCATCATTGACACCCTCAAGCAAGAGGTCTGTGGGAAGGAAAAAGTGTGGCAGAAAACGCTGCACAACGAGAAGAGGTGACCGGACCCTGAGGAAGATTGTGGAGAAGGACCGATTCCAGACCTTGGGGGACCTGCGGAAGCAGTGGACTGAGTCTGGAGTAGAAACATCCAGAGCCACCGTGTACAGGCGTGTGCAGGAAATGGGCTACAGGTGCCGCATTCCCCAGGTCAAGCCACTTTTGAACCAGAAACAGCGGCAGAAGCGCCTGACCTGGGCTACAGAGAAGCAGCACTGGACTGTTGCTCAGTGGTCCAAAGTACTTTTTTCGGATGAAAGCAAATTTTGCATGTCATTCGGAAATCAAGGTGCCAGAGTCTGGAGGAAGACTGGGGAGAGGGAAATGCCAAAATGCCTGAAGTCCAGTGTCAAGTACCCACAGTCAGTGATGGTCTGGGGTGCCATGTCAGCTGCTGGTGTTGGTCCACTGTGTTTTATCAAGGGCAGGGTCAATGCAGCTAGCTATCAGGAGATTTTGGAGCACTTCATGCTTCCATCTGCTGAAAAGCTTTATGGAGATGAAGATTTCATTTTTCAGCATGACCTGGCACCTGCTCACAGTGCCAAAACCACTGGTAAATGGTTTACTGACCATGGTATTACTGTGCTCAATTGGCCTGCCAACTCTCCTGACCTGAACCCCATAGAGAATCTGTGGGATATTGTGAAGAGAAAGTTGAGAGACGCAAGACCCAACACTCTGGATGAGCTTAAGGCCGCTATCGAAGCATCCTGGGCCTCCATAACACCTCAGCAGTGCCATAGGCTGATTGCCTCCATGCCACGCCGCATTGAAGCAGTCATTTCTGCAAAAGGATTCCCGACCAAGTATTGAGTGCATAACTGAACATAATTATTTGAAGGTTGACTTTTTTTGTATTAAAAACACTTTTCTTTTATTGGTCGGATGAAATATGCTAATTTTTTGAGATAGGAATTTTGGGTTTTCATGAGCTGTATGCCAAATCATCAATATTAAAACAATAAAAGGCTTGAACTACTTCGAGTTGTGTGTAATGAATCTAAAATATATGAAAGTCTAATGTTTATCAGTACATTACAGAAAATAATGAACTTTATCACAATATGCTAATTTTTTGAGAAGGACCTGTATATATATATATATATCAGTGGCGAGCGGTGACTTTTTTTACCGGGTATGCTGAGTGCTGAATCCCAGCCCCCAACCAGCTTTTAGGACAAACTTAACGAGGAAAACACTGTGGCATGTGTCGATTTAAAAGTATGCACATTTCCTACCTTATTTGTGAATAAATCTCATCTCCAATCATTCTTGTATCATTTCAGGTTTATCTGTAGTTATTTTAATGCTAGAAAAACATAGCTGCTTTTCCAAATAAAAACCGCAAAACAACGTTTACATGTATTCTTTTATGATACGTAATATTAAGAGGGTGGGGAGGTGGGGGATTCCCCGTTCTATATCTCTGCTTTGACTGAATTATTTTATTATTATTATTATTATTATTATTATTATTAATCACCAGTGAATATAACTCCCACCCAGGTGATACTACGACCATGCAAAATGCAAATAATAATAATATATTTAGAATATTGCCAAGTTGCAAACAACAATAAAAAAATAAATTAAAAAAAATCAGATTTTATTATTTCCTCTTTTCAGTTGTGCATCAAACACAATGTGATTTTCGGCAATCGAAATCTGGCAGCAACAGCGCATTTTTCCGCTTGGGCGAGTGCTTCGCGGACAGCTTACCTCGCCAATGAAATCACGCGCATATCAGCGAAAGCAGTGAACGCGCGTGAATCCTGAGGAGTCATTGCAATAGAGCGGAGGCTAGTAAGCTGCAGAGAATCCGCTTGCCCGGAAGCTTCCGCATGTGACATTTACAGAGAATTGCCATTGTTTGGCAAATAAATAATTTGACGTACTTATTCCCAACTCTTTATTACACTTTAAGTTACATCACAAACACAAGGGATCAACTGACAACCATGTTTATATTAATTAACCCGTGATCGCATTCTCTCAGACGGCCTGGGTATGCGGAGCATTAGCAGCTTATATGGACGGAACGCCACTGATATATATAATTTTTAGTTCATTTTAGTTTTTCAGTTTTTCATCCAATTATGTTGTTTTAGATTCATGCCAGTTAACAAAACTGTTGTTGTTTCTGAGTTTGAGCGGCTAATAACATTCCTGGTGAGGCGATATCTATGCATTGCAATTCCCCATTCTCCATTTTTAGAAGTGCTTTTTTGCACACTTTCTGATTAGTCATTCACGCACCTCTGATGTAGCACACACTCCCATGACCTCTATTTAACACCACATGCCATTGTAGTAAATGATTGTCAGCAGTTGTAACAGTAACATTGTTCATTTGCATTCGTACTGACAGTTTCTGATGCTTCTGAATGAATTATTCCTGAAGTGTGCTAAGTTTAGCGACCTGCCGTGGAGATAGGTCAGACATCCCCCACATGAACTACATATAAAAATACATATTTTATGGCCTCCATTAATGTAAGTTATGCTGCCGCGGTACCCTTGAGCCACTTCGTGCACTTCATAGTGTGGCCAGTGTCGACAAAATCAATGGAAAGGCACAATGTGGAGTGATGAACGTGCTTGTGAATGCTATGAATGGAAGGAAGCCCGTGAATGGGTTTAATGTTGAGACGCAGAGACCTTCCCTGCAGCTCATTGAAGAATCTCAAAAGGATGCTCTAAATGAAAGGCCATTGGCTCTGCATTAAACTCCCATAATTCACAATAATGAGCCTGTTTAGCGGCTTTCAGTTTGACGCAGGGGATGAATGCCGCCTGGCACAGTTGGCAGAGATGGGCGGCACAGGGGCCAAGGCGCCTGTGAATGGGATGATTAGATGACCACACTTAGTTAGATCATCACTCTATTTCATTAGTCAACCTCGGGAAGAGGAAATGGCCGTATCATGTACACACCCGTCAATGAACAGCTTTGAACAGGATGGCCCTTTTAACCCTTGCCCTTCCATCTATTTTTAACATCCCTGTTCATATATGTGCTTCTCTGGAGTGCTCTGATGCTCCCCTGAATTAACTGAAAATTTTCTTCCTGCTCACTTTGCTCTTATATATAAGGGTTAAAACTTTCAAACATAATAAAAATAATAATAATAATAATAATAAGTATTATTATTATTATTATTATTATTATTATTATTATTTCCAACCTTGCTAATGTCCCTCTAATTTGTGTGTTATTTTCTAGCAAGAATCATTGAATACACATTTAAATTAATACAATTAAATGAGCAGAAGGGTTGGAATTTGTATAAAAGTGTGTAATTTGTCTTAAGCTGTAACTTATATAATGGCTACAAGCCAAATAATGGCTTGTAGTTATTGATAATCTTATTAGAAGTTTAGGAAAAAGTAGTAACAGGGTTGAACGGTGAATCACAGTTTAAAAAATATATAATAAATACAATTCTGTCCAAAATAAAGAGTAAAAAAGCACCCTGTTAATGTAAAACAATAATATGTGTGATCATGTTATGTTCTGATAAGAAACATGGAACAAATATTGCATTTATGTTGCTACAGTTTGGGCCCAAATTATGATTTTCATAAATTTAACATATACAGTCATGGCCAAAAATATTGGCACCCTTGCAATGAAAATTGTGCCAATTACAAAAGTTTTGGTATTCACATGCTTATTGTTTTTGTTTGCACTGCACTAGAACAACACAAAAAAATTTCACACAGAACTAATGGACTAAAAAAATGGACTAAATTATTGGCACCTTGTCAAAATTGTTTCAAGCATGTAATGCTCATGTAATGAGCAAATAAAAATATTGAACAGTTTTGATGTTGACAGTATTTTATGCTGGATATGCTGTCCAAATAAAAATGTGCAAAATAGGACTTGAAACCTTAATAAAAAATAAAATATTATTTTCAACCCTGTTACTGTCATGTCTGAATATAGTTTGAAACACTGATTTGCTGATGGAATAAACATAATATTTATATTAATACAATTGAATATGTGCATTTATATATACATAAATACCAGAATGGGTAACAGGGTTGCAGATTTTTGTATAAAGTTGTCATTTAGGGGCTCACTGCTTTGAGGCCAAATCACCAAATCACCAAATCACTGTCTGTAGTTATTAACAGGATAACAGAGTTGAACAGTAAATACACACACACACACACACACACACACACACACACGCACACACATATGTGTGTGTGTGTGTGTGTGTGTGTGTGTGTGTGTGTGTGTGTGTGTGTGTGTATTTCGACAGGATCCAGCATATATTATTGTCAACATAAAAACTGTCCATTATTTTTATTTGTTATATAAAACAAATAAAAATAATGGACAATTTTTATGTTGACAATAATATATGCTGGATCCTGTCGAAATAAATGGGTACAAAATAAGTCTTGAAATTAATAAATTATTTTTTTCACCATGCTACTGCCATGTCTGAATACAGTTAAAAACACATATTTTCGTTATTGTTAATTTGTAATAAGAAACATGGAATAAACATAATATTTACATTAGTAAAATTAAATATGTGCATAATTAACAGAATGGTTAACAGGTTGTCTGTAGTTATTAACGGGATAACAGGGTTGAAAAGTAAATAACAGATTTAAAAATAAAAATAATGTACAGTTTTGATGTAGACAATAGTAAACATTATTAAAAATAAATAAATATCTAAATAAATAAATATAATTTTCCCTGTTACTTTCATGTCTGAATACAGTTTAAATGAACAACATTTGTGTGATTTTTGTGTTATTTTTTAGCAAGAAACACTAAATAAACATAACATTTAAAAACTACAAGCAAACAACAAACAAAAAATAGGATAGATAGATAGATAGATAGATAGATAGATAGATAGATAGATAGATAGATAGATAGATAGATAGATAGATAGATAGATACTTGCTAGTTTGGGGCCAAATTATGTTTTTTAGGTTATAATGTTAAAAATGGTAACAGGGTTGAACAGTGACAGGTATAGCACTTGCATTATTGATTGTCAAGTCCACTGATATGACAGTCCAAAAATGATCAGCTGTACAGTAGATCTTTCACATGAGCATCTCCTGTGCCGCTGCATCAGAAGCTAAATTATGCACGAGGTGGAATTAATCAGCTGTGACACAATGACAGCTCAGGACACTTGAGACAAGACCTAAGGACATCGAGAAGCTTATTTTTAAAAAGGACTGTACAAAAACAGGCCCTTTCTTTTGCTCAGCGGCACCACAGTGGTTCTGATAAACTCAAAGCAGTGATGTGTTATGTCGCCACAGAGGACAAATAGCTAATTTTCTACTTTCCAGGTGGAAAAGCAGCTCAGAGCTATTCCAAGGTGAACGCATGTGTCTTTTGTCAGAAACATGTTTAGAGACGTAGAGTGGTAACTATACAAAAAGAGGCAGATTGTTTTGTAATGTCCACCTCTAACTGAACCTGGAATAAGGCCATTCGCTCACCTACCCACCAACAGCTCCGGCAACCATGAAATTACTGCTGGGAGCACTTCTTTTTTTTTCATTAGAAATGTTATACAAGACAAAATGACCTGCTCTTTGCTTTAAACAGCCAGCTAGCACAGCTGATTACTGTGATGTTGCTGTATGTATCAAGCAAATGTGAACATGTGTGAGCAAGCATGCAACATGCAGGGAACGTTATAAAGAAATGGCTGAAATTATGAGGAGCAAGTGCTTAATATGACATTAGTATGACAAGACATGCATTAATCTGGCATTATGAACATGAAAATAACAGATTAATGAGACTGAACAAACACATGGGGTGAATTAGTGTTGACATTTGCTCACAGCACACACTGGGCAAACAATATTATATTAGATTTTATTTTGCATTTGAGGTCCCGAAATCCGTCACAAAGGTGGTATTTATTTGCATATTTATTTATTGCACAATTGATTTGCAGCATGGGGGGGTTTAATTAAATAAGCAAATACGCTAATTAATTTATTCAGTGTGGCTTCTCTGTAACTATGGAAACGTATAACTCATTGTTTATTTAATTTAAAAATTAAATGCAATTAAAAAATTTAAATGTAAGTAAACATTTTACATGCACTTTCATTCAAAGGCAAATTATTGCAAATGAACCCAACCATGAACATTATTTATGAACATTATTCACCAATCAATCAAGCAATTAATCAATCAATCAATAGGTGGTGAGGGTAATAGCGTATAAAGATATCAGATAAAGGTCCTACTTTATATTAGGTGGCCTTAACTATGAACTTACATCAAAAAGTAAGTACAGTGTACTTTTTGTTTACTTTTTGCATTATAAATCACTTTTGCTGCTATTATACGGTTAAGATTAGGAACAGGTTTGGTGGTATGGCTGGGTTAAGGTGTAAGGTGTGGGTCAACAGTGTAATTACAAATAGCTGCAAGCAGTGCAAGCAAGTTCAAGTGCTTTAAGGCATTTAAGCACACGTGACAAAAGAGATTATGTAGCAAGGTAATTTACCATAGAAATATCATGTTTTGTAATGTTAATGACTGTTATAGTGCCAACTGTCGGGTTTTCATGAAGTTTTGAGTTTTCCTTCAGGCTTTATGAGATTTTGGGTAAAGCTCTTTTTCTAAACGAACCCATTAAAGCTTCCCAAACGGGTAAATTCCAACATTATTATTATTTTTTTTTTTTTGGATAATTATTGGCCTAGATAGTATTGTACTGCAGTTGTATTTTTCCAGATTGAGCAAAAAACCTCGGACTAGTTTGCAAAAGTAGGTTTTTTAGATCTACTCGATCATTTAACAAACAATTTAATTGACAGCTGTGGTTCTAGAGGCAAAGTTGTCCAGAATGAAGAGTTCTATCATATGATACCAAAATTGTGTGACGTACAATCATTTACACGCTTGAAAAATGCGTTATGCCCCCCAGTGGCTAATTTATTTCAATTTCTCTCAGACCTTTGGAGCCATGAGACAAACAGGTCCACCAAGTTTCATTCCCGTCGAGTAATCTTAACCAACCTTGTCTAACAGGTGCTCAAACTTTTGTTGGCCAATTGTGGCCATGTTTTTTGAGTTTCTTTCCCTGTGACCTCAGATTGAGCTCTTCTGAAGAGTTATAGGCATTTTACTAAAAGTGGCCCTGCCCCTTTCAAAAGTTTTGGCACCCCTTTGCAACAGTGAGTCAAAAGTTTTTTTGATAATTAATGATATTCACTTGTTACAGAAAATCTGTAGCGCCTGGGTTACGTTATCAGTGGTGTAAGTACTACCATCCCTCCAAGTTTCAAGTCCCTATGGCTTACGGTCTGGTCTGCACGGTCAGTTTTACATGGAGATTGCTGATCCGTGACCATTCTAACAATTGCAATAGGGTTTCAGCACTACACGCCTGAACCCCTAATTACAGAAATTAACTACAGATGTAACTACATACAGGTATTTGTAAAAATAAATAAATAAATAAATAAATAAAAAATGTGCAATAAAAAAAGCATGTATGTACACAATAAGTGCATTGTATTAAATGATTAATTTAAATGTAAGTACATAGTAGTAAGTTTACATAGTAGTAGTAGTTCCTGAATCCTGAACAGTTGGCCACTGCAGTTCCTTGATCCAGTTTGTATCCAGATGGTGGGTCAGTACATATAGACCACCTCTACAGGTTTGTATGGGAGTATAAACTACTTGTTTATTAGTCAGAGGAGAACTGACCCCCCGACTGAGCCTGGTTTCTCCCAAGATTTTTTTTTCTCCATCAGTGTCACAGATTGAGTTTTGGTTCCTTGCCACTGTCGCCTATGGCTTGCTCAGTTGGGGACAACAACTAAATTGGGGAAAACTAAATTGGGGACAAACAATTTATTAATTTGGAACTATTGATTAATTTCCTCAAACTAAAATTGTTTAAAGTTTTTTTTGAATTATTGATATATTACTTTCCCATTTGATACTGTAAAGTTGCTTTGACACAATTTGTATTGTAAAAAGCGCTATATAAATAAAGCTGACTTGACTTGACTTGAGTAGTTAAGGCCACCTAATATAAAGTGGGACCCACCCGTTTTTTTTTGTTTGTTTGTTTGTTTGTTTGTTTTTAGAAAATTAGATTAAAGTTACACATTAGACCAAAACAAGTTGATGTAACAGTGATGACATCATAAGGCTCTGATCGGCTAATAATAGCTCCAGGATTTTATCAGTGGCCCCCAAAAAGTCACACTTAACAAGTATGAATGTCATTGCATTAGACAACAAAATATCAAAGCAAGTGACATTTATTTCATCAGACATCTGTAGTTGTAATGAATTTCACTTGTGGACACCCGTTTCCCTTCATACCTGCTCTATGTGTTTATATTAGCAGACGTGTGAGCTCTGTTTGAAGTGAAGCCATATCAGCTAAGCCTTGGATAAATGGAAATAAGACCATCATTTGTAAGTTATTCCTCCTTAATGGGTTTTTCTTACTGAACTGCGATGGTAATGATAACCCAGCATGATATTAACATTTTGTTGAGCTCAGGCTGGTTTTGTGTGTTTTGACATGTTTGTTCCTTCCTAATGGAATATTTCACCATTACCCTTTTGAAACATTACACTCCAGGAATCATGTAAATCAAAAATAAAAGCATTATCTTGCTCCAGTTGCTGCAAGGGAGCATGAAACTCCCTTGTCCATTGTATTTTTAAACCTCTGATTTAATGTTTTTTTTTGGGGGGGGGGATTGGGGGAGCGAAAGGCACACTAAGGTAGATATTGAAATTGACTTGATATTTTTTCTTGCCCAGAATAAAAGTGTACTCACATCATTTTATGAGTCATATGGCTGATGTAACAGATAATTGAATAGCATCCATCCACAAGTGTGGGCTATGTGTTTTTGCGGAGGTGTTTACTGTCCTGTGTATGTGTGTGTGTTCCCGCTGGCTCCAGCAGTCTGTAGGCTGTGCAAATGAAAAACAGCGCTGAGAGCCCCTACACCCCGCTGCATGCATGCTCTTTTATAGATATGCTTGACATGCTGCTTTGCATTTTGATTTTCGCATCGGCTGTCTGGCCGATTAGAACTGTACTTGGCTCGAGATGGTTTTAATTAGAATAAACACACCACATCAAAGACTCTCTCCCTCCTAAACCGCTTCTGCAAAACACACTTAGGACACTTCCAATCTATCTTCTTTATTACAGAATACAGCACACGCGTGCACCGAGAGGTGGGGAATTCGGCCGAACCGAGCTGTGCATTATTAAAGACGCGCTCGTCCGCTCTTAGCGTGAGGTGCGCAGAAGCAAACACTCATCAAACGATAAGATGGTATTTATTTTGGCTGTGGCAGAGGACTATGAAGATTAAGTATCCAAGAAGACGTTGCTCATTAATGTGCGCTCATTCTCAGATACAACCCAGGGAGCTGCTGTTCTCGGGAGAAAGCAATATCTGCCTAATGAAACATGAAGTATGAGTAAACTAACTGAAAGTCAATGACATTGTCTTTTCCTGTTCCTCCGGTGTTTGTGTGGTGCAGCTGAACTCGCTTTGATGTGTCCAGAATGATCTCTCTCTCCATTTCTGGGGTACATTCGGGAACTTTCCATTTTGTTGCAATATAAAGTCCAGCGCTACGTCTGCGGTGCTCTTATCCTGATGGATTCTGGGTTCTGTTCATTTCAGAGGTGATTCAGCAGCAGGCAGTGGAAGATTATTACCATGTATACATTCAGCAGATGCTTTTATCCAGAGCAATGTACAACTTTGAACACAACCAGCTAACGTTGAATTATTCCTGTTAGCTGTGCCACTAATGATGCCAAACAGAATCACATAAACGAGTCATTCCTGGTATCCAGTAACATTCTGGCTCCAGAATTCTTCAGGAAAAAAAGTTGCATGTTTTTCATGTTTTTAGCATTCTACGAAAATAGTGACACGTTAACTATTAGGAATACATATTGGTCAAGCTCAGGGACTCAAAAAACAATTATTACTGGTAGATTGTTCAGACACTGGCTGTAAAAATATTCCACCCTGTTATCACAAAATGTTAATAATGTAAATACTAATCAATAATGAGCTTTTCTTGGATGATATATGTCCCTTATGCCATTATAGTATTTTTTTTTTTATTCTTGAAACAATAACAGCAATTTTTGACGAATAGAATATGTCTTGATTATTAAGAACAGGTACTTTTTCTGTGCCCATTTTTGCCAACAGGATGGTAAATAATAATAATAAAAAAAAAATCTGCTCAAAAACATATATATGCTGTTAATGCTCCTCGCCTCACAAAATAAGACAAAGGTATGCCAAATATTTAAGTTTGCTGCCAAATTATTATTTAAAAACACTTGTCTAACAGGGTGGAACGGAGCATAACGGGGTGGAAGACCAGTGCTAACAGGTTCTAACAGTGGATGAGCTTTTTGTCATTGTCCTGCATTGTTTGTTGTCTGTAATGTGTGGAACTGCATATAATATTGATTCAAAACAATACAAAAAAAAAAAAAATCCAGATTTTCTTTGGGGGAGGGACACAAAAAATAGCTCTATGTGTGTTCTTATTACAATCAATTATGATGACAAGTGGCAAAACAATTCTCTCTTCCGGACTTGTTCTGGCTAAAGAAATTAAAGGCTAAATTTACAATTTAGAGAGAACATAAGTTGTTTTTTTGTTTATAATTGAATAAATGCTGTAATTCATTTGAATTAACTAGAAAAACAAAAAACCTTGAAAAACCTTAAAAAAACAAACCTTGATACCTTGGTTTGCTGCTGTGACTTAACTCTTTAAGTTCATTTAAGACTGCGCTTATGAGGATACCGACAAAACAGCATTAAATAATATTTATATCTCCCTGCTCGCCCTGGTGTGTGGTCTTTTTACCTCCAAGCTTTGGTTTTGGAATTTCCATCCTGTTAGGTTTATAGACCTAGCATAACAGGGTGGAACATTTTGAGTTAAGTTAGCCGTAGCTCTTTGAGTGATCAACATTTAGCTTTCTAATCTTCTACAGATAAACAGGACATTTATAACTATGTCAGATATGTTTTTGACTGGACAAACGTTCTCCATAACATAGCCTAACAGGGTGGAACTTTAAGAGTGTGACAAGCAGGATAACATTTAAAAAACGGTAGAAGTGAGAGTCAGTGCTTACTTTAGTTTGTACAGTTGAATTCAAGTGGGATAAATGAACAATATCACTTCCTGAAAATGGTCTCAATGGAATTGCAGTCTATTTCAGAAGGCGAGAAAGTACATACTAACCGGTTGGAAGGTGACTTTAGAGACACGGTACATTATTAAAATAACTATAGTTATTTAGTGGCCCAGAACACTCCAGCAAACTCATAACACAATAGAAGCTTTGTACAGGCAAAACATTTACATCAGAAAACATGTTTGGGTCATTCCTGTTATACAGTGACTTTTCTGTCTCTATGATTTACTTATTCATATTTTCTCTAAAATGTGTCATATATTTATAAGAAATGGCTTTAATTATATTTGTAGGTCTTATTTATCGCATAAACAGAGATAATAGACATTAAAAATACTATTTTGGGTCCCACTTCTATGTACTTACATTTTAATTAATCATTTATTACAATGCACTTGCATGTAATTACATCTGTAATTAATTTATGTAATTACATTTATAAGTACATTGTTGACTCACCCTTAAACCTACCCATATCAACAAACATGTCCCTAACCTTACTTGTATCCCTCCTCAATAGCAGCAAACGTGTTTTGCAATACAAAATGAACACAATAAGTACATTGTACTTATTTTTTTGATGTAAGTACATTGTAGTTAAGGCCACTTAATATTATGTGGGACCCTATTTTGTATTTGACACACCTTTTTATTGATATCGGCATATTTTTAAATAATGTTATAGACTAGGCTAAACTGCATCTAACCATTCATATAAATCATGTGAAACTCTTCAAGCACATCTTCAAGTCATATTTAGGTCCCTGTTTCACATTTGGATCCTTGTTTTAAAAGAACTTTACACCAAATACAATACTATAAAGTTATCTTTATACACTGACAAAAATTATACTAGTGATTATTAGTTGTTGTTGTTGTTGTTGGTTATTATTATTATTATTATTAGAAATTAGAAATATGTATTTTCTCATAGACAAAAACATTCATACAAAGTAATTATAGACCACGTCATACTTAATCAATACATTTTCTTTAGTCATAAGTCAAAATGTTAAAGTAGGTCAGTATATGTTTTGGCTTTTTACAACTTCACCATAAAAAAGCTACAACAAAAACATTTTTACTTAGCTTTAACAAAAGCTAAGTAAAAATGTATTATTAAATAAAAGCATTTTGTTAGTCAGTGTTTAGTTTATATAGTATAGTATTAAATAATGTAAATACCTTAATGTTTATTTGGTCGTCATTTTAAAATGGCATTTGGTGCACACTAAGTGTAAATAGCAATAGAGGCTTTTTACACTAAGTGCAAATAGCGATAGATTATATTTACACTTTAAGGTTTTTTTTGCTATTTATAATACTTATGCAAATAGATGCAATTATCTGCACCTCAGCATTGTAGTACATTAATTACAGTATGCAGTAATTACGCATTGAGTGTAAGTTATCGTTTTAATTCAATTTATTAAATGGATGTTGCCTTATTGGGATAATAAGCCCTCCATACACCTACCGTAACCCTAACTGATACTTTATTTTGAATTTTTCGATTATTTACTTCGTTTTTATTGAAAACAAATGCTTTTTCGATATGATATGTAACTTGAAAATGGTGTGTAAAAAAGATCGTCAGAAGGTGGAATTGAACCCCGGTCGTCCGCGCCGAAAAGAGCTATACACAGGCTTTACCATCTGCGCCACTGGATCTGTTTAGAAATAGTCATCATTTGCGCTATTGACTATCCCCATTACACATTAGTGGGCGGAGTTAGTGTAAAAAGCCGCTGCCAACAAGACGGGCTATTTGTACTTAGTGTAAATAGACACTCCATTTTAGAATATGCTTTTTTTTTTTTTTTATCGTGTGTTATGTATTTTTGTTATATATTATAAAAAAAAAAAAAACTTGCACAGTAAAACACAGTTTCACCCAATCTCATGTTAATCTTGAGTACCTACCCAGACAGCAGCTGACTCTGTGCCGGATTCGTTTTTAAACCGGCAAATCTGCGTTACAGTCACATCCGTTTGAGTGCTGTATCACCGCCTTAGACGGATCCGGGCCTGGTTTCAGTGGGCGCGGACAACTGTCGCAGAGCGGATCCGGGCCGAGTCTGGTCCAGATGAGGGAAAACCAGATGTGTGCCGGTATTGGCCCGTTGTGGCAAAAGACACCGGCCCAAGTCCATTTTGCGGATTTGCAGAGGTATGGGCCGGATCTGGACCAGATGATTTTTGCTGTCTGGGTACAGAGCAGTACTGCATCCTTCATGTTTCCAAAGAGTATTTAGTTTTATCATATTTCTAAAAGAAAGATACATCAAGATACAGCTTTACAATTCTCCCCGAAAAAAACAGCTGAGCTCCTGGAGGCAGAACGTGGGTGGAGCTAAAGAGTCACCAGAACTTGAGCACCGATTGACAACAAAACACAGATATTTGATATTTCTCTACAATTCTTCAACGGTGTAAATAACTAAACATGCATGAAGTAGACCCACCTTAATTGTTTCTTTTTTTATAAGGACTGTTATTTGATTTAAAACAAACTGACGCATTAACAATGAAAAATGCACTTAATGTACATAATTAGTGTGAATAGGCCTTAATGGGCTTTTCTCATTTGTTTTATTCAAAATTTTACAAAATCTATATTAAGCAAGTTTGACCAAACAGGAAATGACGTCATTAAAACTAGCACTTTCAGCACCATAGCGGCTGAGTTCAGTCATATCTTTAGCCTGGAGCCGTGAATGATTTCATCTTCATCATGCATTCAGAGCGGGCAGTGAAATCTCTCTAACCCCGTCACAGAGCGGATGCTAAGCAACCCCGCTCAAACGGCACTCCGGAGGTGGCACAGCCGTCACGGCTCGCATCACAAACGCGGCCCATACCGGCCGTGGCGTTTCAATTAGCCACCGCGAGGAGCACAGGAGCAGAGAGGAGATTAGAAACAACTAAATTCAATTACAGCTGAGCCTCCATGGGTAATCCTTCAAACTTCATCTTGTTAAGATCTAGTTAAGAGTACAGAGGAAAGGACGCTTACTTACTGTTGGATTCCTGAGTGAACTGCATTTATCCTATAGTGAGATATCAGAACATTACACAGCCAGAGATTCCAGTCAATAAGCATAGACATCAAACAAACACATGAGCTCCATTTGAATCCTCTCCCCCAGAGGAAAACTCACACAGCTTTCACAGCTCACGAAGCACAGTGGACCTCTCAGCAATATGGTTTAAGTTGCAACTTTGTCTCAGATGTTTCTCCTAAGGAGAAATAAAGAAGGAGACAATTAACCCTTCGCTAAGATCTGCTCCCTTTGGTTACAGTTCTCACTCAGACAAGCTTTATTCAGGATTTTCAGCAAAATGTGCTCATAAAATAATAATAAAAAAATGGATGTAGATTATTATTAGATGGACTAAAATACATTTTGTGATACTGCAAAGCGCTTTTATCTGAAATGGTTAAATTGCACACATGACTAGAAACTGCTACATTTGACTGTGGAAACTTTGTTGTTACTGTCAAACACTAAAACTATATGCAACCCTGGACCTGAACCAAAACCAGTCTTAAGTAGCACGGGTATGTTTGTAGGAATAGCCAAAAATACATTTCATGGGTCAAAATTATAGATTTTTTTTATATGCCAAAAATCATTAGGATATTAAGTAAAGATCATGTTCCATTGAGATATTTTGTAAATGTCATACTGTGAATATATCAAAACTTAATTTTAGTACACTAAAAGCAATCTAATTAAGAATGCTTTTCTTACTTAGATTTTTTGTCTTGTTTCCAGCCAAAATATCTGAAAATTATTAAATCAAGAAGGATTTTCTAGACAAGCAAAATGTATTGTCTTGTTTTCAGAACAAATAAGTCAAAATTAAGTGAGTTTTTGCTTAAAACAAGCGAAATAATCTGTCAATATGGTAAGCAAAATAATCTTATTTCAAGCAGAAAACTAGATTATGTTGCTTACCCCATTGGCAGATAATTTTGCTTGTTTCAAATTTTAACATATTTTGTCTGAAAACGACAATAATTTTTACTTTAATTTTTACTCCTAAAAAATACATCAATGGAAAACTTATTCAGCTTTTAGATGGTGTATAAATCTCAATTTTAGAAAATGTACCAATATGACTGATTTTGTGGTCCAGGGTTACATATGAATACTATAAAAATGAAATTCTCTGAAGTTATTGATCTTGCAAGTTAAAAAAAAAATAATTATATAAAAATTATATAAAATTTTATATATATGACCCTGGACCACAAAACCAGTCAGAAGTGTCAATTTTTCAAAATTGAGATTTAGTTGAATAAATAAGCTTTGATTGATGTATTGATGTATGGTCTGTTATGATATGACATTATTTGGCTGAGATATAACTATTTGAAAATCTGGAATCAGAGGGTGCAAAAAAATAAAAATATTGAGAAAATCGCCTTTAAAGTTGGCCAAATTGTGTTCTTAGCAATGCATATTACTAATCAAAAATTAAGTTTTTATATATTTACAGTAGGAAATTTACAAATATCTTAATGGAACAAGATCTTTACTTAATATCCTAATGATTTTTGGCAAGAAAAATCTGTAATTTTGACCCATACAATGCATTTTTGGCTATTGCTACAAATATACCCCAGCGACTGGTTTTGTGGTCCAGGGTCACATGTTACTACTATAAGTGCCCCAGTAACAATATTTGTCGATAGCATAGTTCAAATTACTCATTAGTCCAAAATTGGTCTTGGAAGTATATGATAAGAAATGTTTTCACACTGAAATAATTTGGTACCTTGGAAAATCTGAGGGCAGTCTGAGATATTGTTGAGATGTAATCTGAAATAGAGACCTCATAGATTGTTCTAAATTTACTTTCTAGAAGAAAACCAGTGGAAACCTGTTCCTGCTTGTTGGACATGAGTGTCAGAGCAGTTTAGTGTTAAATATATGAATGAGGGGAAGACAACACAGTGATGCCAACCTTTGAGTGAATGTATGGAGAGACAAGACAACAAGCCCCTGAAAGAGTGCTTCAGATAGAGACGTTTCAGTCCTCACAGCCTGCAAATCACCCAGCAGGCATCTGTACAACCGTACGCTCAGCAGTGCCGCAATGCTCAGGGTTTTTACAATGTATTAAAATGAACCAGGCTCAAAGCAATGATTAGCACTTAGCAGTGCAATCAGAAACGACCCACACCGCCCACATTTCACCAGGCAAAAATTTATAATCGCAATACGGAAATCTTGTCATCAGAATTTATGTTCCAGCCTGTATTACTTTTGACGCAATCCCACCCAGCTGTGGCTTATTTACCTAAAGAAGCGAATGCAATTTATGGGGGTCCACGCAGAGGTCACGGAGATATCAATAAAACACAACGTCTGTGCCAACGATATCAGTGCAGCCTGTTACGCTCAAGCAGATGCAGGGTTTTTCTGGTCCGCTAATGTCCTAGATGGCGACTGGCAAGGGTAGAGGGCCCGTCTGCTGTAAATTACCGTTGGCAGGGACAGGTTTTTTTTTTTTTTTTGGCAATGACTCACTACAGGATGCATATGCAAATACAGCCGGCAAGTCATAGAATCATTCCAATTCAGTCTCAAAGTCAATTAACTTTGCCACTCTAATTAACTGTCAAAAACAGCTAAAAGACTGAGAAAGCCATTATGTTTATTGATAAGTGGCACGGGCCGCTCAGCTGGGTCTCCGTTTATAGGTGCAGACAGCTTTGTCAGGCCTGTCAGATTTCTGTGCTTCTTCCACAGTTTGTTCATCGTCGGTTTTGATGCCTGCGGAAAACTTTTGTGCTGACTTTGAAGAAGTGAAAGTAGAACTCGTCTAATTCTTTGGAGAATGTTTAGTCAGATTTCATCTCTTAATTTCCATACAAATGTGGATCCAGACGGGCATGGGATCTTTTGATGAATCTTCAATGAATTCCACTGCACCCATTCAGAATCTTGTCTGGCAGCCAATGAGAGATAGTGCTTCTATTAATCATGTTGTTCACAATAAATCATGTATAGTGGTGTGACAGTTATCTGGTTTTTAGTATGAATGGTACTGATGTGACTTTCATTTGACTGTCAAACTAGTAAGGACGGTCCTGTTTAGCAAACACCAAACATATCAGGTCACATGTACACTAAAATGTACACTTTTTTTGTTGTGTGTTTGTTTTAATGGAAAAAACTTGTCAATGATTAACAATATGTTTCCTATAAATGGTAAAAAGATGTAATAGATCAAACCTTGCATTTAATGCAATTTAATAATAAAATACTGTTATATGTTTTTCAGTTTTGGGAAGTGGAAAAGTGCAAGTCATCTTGTGACGATGCATCTTCAGGATCGAGCATCCATTAGGATGACTAGCATTGTGCTTCTTAACATTGTTCAGTTAATGCTGTGCAAAAACCATTATTATTATTATTTTTGTTGTTTTTTTTGTTTTGTTTTTTTTTACAGAACCTTTGTAGTCCAAACCTATGAATGCCACTTGTAGTCACGCATGAACAAAGACATTATCAAGCGTCAAAAAAACAAACAAACAAAAAAAACCTTTGCAGGTCCTTAGCGATTTCCCAAGGGTCCTTTGTTGTTTCTTTGAGGATTTGATGGTGTTCCAGCACTGATCTTTGGAGATCTCCTCAGGGGAATAACGGTAGAATTTCTTTCCCTTGAAATCTGACCGTCTCGTGAAATCCTCCTGTAACTCTTTACAGTCTAGTGAGCTTTAACAACTCTTCAGGAGTCCTCTGAAATCTCACTTGATCTGCCCATATTGCACTTGAATAGAAATACATTGTGTAGAGCAGGTGACCAAGACAGGTGTTTTGCAGGTCAGGTCAAACTTCACACCTAAATTGAAAAGATCATTCCAGATTTCTTGTCTGAGCTTTATCCTTACAAACCTTTGTTGTTTATTTTAAATTGAATAACAAGTAGGCTAGTAAAGCAGACTTCTAGTGCTCAAAAGTTTAGGGACAGTAAGATTAATTTAATATATAATTTATATATATTAAAAGCCATCTTGGTCAAAAATGACATAATGATACACAGCAAAAATGTTTTTCTTACTTAGATTTTTTTTTTCTTGTTTCCAGCCAAAATATCTAAAAATTCTTAAATCAAGAAGGATTTTCTAGACAAGCAAAACGTATTTTCTAGTTTTCAGAAAAAAAAAAGAAGTCAAAATTAAGTGAGTTTTTGCTTAAAACAAGCAAAATAATCTGCCAATGGGGTAAGCAAAATAATCTTATTTCAAGCAGAAAACTAGATTATTTTGCTTACCCCACTGGCAGATAATTTAGCTTGTTTCAAGCAAAAATTCACTTAATTTTAACATATTTTGTCTGAAAACAAAACAATAATTTTTACTTGTCTAGAAAATCCTTCTTGATTTAAGAATTTTTAGATATTTTGGCTGGAAACAAGACAAAAAAATCTAAGTAAGAAAAGCATTTTTTTTTTGCAGTGTAGTGAGTGAATGCTCTTGACACATATTATACATCCATCAAATACTTTTACTTTAAACTCACTAAAATCCCAGCCTCAGCCCAATCAGAAGTACCGCTACTTATGTAGAAACCAATATATTATAAAATAATATAATACCGATATAATATAAAAATATAATAATATAAAATAATCGTTTTTATTTTAAAATACTTTACTATATAATTTATTCCTGATGCAAAGCTGATTTTCATCAGCTGTTACTCCAGTCTTAAGTGTCACATGATCCTTCAGAAATCATTGTAATATGCTGATTTATTATTATAATTATCAATGTTGGAAACAGTGGTGCTAACAAATATTTTTTTGCAACCTGTGATTCTTTTTTCAGGATTCTTTGATGAATAACAAGTTAAAAAGAACAGCATTTATTCAAAATATAAATCTTCTCTAACAATGTAAATCTATGCTATCACTTTTTATTAATTTAACACATCCTTGGTGAATAAAAGTATTAATTTCTTTCAAAAAAAAAGAAAGAATAAAAATGTACTGACCCCAAACTTTTGAACAGTAGTGTATATTGTTAGAAAACCTTTCTATTTTAAATAAATGCTGTTCTTTTTTAACCTTTTATTGATCAAAAAATCCTGAAAAACATATCACAGGTTATATATATTAAGCAGTGCAACTGTTTCCAGCACTGATAATAAATCAGCATATTAAAAAAATTTCTGAAGGATTATGTGACACTGAAGACTGGAGTAATGATTCTGGAAATTCAACTTTAATTACGGATATAAATTAAATTTTAATGTATATTAATACAGAAAAACATTGATTTACATCATAATAATATTTCACAATATGACATTTTTTCTGTATTTTTGATCAAGTGAAAACAGCCTTGATAAGCATAAGAAACTTCTTTAAAAAAACATTAAATGAGAGGGTGTGTCCAAACGTTTGACTGGTAGTGTATATAAAGTTTTCTATTCCAAATAAATGTTGTTCATCAAAAAAATAATGTTCTTCATCTCAGTTTATCAAAGAATACCATAATAAAAGGAAGAAAAAAAACACTTCCAGACTTTTTAAGCAACACAACCATTTTCAACCAATAATAATAATAATAATATTCAGAAATGTTTCTTGAGCAGCAAATCAGCGTATTAGAATGATTTCTAATGGTTCATATGACACTGAAGACTGGAGTAATGATGTTTTGCACAATAAATAAATAAATAAATAAATATTTAATAGACTGTGGTCATATAACCTACATACAGGAAGCTATTTTGTTGTGACACATATATATATATATATATATATATATATATATATATATACTTTCTCAGTCACTAATCAGTTCAAAAACATATGAAATCAAAATGAATACAGATCATGAATAATTTTTGTGTATCTTATTTTCATGAAAATCCTCATCATGTCATTGACACATGACACTGCGACAGATGTTTTCTACTGAATCCCCTTCAACTCTGGGTAACCTCTGTCCTGCTTTTATCCAGCTGTGCAGATTTGGTCTAAGCCCTAACATCCCTGATAACACTGTAGGTGTAAAAACTGCTCATAAGATCTTTCTCTAATCTACACAGATTCATATTCTCGTGTTCTGTAGCTGAAGATGCTTCACTGTGGTCTGGTCATGTGATCTCTTTATACTCAATGACATCATCTGAAAGAGTCATCTAGCAAAAGTCACTTAAAGATATTAAAAAACAGCTCATTAGTGCTCGAATCGTGAGATCGTGGATTTGAAACTAAGGATATAATAATGTTTTTAGGCAGTAAGAAGCTGAGTCACAGGCCCATTTTCCTGTTCAGAGATGGCAGCTTCACTTTCATACTGTGGCTTCCTTAACTTCTCTCTGAGACCCTCTGTCTAAAATCTTCATTTGACTGTCCTTGAGCATGTGCTCCTTGTCCTTTAGATGCAGATACACTGCTGTGTTTTGTCCGGAGGGCTATGCCCTTCTGTGTTGTGACATACACTCACACTGTGGTGGTTTGGTTTGCTGATGTACAGCTTTAGACATTCCTCATCACAGAACGGTGTGAATGATGGAACTCTGTCCTGTGTTTAGCCTGATTAAAGTGTATGTTGTGTTTGTTGGTCCTGTATAGGTTCTCAAATACTCCAATCACCAGACATTGCTGTTTTCCCAGCTAGAAATGTTTCATGTTCTGGGAGTGTTTTTAGCTGCAAGCTTTATTTTAGTTCCCAGAATATTCTGCGAAAAGGTAGGATAACATTCTCTAAAAAACATTCTAAAAATGTTTATTGATAACATTGTTAGAACAGTATCCTCCAATGTTCTAATAAAACTTGCATTGCTCAGATGTAAATTTCTGGTTGAAAGTGAAAACCCAACATTTGTTTGATGTCAAGCTTCAGTGTCATTAAATAACTCCAAAAACAGCATTAACAGCTTATTTTAAACCAGATTGACTCTATTTCTGTCATACATTTACACAAGTTTTTGTTGAGATTAACAATTTTAGATGTTGATGTCTGTTTGAAAGTAATAGTTTGGTTTGATCTTTTGATGGTGATAAGTGTTTGAAAAGTTAAGTCAAATTGCCCAAATAAAGCAGTGTTTTTCTTTAGCTGTTGTTTTAGCTGTTAATTTCATATCAATGACTGTAGTAATGCATTCCAACGGCATAAGATCCGGCAGTGTTCTAATCAGATAATCTGTATTTCTACCTGTAATTTTTAAAACACATTGTTCACAAATTATTTTAAACTATTGAATGCTTAGACACACACAAACAATAAGAATCAGTGTATAATTCTCAGCAATGGATGCTTCAAGCCACAGTGCATTCTGGGAGCCCTGGCTGAGTTTTGTATGATGCACCCAGAATACATTGCAGCATGAAGCATGTCACCATTGCTGAGATGCATACACTGATTCTTGATGTTTGTGTGACAAATAAGTGTTTTTTTAATCCTTTAAATCATCTCATTTAAATTCTGTTGGATCGCAGTCTGTAGGACCATTGCATTGCTGTAATAAATAATGTGACAAATAATGAAATCAGATAGTCATGTGACGATATTTTAATCAAATCAAGCAAACAAACAACATCACCTGAATACATTTTATCTTGCTGTTTTTGCCATAACAAACCTCAGCTAAAACATCCAAAAGTCATAGCTAAAACTAAAATAAACACTTATCACCATAATGATGATACCACACCACACTTTCAAACAGACATCTAAACCTCTGTTGATCTCAATAAAACCTTTTGTAAAGTTGGAGCTTTATTAATCAAAGGTTGCGTTTTTACTTTCACCAAAATTTGAGTCCTCATTCAATGTCCAATGGGAAGCTTCCTGCTTAAATCTTTATTAGAATGTTAGAGGAAAATGTTCTAACAATGTTGTCAATAAACATTTTCAAATGTTTTTAAAGAATGTTATCCTATACCTTTTAGGAGAATATTCTGGAAACTCAAATTAAACTTGCCACGGACAACGTTACCAGAATATAGCATAATGTTCTCTAAACATTCTTAGAGCAATAACATTTCTACTTTTCACTGTCTTCATCTCTACATTGAACCATTTGGTGGCCTTGATGGAGCTGCAAATGTTGTTTTTTTGTTTGTTTGTTTTTTCATACTGACATCATAGTTTTTAACAGTAAGAAATGGCAATAATTAATACATTAACACATGAACAGATATTATTATTGTTTCATTTTATTTTCTAAAGACTTGATTTTCACAGATTAAAGGTAAACCATAATCACAGTTATTTTTCCTATTGACTGCAGTAGTTTTTAACAGTAAAAATTAATGATGAAAAAATTAACACATTACTATTATAAATAGTGTTTAATTTTACTGTCTAAAGACTGTATATTAATCATTTTTATTATACTGACTCCCACGGTTTTTACAGTAAATATTATCAATAAATAAATAACAGTAAATAATCTCAATACATACATATACATATATATATATATATATATATATATATATATATATATTATTATTATTATTATTATTAATGTTGCTATACATAAATCAAGGTAATATTTACCACCATAGTTTTTAACAGTAAGTAATACTAATAATAATAATAATAATAATAATAATGAAATATAGATGAAATTACAATGCTGCCATATATATTTTGGGATTATATTTTGAGGCTCGTGGCTTGAAAATCGCTATACTAGAAAATTCTCTATAACCCCTATAGCAGAATCCTCACAGACCTACTCATTGCTTTTAGAGTGAGTGAAAAAAATCAGGATGATACATAGCCATAAGATCATTTTAGTTTATATTAAAGTCTCTTCCACAGGCATACATCATGTTGACTGTAAATGAATTAAATTCAACTGAGTAATCCCTACCGTAGTGTACAGGTAAAAAATAAAATTGCTGAGAGCTCATTTCTCAAGTTCATTCTCCCATCAGAGCGCTGGGGAGTGCATGTAAATGTTGTGCATCACAAACCATAATTCTTAATTTTTAAGTCACAGAAAAAGCGGCGCTTCCCGGAGATTGCTCTGAGCAAACATACATATAGCCCCTCATATATTATGAACTGGACACATTGTGTAGATGAGCATGTCAGACGTGCTGAGCATAGCATCTATTCATTCATGCTCTTCTGTTGTAGACGGGTCGTATAGTGCTTTTTTTTTTCATCCATTTGCGTAGCGTTTTTCTGAAAAGTCGTTTAATGGGGTGGGAGCGGTGCGATGGCAGCTGCATGCTGGGAGAGCAGACACAGGGCTTTTCACGCCACCTGGGCCGGGCAGAGCAACTGAGCCGTGCAAAGCCTGAATAGAGGAAGTGCAAAAAGAAGTTCGAGCAATCTGCAGTATAGAGAAGTTGCCAAAAAATGTTGACTTTGTTGCATTCGTGCCTGTGTTCACCGCCTGCGATAAGGCTTTAGAGGGGCGCCGGCACGTGATCTCGGCCCTGAATGAATGTATTTGCATAATCCGCAGTGAATTACTCTGGCTATCACCTTTAAAAATCAGCATTTTTAAAAACACGTTTAAATC
This sequence comes from Cirrhinus molitorella, assembly GCA_033026305.1. Classification (NCBI taxonomy): domain Eukaryota; kingdom Metazoa; phylum Chordata; class Actinopteri; order Cypriniformes; family Cyprinidae; genus Cirrhinus; species Cirrhinus molitorella. Next base: position 2,700,110 of record CM065129.1, read on the forward strand.
TAAAAAAAAAAAAAAACACTCTTAAAAAAATTCTGCTACAGAGTACAATGAGTCTTTTTAACAACTTTGTTTACAAATGTTTTGTTGAAATTACAGCACACGAATGCATTTGATTTTGTCTTCTGTATTATGATGATTAAGGTACATTCGATTAATATTGCTGCCGCTCATGGATATCAACACATAATGTTCATTATAAAGGAAATTTCTTATTTTTTATATTCAAAAAATCCAGGGGAGCTATTCTACATGTTTATAATCTGAATGATGTTCGGAAATTTTAATAATTATACATATTAATAATAACAATAACAATATGTATATATTTATTTATTTATTCATAAATACATACCTGATTTGACCCTTAAAACTGTTTTCGGTTGTATAAATTAATGTATTACGTTTATTTATTTATTTACAGTTGAAGTCAAAAGTTTACATACACCTTGTTATTTTACCAAAACAAGAGGAATCATACAAAATGCATGTTATTTATTTATTTTTTGTTACTGACCTAAATAAGATCTTTCATATAAAATATGTTTACATATAGTCCATAAAAGAAAATAATAGTTGAATTTATAAAAATGACTCTGTTCAAAAGTTTACATCCTCTTGATTATTAATACTGTGCCCGCTGTTCTTCAAAAAAAAAAGTCCTTCAGGTCCCACAAATTATTTGGTTTTTCAGCATTTTTGTGCATTTGAACCCTTTCCAACAATGACTTTTTTTATACTGAGGACAACTGTGGGACTCATGAGTGCATGCATTAAATGCCAGGGGTGAAAACATTTTGAATTTGAAGATTAGGGTAAATTTTACTTTTTTTGTCCTCTGTAGCTTCTGAAGGGCAGTAATAAAAAAAAAAAAAAAAAGATATTTAGGAAAAATAAGAAAAATGTGCACATCCTCATTCTGTTCAAAAGTTTTCACCCTCAGCTCTTAATGCATGATTTTTACTTCTGGAGCATCAGTGAGCATTTGAACCTTCTGTAAGAGTTGCATATGAGTCCCTCAGTTGTCCTCAGTGTGAAAAGATAGATCTCAAAATCATAGAGTCATTGTTGGAAAGGGCTCAAATACACAAAAATGATGAAAATCCAAAGATTTTGTGGGACCTGAAAGACTTCAGCAGACAGTTTAACTGTTCAGAACAAACAAGGGACTCATGAACAACTATCACTAAACAAATCACTAAACAAAAAAACACAGCTGTGGATCATTCAGGTATCAACACAGAATCAAGTGAAAAATCAAGTAAATTTTTATAAATTCAACTATTATTTTAAGTCAGTGCTAAATAAAAAAAAAAAAAAAATAGTTGTGTGTGTTTTGTATGATCCTTCTTATTTTGGTAAAATAACATTTTGCAGATTCTGCAAGGTGTATGTACATTTTGACTTAAACTATTTATAGATAGATAGATTTATAGATAGATTGATTGATTGATTGATTGATTTATTTATACCTACCTTGATTGAAACAAAAAAAAAAATGTGGTTACTTTTTTGTTTCTTTATTTTATTTTCAATGTATTATGAGTGCTGCACAGTGATACATGTAGCTGGTGAACAGATGTTTGATATCATAACTGTTACTATATGTGTATTTTAACATCGCTGGAATGCTGTATCGCCCAATCAGCATCTGGGATGGTACTATCTGCTTTATATTCAACTCAGGTTGCATTGCAGATGTTTTGTACTTTGCACAGTTGTTTTTAAACTGCTGTAGGACGACCTCGACATCTAATCCAAAATGACAAAGTCACATTAATTCTCTTCGTGTATATACATAACACTTCATTTGTGGAAAATTGAATAGGCACAGCGAATATATTTTATGTGACAGCATGTCAACACCTATGAAGCTCTGGAGGGTGAGCTAACGCAAAAATGATTGTTTTCCTGCCAGGATTTTCCATTCTTCAAGCCATTATGGAGGCAGCGGTAGCAAACAACTGGCAAGTTACAGCGCGGTCGGTGGGCAGCATCACGGACCCCCAGGAGTTCCGGCGCATCATTGAGGAAATGGACAGGAGACAGGAGAAGCGCTACCTCATCGACTGTGAAGTGGACAGAATCAATGTCATCTTGGAGCAGGTAAAGTCTGCATCTCCCCCCTGCCTGTTTCTTCGCTTCTCTGGCAGTCCGCCTGGTTTGATGTCTTTCCCCTACCCATAAAGCCCTGCATCTAAGGACTCGTTCATTTAGCAAGAATCCAGTCGCTGATTTATTAATATTCCTGAAGTCCATCAGTCTAGCGTGTCGTTTCCACACGGATGAGCTGACAGAACTGTAGATGGGCTCTCCGAGCGTACAATTAAAGTGAATGGGTGAGCAGATATTTGAGCAGAACTGTCCTCCTCTCTCTGGTCTCTAATAGATCGGCGCGGCTCTTTGATGTCTGTCTGTGAAGGGTAATCAGCCCCTGAATTGGAATGTCCTCGTTAGCGCTAATTTAAACGTATTAGCTCCAGTAGCACAATACCTCCTCATTGAATTTTTTTGTTTCGCCTGCTTTTATGAATCTCTTGCGTCTAAATGTAATCCATAATATATATTTAGCATTAATTTACCATGGCCAGCATAATTCAGTTTGCTCTGACAAATGATATATAGATAGAGCGCAACAGTAACTAGCTGTTTTTCTTCTTCTGTAGCCTAGGTTCCTGAAAGTATTTTCCAATTCATTTTCTCCATAGTGATTTCAGAAAATCTTTCAATAGAGCACTAAGCCTCAAACCACAACAGCCAGCTTTGAGATGAATCATAACAGCATATGATTTGAAGCAAAAAAGGGTCCTGACTGAATACATACATATAAATCTATTGAGTATGCATAATTGATTTTAGTGTAATATAGCAGCTAAGTCTATTGAAAAAAAAAAAAAAAAATTAAAGTAATAGAATATGAGAAGATTTTTTGAAAACAGTTGCTATTCCCTATTGACTTCCAAAAAATGTATATAACAAGCAACTCTTTGGTTACCCACACTTTTCCTTTTCCAAGGTAACTTTCTTGATTGGAGTTTCTGTCTTGAGAATTTCTGTCTTGGGTAGTGTTAAGGACCAATTCTCACTATTCACTAGCTGTTTATTAGCATGCAAATTATTTGCATATTGCAGTGGCGTTCTGTCCATATAAGCTGCTAATACTCTGCATACCCAGGCCGCGTTCACGAGTTAATTAATATAAACATGATTATAAGTTGATCCCTTCTTATCTGAGATGTAACTTAATGCCTAATAAAGAGTTGGGAATAAGTACGTCAAGTTATTTATTTGCCAAACAACGGTAATTCTCTGTAAATGTCACTTGTGGAAGCTTCGGGCAAGCGGATTCTCTGCAGCTTTCTCGCCTCCACTCTATTGCTATGACTCCTCAGGTTTTTTCCTCAGTTTTGCTGGTATGCGCTTGATTTCATCGGTGAGGTAAGCTATCCACAGAGCGCTCGCCAAAGCGGAAAATGCGCTGTTGCTGGTAGATCTCGATTGCCGAAAATCACATTGTGTTTGATGCACAACTGACTCGACTAAATCAAATGAAAAAAACATCTTCACTGTATATTTTCATAATTTCTCAAGCAATTCAAATTTTGAAAGTCCACTGAAAACATATCATAGGCAGTGTTGAAGATGTTATTGTCAACATGCCTAAGTGGTAAATAAAAATAAAAAGTATATATATATATATATTTTTTTTATTATTATTATTATTATTTTAATAATAAAAAACAGGGGGAAAAGAGGAAATAATAAAATCTGATTTCTTTTCTTTCTTTTTTTATTTTATTGTTGTTTGCAACGTTACTTGGCAATATTCTAAACATATTATTATTATTTGCATTTTGCATAGTCGTAGTATCACCTGGGTGGGAGTTATATTCACTGAAAGTTAATAATAATAATAATAATATAAAATAATTTAGTCGAAGCAGAGATATAGAACGGGGGAATCCCCTACCTCCCCACCCTCTTAATATTACGTATCATAACGTAATACGTGTAACCGTTGTTTGGCGGTTTTTATTTGGAAAAGCTGCTATATGTTTTTCTAGCATGAAAATAACTATGGATAAACCTGAAACGATAGACGAAAGATTGGAAATTAATTTCATTTACGAATAAGGTAGGAAATGTGCATACTTTTAGATCGACACCTGCCTCATTAAGTTTGTCCGAAAAGTCAGTTGGGGGTTGGGAGGGGGGTCTTAGCACTCAGCATACCCAGTAAAAAAAGTCACCGCTCGCCACTGGCATATTGGCTGTTTATTAGTACTTATAAAGCATATATTAGTGTCTTATTCTGCATGACCATATTTTAGATCCCTTAATCCTACCTCATACCAAAACTTAACAACTACTAACTTTTAATAAGCAGCAAATTAGGAGTTTGTTGGTGCAAAAGTCATAATTAATAGTTAGTTAATCGTGACAACTGGTCCCCAAACTAAAGTGTGAGCAAGCATTCTTCCTTAAATTGCCATGTTGATTAAAACATGCTCAAATATCTTGAGCTTATATTCACCACAGACCTTATTTCAGGCATTTAACCCAACAGATTTCAGAATGATGAAACCGAAAGTGCTAAAACAATCATTGCTGAGTTTTGGCCTACAAAAATATGTCATCCTTGCAGCCGTCAAATTCCAGATTTGTCAATGCGTCAGTGCCATAATTGTACCTTGTCTTTGCCTCCGGCTGTACCTCTCCTAAACATTGCAGAGATTTAAGAATGAAAACGAGCAGGCAGGAGAGGAATTAGGGAAATTACCGCAGGAATCCCGTGTTATTGCTCCCCGAGGCACACATGTTTTTAATCCCTTTTCCGACCTCAGCATGTATTGGCTAAACTGGATCTAATTGAACTAATCTCCCCGGCCCTGCTGACACTGATAGCCGAGATAAGTTTCTGGACCGCGGTCCTTCAGAGACCTGCAGCGAGAGCCGATTCCAGACAGGAGAACCGCGCTATAGAGTTCTGCTCACCATAATCCATCTGCATTTTGTGATCTCGAGCACAGACTGCGAATGGGAGCCGGCCTCCAGAGGGTTTCAACAGCTGAGTTAAGCTTCGCGAAGAGCAATGGTGACAGCTTTTACTGCCCTGCTATACTGAGTATGTCAACCCATCGCAATAATTTATAAGCAGTGCCCTTGCAGTGGGAGCGCGGAGGGGCTTGTGCCTTTTCAAGAGGAAAACTAGCTTGTGATCTGGGGTTTACACTCAAGATGTGTCATTTTGCTCGGTGAGAGCATGACGGCCCGTCATAAGCAGAGTGACATTTCATGTGTCATTCTACTGTATGTGTGAATATGGTAAATAGTGCTGCAAAATGGTACAAAATGCCAATAGCTGCTTTGTGAAGGATTTGATGCAATTGCCAGGAGGATTTGTGCCTCTCTGTAATGACTGCATATGAACATGCACATTGTTTGATGAGTCTCACAGGGTCTTTATTGGGGCGTTGGCTCCACCTGGGCTTTCTGTGTCCTGTGTTCAAGTATGAATAAATGACATCTGGGACTAACTTTGAGATACAATGTGCAGCGCTAACTAGAGAGCCGGGATGCGTCTGGAGTGTGGGAGGAAAAATATTAAAATGCGTTGAGAGCCAGTGCTTCACTGAAGCCTTGCTAGATCTGCCACCATGAAGCATAAAGAATAGGTCTCTTCAGAGGATGGAGTTGTACCTTTGAATTCTTTCAGTCCATGATTTTTGAGGTGAAAATGTCTGGCAAAAATCCATATACAATTGAAGGCCAAATGGGCAATGAATATACAAAATGCAGTATAATATAACAGAATATAATTAAAAAAATTATTCTAGTATTTGATAAATAGAATAGATGTATTTGCATTTTTGAAATTATCTGTAAGTTTGTTGGTGGATGTTGTAGGGTCACAAATGACAGCTAGCACTTCAGTTTTTTGATCAATGGGGAACTAACTATTAATAAGCAGTAAGTTAGAAGTTTTTTGATGCAAAATTGCAATGTTGATTAAAACATGCTCAAATTATTGAACCTATATTCACCACAGACCTTATTTTAGGCATTTAACCCAATCAAAAACCTACTGATTTCAGGATGACGGAACCAGAAATGCTAAAACACTCATTACTGAGATTTGTCCAGTGTTGGGGATAACGCATTACAAGTAACTCAAGTTACATAATAATATTACTTTTTTCAAGTAACTAGTAAAGAAACACATCACTTTTTCATTTCCATAAAATACTTGGATTGGATACTTTTCAAAAAAATAACGCCAGTTACTTTTTTTTTTTTTTTTTTAAATGTATTTAATCCCATTTTATTAACGAATTTACCAAACTTTGCTGCTGACCATTGTTGATCCAATTCAACCATACACTGCAAAAATACTTTTCCTACTTACATTTTTTTTGTCTTGTTTCCAGCCAAAATAAAGAACAAATCTTAAATCAAGAAGGATTTTCTAGACAAGTAAATAATTATTTTCTTGTTTTCAGAAAAAAACAAGTAAAAATTAAGTGAGTTTTTGCTTAGAATAAACAAAATAATGGGGTTTGCCAATGGGGTAAGCAAAAAAATGTTTTATTTCAAACAGAAAGCAAGATTATTTTGCTTACCCCATTGGGAGTTTATTTTGCTTGTTTCAAGCAAAAACACACTTAATGTGACTTGTTTTCAGAAAAAAACAAGACAATAATTTTTACTTGTCTCGAAAATCCTTCTTGATTTAAGAATTTTTAGATATTTTGTCTGGAAACAAGACAAAAAATATAAGTAAGAAAGTTTATTTTTTAAGGAGTAACACAATATTGTAATGCATTACTTTTAAAAGTAACTTTCCCCAACACTGGTTTTGGCCTACAAAAATATGTCATCCATGCAGCCGTCTATAATCTGCATTTATTCCAGATGGATTTATTTGTCAATAAATGTACACTGCAAAAAAAAAAAAAAAAATGCTTTTCTTACTTAGATTTTTTGTCTTGTTTCCAGCCAAAATATCTAAAAATTCTTGAATCAAAAAGAATTATCTAGACAGGCAAAAATTATTGTCTTGTTTTCAGAAAAAAATAAGTCATAATTAAGTCATAATTTGCTTAAAACAAGCAAAATAATCTGCCAATGGGGTAAGCAAAATAATCATATTTCAAGCAGAAAACCTTTTTTAGAATTTTTGGATATTTTGGTTGGAAACAAGACAAAAAATCTTACAAAAAGTCTTTAATTTGCATTTTTTAAATGAAATACCTGTGCATCATCTGTAAGTTTGTTGCTAGATGTTGTAGCCTAAGATTGTCTAATGAAAGCTAACACTTTCATTTAACAACAGTCAAGTAACTGGTTTAGCGAATATATTAGTCTGTCACTTAAAATGTAAAAAAAAATCATCATGAATGACTCATTCAGAACTGGTTTTGTGCCAACCTTGTTTCACAGAGAAATGTTTCAGGGTTGAATGCTGCATGAAGGTCAGTGTATAAATGGCTAATAACAGGCTGAAAAATAATTTGCTCACTCACGTCATGACAGAATTAATTTTTGAGAAAGCGATCCCTTTTCCCCTGCAAACAGAAGCATGCAGAAAAAGTAAGACTCAAAATAAAACAAAGCTGGAGTCATCTGAGGTAAATCCTAAAGACCGGGGCCTTAAAATCTCTTAAAAGCTCACAGGCTCTGGAGAGCGTTTAACGTGTCACTTTAACAATCTAATGGGATTAGAGGGTTAGAGTTGTACCGCAGGAGGCAAACAGAGTGAGACGGAATGAAACAGGATTCAGGAACAGGCAATAGTCAAACAGAGTAAAGAGGGTAATCCGAAATCCTAATTAAAAATACACTAACAGTAATCCACACTCGTGTTTCTACTTTTGATAGTCGAATGTGCTCAACTTGCAGCTGCTGAATTTAGAACTAACCGTGTTTCTTTCTTCAACCTCAGGGACCTGAATCTGAATATGGGAAGAACAAACATATCACAGAACATCATGTACCTTGAGCTTAGATGTGACTGAAACAAAGTACAACTGTACACAACAAAAATTAAGAACGGAATGATTGTGTAGTGCGTCGGCAGTTGCCACAAATGTATAATGTATATTTTTATATATCTAGACTTTTGGCTACCCAGGGTCACTGAAAATACGTGCTTGTGGTGAGTTTCTGCAAAACTCAAAAAAAAAAAAACATTCCAGTTAAAATGAACACTTGAGACAGTAACAACTGACAACTTTTATTACTTTTGACACAAATTGTGATTCACTGGACCAGAGTTTTGATTAAAAAAGCTAAATTTGCACACAGTTTCGCATGTTATGACTTTAAAACAATTTTAGCATGCTGTAATATTTGGAAAAAGTATACATATACAGATTCACATGTATGTGCTTTCTAACCCAGTATGTTTGCGCTGTAGCATTGTTAATTTCGTTGACGAATAATTTTCGTCAAAAACTTCGTCAACTACATTTTTTTACAGATGAAAACGAAACGATAACGAACTAAAATTCTTCTTGAATGACGAAAACTGACGACACAAAGCCACTGGCATTTTTTTTACCAACGAATAAAAAGGAGACGAAAATGTTAGGGAGGGACGATATGGAAAGAGATTCTTTCAGAAAAATCTGTTGCGTAGGAGGACGTTAGATGCGTACAAACCGGCGAGACACACGCTTAAATACACTTGCTGCACGTCTTCTAAAACGTTCAAAAATGTCAATATGTGGAAGAAGTGCAGACATATGGATAAATTGACGACGCAACAGAGAACTCAATTCGGTTTTGTTTTCTGAGCGCGGACACCAAAGCATACACACAGAAAACACGTCTCACCCTCTTTTGCGTTGCATGAACTGAGAAATACAATTATCTCAAATTGTCAGTTTTGACGGGCGTTCACATAAACACAGCTGATTAGGTCGTAATGAACAGAAACAGTAGAGAGAAAGTGTATCAGTGCATTGCATCCATTGCATTCGTGCATTCGATTTTAAAGGGATAGCAGCCACATTTAATTGCTATTGTTAACCAAGCAACAAAAGAAAGACAGAAAACCACACACTGCTCTTGACTGAATCACTTACGTAGCCCTAAAGATTAATCTAAATTCACTTACAGAAATAAATATGTCTATTTGAAAGAATGAAGAATATGGTAAAGTTACTATAAATAATGCATAATTAGCCAATATAACCATTGGTATTTCATTGAAAAGAAGACCATGTTCTTTATGAGAAGTGGTTTTATTTCATTTTAATATTAAGGCATGTTGTGTATCACCACAGTTAAATTGTGTGTTTATCATGATAAAACCTTAATATCAAACCTATATAATGAGTGAGAGAAATTCTTAATAAATGCATTGAACTGTAACCAAACCCATTAAATTTTAGCCGACTAAATTTACTGTAGATTTAGTTGACTAAAATCTTATGATATTTAGTCGACTAAAACTAGACTAAAACTAAAAGCAATACAGATGACTAAAATATGACTAAAGCTAAATGGCATTTTAGTCAAAAGACTATGACTAAAACTAAAATTAACACTGCTCGGTAGTTTACGTGATATGGCGTTGCACTTGTGATTTGAAGTGCTCAGGTATGAATCCTGTGAAATCGGGTAGGTTTAGAGTTGGGTTTAGTGTAGGGGAAATGTTATTTTCCAACACGATAAAGCATTAACATTTGAATTCTGAACCCCCCTCAATACATGCCTGAAGCAACATAAAAAAGTGTGGCCATGGTCACATATTGAATGCACATTTTAGTGTTACTCGCTGACCTTTTCACTTTGAAACTGCCAAGAAATATGAAATAAGGTAAGCAACATCAGTGTTGCAGAAACATCTCCACAAGCTCGTATTTTCAATAGCCAGATTTCCGTCCAAGGATTTTTTTTGCGAAAAATATTTAGCGTTTCAAAATTTTGACCAATATAGCTGGTAAAAATGCCATTTATCTATAAAATTTATCATGTGTCGACATGTTTAGCGCATAAATTCTATATTGATTGTTCAAATGTCACAAAAATTGGTTTGGAAACACTTTTTGTCGATAAAAGGGGCTTTAACGCACAATAAATGTGGTGTCATATGACAGAATTAGCCTGTAGGCAGCGTACGTGTTTGTGGTGTTGCTCACGTTAAAGCACCTTTCAAACATACATATCTTAGTTTGATATTCCTTTAGTACATTGCAAGTTAAAATGTATTTATTTTGTGCACAAAGTAAACATTTTATATTAATTGTTTCGGCTTGTTAGCTCATATTTCAGTCATATAACAGTAAGACATTATTCGAAACTTTTTTAAATATTTATTTTATTTATGTACATTCACAATAAAAACAAACTTTTGCTTTTGTAAAATAAAGGATGCCGTTTTCTCAAGAGCGCATCACAAAAATGAAACAAAATACTACATATAGGCTGCTACTTGTTGCAAAGTTTTGTTTTGTTTGTTTTGTTAATTTATTAGTTATATAAATATATAAATATATTTTGCATATAAGCCTTTTTATTTCTTTTATATAACCTATTGCTTTATTTATTTCTCCATTCGCAGAAGTGCTGCGGGTACGTGATGTGACCATGTGAATCCTCTGTTGTTTACGCTGCTTTTTGCATGTATAAAGTGAAATTTAGAAACAAATTTAGGTATTGTTAATGGGTCACAGCCATGTTTTTGAATTGCAATTGAACATAATCTTGTTGGTTAACGGTTAAAAATGGCTTAACAACTATCGGTTGTCGGTTAAGAGAAAAATAAAATAACGAAATTAAAGTTTCTATTTCCAATACAGTCAAATAAAAGTTAACCAGAAAAAAAATAAATAAATAAAATAAAAAAATAATAATAATAATACAACTGCACCTGTTTGTTAATATTGCTTGATGCTCTATAGGTCTAAAAAAAAAAACAACTCATAACACTTGTTAATATAATTTATTTTATGTTGGCCTATACAATTAAACAACAGCGTATATAATAAAGTTTTGTTTCAAATGGATGAAGAACAGGCTACTAGCCTATGTAATTAGTGCAGTAGGTGAAATTATGTATGGAAATAGCTCAATTTGCAATACACTAAAACTGATTAAGTTTTTTTTTTTTTTTTTTTTAGGGATGACATCATCACTCACACCATTTTATCAGTAAAAGTCAAGTCGGATGGAAACAGGCAAATTTTGCATAGTCTCTTTGTCGATAAAAAACGTCACAAAAACCTGGATGGCTCAGGTATCCTGCTTCTCAAAGTTCCTATTAAGAAGGAAGCTTCAACAGTCCAAAAATCTCTAAAAAGAAAGAAAAGAAAAATCTCATTAGTAATTGTAGGAGAAACATCTGAGACAAGTTAAAAACTGTCTTTGTGAATAGATCGTTGAATCATTGACTCAACTGATTTGTTCAAAAACACACAATCATTGCAGAAACAAAACACCACTGTCTACATTTTTCTAAACAATCAATACTGACAATATGTAGGTCACTTAATATCATTTTAAACATAGCATATTAAAAAATGTATTTAATATTAGGTATATAACTTTGATAAAGTATAAAAGAGTGACAGGACAAGTGGGCATCTGGCTTAAGGCTGTGCTGGTAGGCAGACATGGTATTTTAAAACTGAAGTGTCCAGCCTACAATCAGACAGATGGCCACCGTAGTGATGTTATTGAGTTCAACAGGGACCAGACACCATTGGCCGGGTCATATCTCAGGTCATAGGGGGGTGGGGAAAGGATCACAGACCCGAGAGCAGGATTGATTTTTGAGCTCGAGATCTCACTCTCAAACCTTTAACAGGAAAACCTAGATATGGAGAGATTCTTAAAATGGAAACTTTAGAAAATAAGTTACGGGGTTGATTGGTTTAATGATTTTAGATGGATCACAGCTCTTTTTGAAGGGATTTTGAAGCATATGTCTCAGACGAAAATCCAGGTTGGTGCTGAAAAGCCATTAGTGCCATTGGCCAGCTTCATCCTTTAAAGATGGCCGTGTTCTTTTTAAATTATATATATATATATATATATATATATATATTTTTTTTTTTTTTTTTAACTATCGACAACTATTACCTCAGAGAGCTCTCCACTATGAAAACAGTGGAGGTTGGTAACCTCTATCAATAGTTCTGCCTCTCTTTAATTGCTTCTTTTTTGCTCCCATCAAATACTTCAGGTCATTATCATCTGACTTTCTTATATTCAACCTGTATATATATTTCTGCAGGGCTTATAGAAAATGTCCATCAATCCATCCTGTGTAGGGTTGCAGTGATAGCTTGATGGACTCGTCGTCTAATTATAACAAAATTAACTTGGCTACAGGTTTTTTTTTTTAGCAAAAAATAAAAATGTTATTTACGATCATTCGAAATTCATACATTTCTGTGAGGTTTTTGGAAGCGATTCAGTCTCTAATGCAGTCACTGGTTTCCACTGGGATGCTGACTGATTTTTACTGGGATATTAGTGTACCTGCATATTCATTTTATTGATGATATAATGGATTTAAAAGATTTATGGTTTGGGAGGCATTACATGTAAACCACTTAAATGTGTGGGATTATGCTTTGCATTGTATCAGCCCGATGTTGCGATGGTGATTTAAGTAGAATCCAATATCAAAGGTGTCTAATGTTTCAGAGAAGTAATACGTGGATTCAAATCCATTTGCATCGGCTAGTGTATTTAGTTTGTCTTTTGGAAAAGAGCCAGACCTGCTCAGCTTACAGAGGTTTAAATTCAAAGCAGCTGAGAGGACAGGAGAGGTACAGATGCTCCTGCCAGTTAATTAGAATGTATCCCCCCGGGATCACTCCGGCTTCTGGCCTGCCCACATAAAAGCTAGCCTGAGGGAGCAAAAATGAAGATAACTGAGTGTTCTAGAGAGCTTTTGGAAAGCGTTTGGAGCCATTTGTCCTCCCCCAGCCTCAGCTCTCAATGAGTTTTGAAGAACGCTTATTGATTGGTCATGCCATGAGGTAAGTGTTGGAGGAGGAATTGATGATGCTGCAGCTTTTTGTTACCCGAGCTGCACCCATGCTGTGAGTGAGATAAGACAAGGCCTGTGCATGATGGTTTAGATCCACTTCTGTTTTTTTATTATATTTTTAATGGTTCTTACACATTGGCGTTCCTATGCATTGTTATTTGTTTAGTTACAGTGCAACACTGCAGTGAAGTTTATATATATATATGAAGAGTTCAGATGCAAAACCAGCTAAAAGCCATCTCGGTCAAAAATGAGATGCTGAATTAATGCTCTTGACACATATTATACATCCATCAAATACTTTTACTTATAACTCGCTAAAATCCCACCCTCAGCCCAATCAGAAGTACCAGTAGTGGATTTAGAGGCTTTTGCAAATATATATATATATATATACACACAATTGAAGACAAAATTATTACCGCCCCCCGTCCCCCCGCCCTCTGGGAAATGTTAATTTCTTTTTAGAATATTTCCCAAGTGATGTTTAACAGAGCAAGAGAATGTTTTCACATTATTTCCTATTATTTTTTCTTCTAGAGAAAGTCTGATTTCTTATAGTTGCTTGAATAAAAGAATTTAAAACTGCTAAGGTCAATATTATTAGCCCCCTTAAGAAATCATTAGTTTGATTAGCTATAGAAAAAAACACTGTTGTCCAATGACTTGTCAAATTAACCTAATTTGCCTGATTAACCTAATTAACCTAGTTAAGCCTTAAAATGCTCTTTAAGCTGAGAATTAGTATCTTGCAAAACAACTAGTAAAATAATATGCACTGTCATCATGGCAAAGACAAAAGAAATTAGTTTGGACTTGAGAAAAGAATTGTTAATGCTCATACAGATGGAGAAGGTTACACACGTTTATCAAAGCATTTTTAAGTGTCAAGAACTGCGAAAGATTTCAAAACTTTGGAAAGAAAACTAGTGAGAGAGGTTTCTAAAGACCCAAGAACAACTGCCAAGACACTAGTGAATGACCTAGCCAAGTCTGGAATTAATGTCTCAATGAAGACAGTCACTAGAGCCCTGCACAGGAATGAACTGCGAGGTTGCCGACCAAGAAAGACTCCACTTCTGAAGAAGAGACACCTCCAAGCTAGAATGAAGTTTGACAACCTGGGGGAATGTGATGCATACTGGAAACATGTCCTTTGGTCAGATGAGACAAAACTAGAGTTTTTTGGCCATAGAGATGTTTGGAGAAAGAAGGGAGAGGCATTCAACCCCAAGAACAGCGTTCTCACAGTGAAACATGGTGGTGGGAGTATAATGCTGTGGGGATGTTTCAGTGCATTTGGAACTGGGAATCTCGTCAGGGTTGAAGGAAACATGAAAAAGGAAGACTATAAGAAGATTTTGAAAGACAACCTCAGACAGTCTGCAAGAAAACTTGGTTTGGGTCGACATTTAGTCTTCCAGCATGATAACGACCCAAAGCATACCTCACTTCTGGTGAAGAAATGCCTCCAAATGAGCAGTCAAATGTACTTGACTGGCCTGCACAAAGCCTAGACTTGAATCCAATAGAAAATCTTTGGGGCACACTAAAGTCCAGAGTTTGTGCCAGAAGACCAACAAATCTGGAGGAGCTTGAGAGATTTGCTAAGGAAGAATGGGCTGTCATTCCTCAGGAGACATGTTTGAAACTTGTTGAGAACTACAGCAAATGATTAAAGGCTGTTATCAAGCAAAAGGGATGCACTATTGACTATTAACATCAGGGGGCTAATAATTTTGACCTAATAATTTCGATTTACATTTACATATTTAATTATTGAGATTGATCTTTTCTTATATTCTTTAGCCATTAATTGAGCATGTTACTATCAGCCTCTCTATTACTCTCTCTAACGCTATATTTGTATTATTTCGCCTAAAATTTGAACAACACTCTTTGCTGCCTTGCAAGCACCAATTATTTCCTCTAGGAAATGCAAATCTAGTTATTTTTATTATTATTCTTTTTTCTCTCTCGCTCTCTCTCTCTTCTATGGTACTTTCCAAAATCATTTTCTTCATCAGCAGCCCCCAAGAAATGAAACCCTAACCGCTCACTGCAGGGAAGAGCAATTATATAGTCCCTGCTATGCCATTTAACATCATTTTCCTAAAACAATCAAACTGTTTTTGCAGTTATTGCACATGAGTCCTAATCCCAGCTCTGCGTGTTTTAGCTAAAGGTCACGCCTGAGCCGTAATGACCCAGCGGTCTGACATCTGGTTTTATTGAACCTCTGGACTGAATGCTTAGCAATTGCTTTCATTTGGGCCCATACTTGGCCTCTGTCTGTCAGACCTGTGTGAATAGGTTCTGTCTGTGGGCGAGCACAGGGTTACTCTGGTCTGTCTTTGCCCGTCACGACGGGGTGAAAACTTCCCTCAAGGACAACAAATCTCTTTCTGGCTGGCCAACACAAAGGTGACAGTGCTAGAGGTGGGATCAATGTGCCAGTGGGGGGGAGGAAGATTACAAAGTGAGCGGAGGAATCTTCGGGTATTTACTTCACATTAACTCAGAGCACAACTGTAATCCAGCCCCATAATGCCTCTCAGAAATCAGACTACCTGCAGACGTCTATGTTACACGCTGGGATTTCGGTAATCTGCTGCTGTGAAATATAATAGTGGTTGAATATTGTCATTTAAAGTGCCCATATTATGTTCAATTACAAGTATATATTTTTATTTTTGGACTATGCTAGAATATACTTTAATGATTTAAAGTTCAGAAAGCATATTCTGTTTTGTAATTCTGTACAGTGCAGCAGCATCTCTTTTCACCCACTGTCTGAAACACTCTGTTTTAGCACCTGTCTCTTTAAATCCCACTCTCTGCTCTGATTGGTCAGCTGGCTCAGTCTGTTGTGATTGGTCAACCATTTAGGGTGTGTGTTTGAAATGTTACACCTGTTACCTTAATCAGGTTTTAACTTGTGAAACTTCATGGGCAGCTTTAAACAGTAACAATGGTATTTCTATTGAAAGTCCATAAAATGTTGTTTGCCCTTGCAGTAAAAAAAAAACAAAAAAAACACAGTGTCTCCTTGACATATCAAAATCACATACCTAACTGATGTTTGAAGGCAGACCAAAGCAGCCAGTATGCAGGCATTATGTAAATGTGTAAGATGTAAGTGTAGATGACATAGCTAAATCACAGAAATAATTAGACTTTAGGCAAGTGACCAGTTTTTTGAAAGTTTCTTGCAAAGTGTGGAATTTGTGTTTTGTAACTTTGCTAATATGAGTCATTGGACCACAAAACTTTTGGACCACTTTGTTATGATAGGACAATATTTGGCCAAGATACAAATATTTGAAAATCTGGAATCTGAAAATGCAAAAAAAAAAAAAAAAAAAAAAAAAAAGAAAGAAAGAAAGAAAGAAAATAATCAAAATATTGAGAAAAGTTCCAAATTCCAAATGAAGTTCTTAGCAATGCATATTACTAATCAAAAATTAGTTTTGATATATTTACAGTAAGAAATTTACAAAATAACTTAATGGAGCATGATCTTTACTTTACTTTCATATTTTAATGATTTTTGGCATAAAAGATAAATTGATCATTTGTGACCCTGGACCACAAAACCATAAGTGTAAATTCGAAATTGAGATTTATACACAATCTGAAAGCTGGATCAATAAGTTTTCCATTGATGTATGGTTTGTTAGAATAGAACAATATTTGGCCGAGATACAACTGTTTGAAAATCTAGAATCTGAGGATGGAAAATAATCGAAATACTGAGAAAATCACCTTAATTAAGTTGTCTAAATTAAGTTCTAAGCAATGCATATTACCAATCAAAAATTAAGTTTTGATATATTTACGGTAGGACATTTACAAAATATCTTCATGGAATATGATCTTTACTTGATATCCTAATGATTGTTGGCATAAAAGAAAAATCTATCATTTTGACCCATACAGTGTTTTTTTGGCTATTGCTATAAATTTACCCATGCTGCTTACTTGGTTTTGTGGTCCAGGGTCACAAATAACACAATAAATGAAAGGAAATAACAAACAAAAAAAGCATAATAGGTGCCCTTTAATATCACTCAGCATCAAAGACAACTGGATATTTCAAGTTAAAGGACTGGTTCACTCCAAATGTAAATTATGTCATATCTTCTGTTAGCGCTAGTGCATTGTGCCATGTGCTTCAGGTCTCGGTCTGGACCCTTTGAATGGAATCAAGTCATTAGGCTCTGGCTGTGTCCACATCAAGGTTGTAGAGTGGTCCTGCTGGCTGGCAGGCTGTGAAGTTCAGCCGTGATCTCTGTTCTTCCGCCAGCTCTCGCTCAGGTGTGAGGAGCCTGCAGCAGTATTTGTTTGTGGGACAGGACTGATAACCTCACTGGCTCCAAAACCCTTCAGTGGAGCCAAAAGTCAAGGGCATTGTGGCAAAGGAGCATCAGAAAAGATACGGCTGCATCACTATATCACAGTCTTTGATGTTTTGAGGGGGCGTTAACAGTTCACCAAAAAAATGGAAATTCTGTCATTATTAACTCACGCACATATACATATGAGGTTGTTGCTTCTGTGAAACAAGAAAGGACACAGGTCATAAGTCATAATTACAATGCACATGTTTGATAGCTATGTGTAGAATTTTTAACAAGTGAAATTGTGTGTTTTCCGTTGTATTTTTGATAACACCTTATTTTCATGGCCCCCTTTAGACATTCTACAAACTAAAGTGTAAGTAACTTTGCAGCTACATGTCAGCTAGCAGTCATTACAGTATTAATAGACAGTCTGCTTAATATCTGCTAAAACTTTATTTTGATGGTCCTCTGTACTAATAAAAAGTAACTTTGTACGTCAACTTACTCTTACCCAACAGTCTAATACTGTACCAGTACTGTATTTGTTTTATATATAATTGAACAGTTGACAGAGAGTGAATTTCAGTTGGAAGTGAGCATTATTAGTGCACATGAAACAATTTATTTAACATATTTTATGTGCACATGGTCACCCTGCATAAAGCATGTGTCACAACCAACAGTTTTCAAAATCCAATGTGAGACCTTACCTTGGGTTTTAAAATGAATCATGAGGACACATCACCCAGGACCATAAATGGAAAAATACAACCTTGACGTGACCATTGTTTGTACGCTTCACTAATGGCCACTAATGAAAAGGGTCTGAGGTGAAGGTTGCAGGGTCAGATCGGGTCAACCATCAGCAATGACACACTTAGAACATGCACAAGAAGACAGAGACATTCAGGGTTTTGTCTATGTCTATTCCCATTGGCCAGCATACAGTTGCAAGCCACATCAAAGACTGTCATTCACCGCATGTGAAAACATCCATCAATGTTGAGAGCCTTTGTCACTTAAGATGGCGTAAATGGAGAGAGGAGCTCACCTGAGGGACGATATAAGGCCCCTGCGCTCTTCTTACATGGACTATAAACTGTTATTGATTCTCTTTCCTGTAGGTTGTGGCACTCGGAAAGAACAGTCGGGGCTACCATTATGTTATTGCCAACTTGGTGAGTTGATTTTCAAAAATAATAACAATTCAGTGACAAATAACAATGTTTAAGAAGATGTAAAGATACTCTGTTAAACATCCAGTACAAAAGATGCACCAATTTTTTCTTGGATCTAACAATTTGACCATGTTGTATAATATATAACACTCATTTATACTAAATATGCCACAATGGTTATAAGGAGCCTCAGTGATTTTCTCCTTTTGGGTTTTGAACCAGAAACACTGAGGTGAATTAATTATCACATGATGCTTGTTATATTGCCATACATCCTAAGCTTCTTTTCCATCATATCTTTCCACAGGGCTTCACCAACATCAGCCTGGACAAGGTCTTTCTCGGCGGAGCAAACATTAGTGGCTTCCAGATAATCAACCCTGAAAACACAGTTGTACAACAGTTTCTTCAGAGATGGGACCGTCTAGATGAAAGAGAGTTTCCTGAAGCTAGAAACACACCTCTGAAGGTTTGAAACTATTGTTTAAAAACAACAATGACGATCACTGTTGTTGTCTTTTCTTCTGATCTTTGACTTTTTCTTTCTGTGCCTGTTTTCTTCATTTTCCTTACTTGGAGCAGTCGATATATTGACATTCAGTCCAAGCTGCTATTAAAACCGTGGCTCAATTTACATCTAATTAAACAATGATCATGAGATGAATAGATTTTAAATGCTGTTTTAATTAAGCTTTTATTGTGGATGGGTGGGTAAGAAATGACCGTGCTTTCATCGAACTGGCGGGCAGGTTTAAAAAATTACATTAATGTCCAAGTTACCGAAAAATCAAGGAAAAATATTAATTACATTTTTGTGTAAAAAAAATATAATGCATTGTGACATTAACTTTATGAAAATTTTGTACATTTCACACAGCAGGCTCCTTTTATTTTTATTTATTTATTTTAAAAAACATTATGATTTCTTTACAAGTTTCATTAATTTCTCATAGTGGAAATTTGCACTTGCAGCCACAGCCACAAAGTCTTTTCCAAGACCGTATTTTAATGAAGACATCAGAAAGTGTTTTGAATTGAGCATACAAATGCACAATGTCTCCTTTGATGTTACCTTTGTTATATTACATTTATTTTAGCCACTAAATTCCCCGCTACAGACACTTTGAAGAAATACAAAACAATACAATAGTGTAGCTCTCGGCAAATTAGCAGATGCCAGCTTGTTCTCTGTTCTTGGTTGAAATGGAATGTAATTACAGGTTGCACCCATGAACAACAATAGCAGCAAAGCCCTGTAGAGTCTCACATAACTAAACATTTTACATATCTGTGTAATTAGAAACCTGGTTAACACTCTTTACATAGCAAGAAACAATGCACAAGCTACATCCCTGAAGTGTGTCGTCTTTTGTTGCATTTGCCAACTGTGATTACATGCAGTAATGCATCGCAATTATCCTTCATTATGTACATCAACATGCGCTTGTAGACCTGGAAGAGGGCAGCTTATTTTAACCCTCTTCCAAGTGTTTACTTACAGATAATGTGTTTGCTTATTTTCAACAGCTCTAACAAATAACTGTTAATGTGAGGTGCTTAACGGTTGTTGTGTACAGTACACTTCAGCGCTGTCTTATGATGCTATCCTGGTCATTGCGGAGGCGTTCCGGTACCTGCGACGCCAGCGAGTAGACGTGTCCCGACGAGGCAGCGCGGGCGATTGCCTGGCTAACCCTGCGGTCCCTTGGAGCCAAGGCATTGACATTGAACGAGCTCTCAAAATGGTAAATTGTCTATCTTTTCTTTTACTCGTGCGAGATTCTGAGTGCTTTAGCTTTTATGAAAATGACAATAACCATTTGTAATCTCTCAATGTGTAATTCAGATTGTCACAGTGAGTGCTTTGGAGTGAATTATGCCTGCGTATGATTCATTTGCGTTACTCCGACAAATCATAATGTATTCTTACGTCTCAAAGCACCATTGGTATTTTGCTGGTTTCTTTGGTTTCTGGCAGGTCCAGGTGCAAGGGATGACTGGAAATATCCAGTTTGACAACTTTGGTCGCAGATCAAACTACACAATTGATGTTTATGAAATGAAAACAGGGGGCCCAAGAAAAGTAAGTCCCCAGTAAATCTCTCCATTTGTTGGGTAAGCTTTGCACAAGTCAGTGTGAGAACTCAAACTGGGGGCATTTCAAGACGTCTTTTCACTCTTTTTTTTCTGAGATTTAATGAGAATATTTATTTTATGATAAATAGCGGAAATGGTTATTTGCCAGATTTTCTTTCCAAAAATGTTTTTTTGTGGCTTTGATGTAGTTATTTATATGCTAGTCAGATACATTTACATTGTATAGTTATATTTACTAGAGAAAATAGACCAAAAAAATACTGATGAAATAGCAACCATTAAGGCAAGACTACATTTTGTTATGTTTAATTTTGTAAATGAAGCATTCTATACTTAAAAATTCATTAATATGCTTACTTTTCCTGAACGGAAATCTGAAAATTGTTCAAAAAGAACATGATTCAAAATTTTGTTGACATACTGTGAGAAAGAGAGGATATCTCTATTTATCACTCCATAAATCAGAAAATACTGTCAACAGCCATAAAAATAAATACATTTTCACCATAGCGATAAATCAAGCAAATAATATTTAGGCAAACCATGTGTGAAAAAAAAAAAAAAGTCAGAATATAGATAGGAATAAAACACGATTGGTATGTGTAAGTGCTACTCAAGTAGATATTTGTAGCTCATTGCTACAAATCTATATGAATCATATCAGAAAATCAGAACATCATAAGAAAATAAAACTCTGTTAATCAAACAGTGTTCATCTTTAAGGTCACTATCTCCATTTAAAACAGTTTATTACCCATCACCTACAGCAGTAGTTCAGTATTCATCCGCTTTCTTGTGTGCTAATAGAAACTGCCCTTTATAAAACCGTATTCCAGTTAGCATGGCAGAAACAGTCGCCATGGATGAGAGTCGTTTAGCCTAAGGTTAGATGGGGTCAGTGTCGGTAAGGAGAAGTGCATTGACAGTGACTGTCAGAAGTGATGTACAAGACTGTGTTGGACCCCTCTGCAATGTCACCTCAGTGATGCCCTTGTGGCTAGTGCTGTGCTAACGGTTCTGACACATGCCACTCAACCGCTAAACAACTCGAGCATATAGCAAAGAGGAAACGTACAGCGCACTCTTGCGATAACAGATTGCGCAAATCATTAAAACATAACCGAGTTTAGAATTGCATCCAAGAGCAGCTTCCAGCTTCTGCACCCCTGAAAATTCCAGCATAAGCATTTTTTTCCCTGTTTAACAAATGTCAGCCAAGAATTTGCCTTTTTTGTTTAACTCCAGGCAATAACAGCAGCAGCACAGAGACCTAATACTTTTTTAATGAACACAGTCTTATGAGAGTACACATCCACAACTGCCTCCTTAGCTGAACAGAAGGGCTGGGGGGTTTTGGTGGTTAGCATTAATGCGGTAAAAATGTCTGCTGTTTGATAATAACGCGAATGTTTTCCCTTTTGCAGATTGGATACTGGAACGAGTTTGAGCGCTTTGTTAATATAATGGATCAGCAGTACACCAACGATTCCTCAGTGGAAAACCGAACAATTGTGGTCACTACTATTATGGTACACGCTCCATGACGTTTTAAACGTGTCGCATATTCTGCCCATCAGGGTCATGGTGTTGACTCCTAGATTGATACATTCTGTCCTGGGCGGGTAGAAGTACATTTCTTTTGTGTTGCTTTCCATCCACTCATTACACGTTGAAACAGTCGAACGCGAGGCAAAGCGACGCATGAGTGTTTCAACTGTATCCGTGTGGGTGTCAAAGCATTTTGATTTTCCATATATCAGTGGCCTGTCGTAGCAGTGACATCACAATAACGGCATTAGGTATGATGGTTTTACATTGACATCATCAAAGTAGACATGCAATGCATACGTAGGTAAGACTTGTTTCCACTCATCAAGTAAATGGTCAATGACACATGAGCTGACGCTTACCTTGCGACCAAGAAGGGTTCGATGGTTTGCCTCGGGCAAAGTTCTAAAGCGTATTTGAGCGAGGCCAGGTACGAGGCCCTCGCGCAGATCCACTTTACATTGACCGGAGGACTGCTCGGTGCTGACGTATCACTTCATCTCCTGCCGTTAATGACATTAGCTTTAGCGCCAGCCTCCAATTGGCAAGGCGAATGCACCTCTCCGAGGAATTCAAATCAATGCTCACAACATCATCCCGTGTAAAACAACAATCGCTCGTAATTGTTTTGTTTCACCAAAAACCAAGGTCAGTCTTTCAAACGACTTGAATGTGAGCAATTAAACCAGCAGCTGTCTGTTATTCCATCAGAGGGATTCAGGAGGAAAACAATCGCACAAAGGACGAGGTGAGAGGATACATTCAGCACCGAACAAACAAACCATTGCTAACCCACTGGCACCCTAATTGTCTCTGACTCTAATGGGATGCGTTCTCTCTGCGAGAAGCCATATTGTTTGGTAATAATGATGTGCTTAAAAAAGCAAGCCGGTGCTGCAATGTTTGAAATGGGGGGGCGAAAGAGAGGATAAAACCAGCTTGCACAATTTTCTTTGTTCAGTTCTGTTTGTCGACAAAGTGCTTTTGAGTTTGGATCCTAACGATGGCTTTGTTTTTGCTTTGGTTTGTTTCCCTACTGAAAAGACCATGTACTGTGTTTTTGGATGCTGGTCCCCAGCATGGCACGTTGGTGTGCCGGTGTTCCCACCAGGCTGTTTATGTACTGTAGCTAAACAAGTACCTCAGCCATGCTAGTCGACCACCAGCTAGATGCCTAACCAAAAATACCCGGCATCAAACCAGCCTTAAATTAATGCTGGTGTAAGCAGGTCTTTTTAGCAGGGCTATGTTCAATGTTTTTTCTGTTGGAATGATAAAGGCTTCTGTCGCATATAGGTGCAACGCGCTTGAATATGTCTGAACAGAATCAACACTATGATTCCTCTGCAGTCACTGCCATTTACTTCATGAATCGGATTCCTTCTCACTTCATACGTTCTTGCCTACCTCACCTCTCACCCTCAACTTTGCACATTGGCAGTGCATTTCAGATCCATGGGATATTGCACCACGGCCGGGAGTGTGTTTGTATGCGTGTGAAAGACAGAGAAGCAGAAGCAAACCTACGCTGATTTGTCTTCAGTGCTGCTTCATGGTCCAGACCCTGTTTATACCTGATATCATCCGTCTCCAGTGTTTTGATCCCAAGTGGACAGTGCTAAATGAATGTAAACAGATTTCAGTATGTCTTGGAGATGCTCTGTGTCCCAGTCACTCAATCCATAAATCCATCAGAGGTGGTGAGTGACGCATATGATGGCCACTCACCCAACACATACCGTGCTACAGTGATAAATGTGGTTACTGGAGATGCATGTTAATACCATGGGTGGAGTCAAGACTAAACCCTTTAAACCCAGATCCAGACTAATACCAGAGCCCAAATCTTGATCAAGATCAAATTCCAAGGCCCAGAACAATAATTCTAGACCAGGCATGGGCAACTCTTGTACTTTCAGGTCATTGTCCTGCAGAGTTTAGTTCCATCCCTAATCAAACCCACCTGACTGTAATTTTCAAGCAATCCTGAAAACATAGGTTAGATCAGGGGTCACCAAACTTGATCCTGGAGGGCTGGTGTCCTGCAGAGTTTAGCTCCAACTTTCCTAAACACACCTGCCTGGAAGTTTCAAGTATACCTATTAAGACCTTGATTAGCTGGTCCGTGTGTGATTGATTAAGGTTGGAGCTAAACTCTGTAGGACACCGGCCCTCCAAGACCAGTGTTGTGCTAGTTACTAACAAATAGTAACTAGTTACAGTTACTAGTTACTTCAATCAAAAATTAATTCAATTACTTTGTTGATTACTTACACCAAAAAGTAACGCGTTACTGCCAAAAGTAACTTTTTAGTTACTTTTTTAAAGAACGTTCTTTAATGAAAAACCCTGACTCGCAATCTCCTTTTCGGACGCAACAAGAGTTTTCCCCCCAATTTATTTTATTTCGTTTAGTAATAATTTAATGCTTT
Organism: Cirrhinus molitorella; assembly: GCA_033026305.1. Classification (NCBI taxonomy): domain Eukaryota; kingdom Metazoa; phylum Chordata; class Actinopteri; order Cypriniformes; family Cyprinidae; genus Cirrhinus; species Cirrhinus molitorella. The sequence goes on from CM065129.1 coordinate 2,724,711, forward strand.
ATATTTAAATATTTATCATGTTTGTGAGGCATTCGCTGAAAAAGATGCAAAAGATCGCGCTGGCGACTCCATGTACTGCATAACGGTTTCAGCTTCCCCTCTCCAAAAACCATATGCACCTAGCGCACAGTTATCTAGGTTTAACGTTTAAACCAATATTGTTTCATAGCTACTTTAACAGTTTTAGATCTATAGATTTTATTTCATGCAAGTCGTGATGAATTTGAGAAGGCAAATTGATCAGACTATGAACTGTCTTCCGCTGGTTGCTGTTCGTTACTTTAAAAAAAAAAAAAAAAAACGTATATTTAACAAGCACAAAAATGCTCCAAAAGTTTTTCTAAATTAACTTAATGAAAAAACGAAACAAAATATAATCACTTTGCCATTACATACAAAATGTAACTATTTTAATAGCTGAAACAGTAGTAGTAGGCATACGCTATTCTGGGAGAAGGGGGAAAAGACGGATTCAGGTCAAACTCGTAGCTACGCGCCTGAACTGTAGACCTATACAAATCTGAAATATTTTTTTTAGCCTATTAGATGAATACAAACGCTGCTTTGTGAATGTGAACGCGTTAGTGTATTAGTTACTGTCAAAGGTAACTGCGTTACAGTAACGTGTTACTGCCCAACACTGTCCAAGACTGAGTGTCATGACCCCTGGGTTAGATCAAGGGTGCTCACTCCTGTTCTTGGAGGTCTAACTTTCTTCAAAGTTCAGCTCAAATGCACCTGAACAAGCTAATTAAGCTCTTTAGGAGTACTTGATAATTACAACAGGTGTGCTGGAGCAGAGCAGGAACTGAACTCTGCAGGTAGGTATATCTTCAGGAATGTGATTAGGCACCCCTGGGTAAGATTTTTCAGGTGCATTTTTTATTAGGGATGGAGCTCTGCAGGACAGTGGCCCAAGCCCAAACCAAGAACCAGCCATCCAGGAACCAGGCTGACAATTGTCAAACAAATTGAGTGACTCAAAGCCATGAGTTTATTGCAAAAGATACTTTGGCAACTAGAGATTGAGGTGATGATCATCTATAATAAATGTGCCTGAACTCATTTATGTGATTTCTTGAGGTCTCGAGACCAAGAGCACAAGATCAACTTGTCTCGGTTGACAATCTGTGATGGGATCACCTGAGATGGATGTTAATACCAGGTGTAAAGAGGGCCTTGGAAGGGGCTGGGCAATTACCAGTTCGGTCTGACTGTGGCCACATGTGGATCAATGTCCCGCAATCCCCTGTCTGCTGCTTCAGTCGTTCCTCTTGTATGTGTTCCAGTTTGCTGGATTTTGTGTGTGTGTGTGTGAGAGAATGGGTGGGTATGAATGCACAGTCATGATATCCCAGCATGCCTGCATGCCTGTGACTGATAAGCTGTCGGTGGGCTCTGGTGCCTGTGACACCGGACAATGAAAGCAAGAAGCGAAGATGGTAATAAACGAGCATGTGTTTGATTAACAGGAAGCACCATATGTGATGTACAAGAAAAACCACATGCATCTGGAAGGCAATGACAAGTATGAAGGCTACTGTGTCGATTTAGCTTCTGAGATTGCCAAACATGTTGGGATTAAGTACAGACTGTCCATAGTCATGGACGGAAAATATGGCGCCCGTGACCCTGAAACCAAGACTTGGAACGGGATGGTGGGTGAACTAGTCTATGGGGTGAGTACTGATATGATATGAACTTATTTATTTTTTGTTCCAGAAAAACACTAACCTTTCCTTCTGCAGAAGTCGCTTTTATTCGTGAACCTTGCATAAATGATATAAAGAGAAATTGCTAGAAATTGCTGTCAAATAAGGGGCTGGTAGAAGTGAATTGCCTTTATGTCTTTCGTTCATGGGAAAGAGCGTGGGGAAATTGACTGGAAAAGTCTGGGTGTCGTTCAACTATAACTGCAGCCAGACAGTGCTGGTGGCGAGACTGTGTTTTAAACATGCTCCTTCCCAGCATGCACTGCTTTGATTCATCTCTATGCCGTTGGATCTCAAAGGCACTTTTCACAGTGCGCCCAGGCAACCCGCCATTTTTGCATTTGTCAAAGCGCTCCCCTGCTATAAATGGAGGAAAACCCAGTGAAATCACTTCCAATTCCCCGAGCCGACATTCAAGAAGGAAGACCATATACAAAATGCATGAGGGTTAGGCTACCTCATCTGTTCAATTTCCTTACCATCAGCCAGAGAGATTGCCTGGTTTTGATGTGCTAACGTTGGAAATTATACTCAAATTATTCTCAAAATGGGAAAAAAATGGGTGTGAAGATAAAAAGAAAAAAATATCATAATCACTGAACCATTGAACACAATAGTGCCCCCTTTCAGCTCAGATAGCCAGGACAAACGTTTCTGATCCTTACTTCTGGTAAATCTGTTTTTTTAATTTGGATTATCTTTTAAAAGTTATCTTTTAGATTGGCCTTTGCAGTATACTTCAGTATGCTAAGAATAATATTATATTACAGCAAGTCTTCTTGTTTATAGTGTAATAGTTAAATGCTGTTTAGCATGCTTTTTTTTTTTTTTTTTTTTTTGATGATGATTTCTGTGTTTGAAGTTCAATACCGTCACCCTGTCCAAGATCCTCACTGTTCTGCCTGACAAATATTTATCTCACTGAAATAAATTATATAATTATATAAAAATATATATTTTTTAATAGCTCATCGTGTTCAAAAGTGCAGCTTGACTTTAAAATTATGAGTAGCTTGTATCTTGAGAAGCTACACTTACAAAATAACACTGATTGATACTATAATCATGTAATCATATTATAATCATATGATCCACTCCTGTCATCTGTTGAAGTTTACAGACAGTAGCGACAGCACTGTCTAAACAATGACAGTGAGTTCCTCTGCTTTTATCACGTACAAACACTATGGCTTTCGTGGATTTGCTTTCCATTACTAGCCACAAACAGATAAAAACATGAATTGGATTCCTCTGGGATTCTTCTAAATGACATCTAAGTGGCAACGTTATTTAATCTCGCTTTTTTCGTTCACGTTTTATCAACAGCTTTTGATATCAATTGGATTTTACCTGTGCACATTTGTTCAATACATAGCTAATTTCAGAGCTAAAAAGATCACATGCGATTATTTATCTATAGCGTGCGGTAGACGCTGAGAGTTTTGAGGCGTATTTCTTCCTCGCTGATAAATCACTTCTGGTAGACTCTTAATTAGCTATTTATATGCAAATGATTATATGATTTATTGAGACAGTACACCGGAGTTCCATTCACTACAACCACAAGATAAAAGGATATTAATATTTGTAGAGGCTTTTATAACCAGCGTTCACCTGCAGAGTTACCGTGACCTTATACTTCCTGATTGCATAACTAATGTCCTCCTGGCTGAGGACGCATGTATGATAAAATCTTTCACTGCCTTTTTATTATACGCTCATGCTAGAGTGCCTCTGAGGATTATGGGAAGTGGGAAGCGGCTGTGCCTCATATCTGCAGCTCCCACAGCAACATTATGTGAAGCATGAGAAGGGAAGCATTCAAAAAAGATTTTCCAACAAAGTCTCCTGCTCGTTCCGATTACGCTCTGTTTGTCGCCCGATACAGAGGCGTAGGGGTCACAGAAATTAGCAAGATTCTTGCTATCTAGTCAAGTGAACGCTCAGCTGCCACTTTTGCGCTACACAGTCAAATAGCCTTTTCTGTTATGCCTCGCATGTGCTTCTCTGAGGCGGTGAAAGTCCTGTCTCTGTGAATGTCCTTTCCCTGGCTTCCTTCTGCACGCCAAGGCCTGAGAAAACACTAAATGACCCCTTCTGAGCTCTAGATGTAATATTCTGTGACAAACTGATTTGATTGATTTATCCAGTGGTGCTAGCTTCATTGCAGCTTCATGAACAGCATCTGATGAACTACAGAAAATAATTCAGAATTTAATTTAAATCATTTGTAAAAGCTGTGCTTACAGTCTTAATATGTATACCAATGAGTATGAGACTAGTGCCATAACATATATTTATGGACATGCCTCTGCAAATTGCTGTCAGTAATGCATAACCAGACATTTATCTGCCTACACTGGGGAAAAAATAGCTGTGAATTTATATAATAATTTAATCACCCTGTTGAAGGTAGGTTTTGATGCTATGCTGGGATACTGGTTTTAGCTGGTTTAAATCATAAACTGGTTTATGTTGGTCCTTAGCTGGTCCTAAGATGGTCCTGAGGATTATGACCAGCATAAACCAGGTTAGGACCATCTTGAAACCAGCTAAAACCAGCATCCCAGCAAAAAAAAAAAAAAACTACCTGGTCTAAACTGGTTTATGCTGGTCCTAAAATGGTTTATGCTGGGCCTTAGCTGGTAATGCGCAGGTCCTGAGCAGGAGGGTCCAGCTTAGAACCAACACATGACCAGCTAAGAACCAGCATAAACCAGTTTAGGACCATCTTGAAACCAGCATAAGATGGTTTATGCTGGTCCTAAAATGGTTTATGCTGGGCCTTATCTGGTTTGTGCTGGTCCTTAGCTGGTCATGCGCTGGTCCTAAGCTGGTCCTGAGCAAGAGGGTCCCTTTTAGTTTAGGACCAGCACATGACCAGCTTAGAACCAGCATAAACCAGGTTAGGGCCAGTTTGAAACCAGCTAAAACCAGCATCCCAGCATCAAGACCTACCTAACCAGCATATGCTGTTTTTTTTCAACAGGGCATGTACATCAGTTCCACTGAAAACAAAAAGGCTGACATTTCTTTCCTCTCCTTTTAGTTAAATTCTTTGTCCGAAAACATAGTTTGTTCATGTAATAGTATATATTTTTTAATAAATAGAAAGTTAATTAGAAATGTGGACATAATAATAAATCACTCAAGTTTGTGATTTTGCATGCTCCCCAACATGCCTGTACAAGCTACTAGCTACTAGTTAACAATAAAATACATGCTAAATAAGGATGTTTTATAAAATAAATAAAATAAAAAGAGAGAAAGAGAGAAAAAACTGCTTTTAAAATTGAATGCATGGAAGGTAGGCTGGTGCCATAGACAGAGAGAGTATTTTCAGGCATAACTGAAAATAATGTTGATGATTTTTTTAATCAGGTTTCATACCATACCATATCAAAAAATCTCAATGCTCAATACCTTATACATTACTGTGGTTGTTGTTGTTAATGCTTTTATAAAGTAAAGCAGGGATAGGCAACGTGCCAGTGTCATACAGTGTTTAGCTTCAACCCTGAAAAAAAAAAACTCACCTGGCTGTAACCTTAGTCCTGCTAAACTCTCCAGGACAGCAGCACTCAGGACCGATGTTGCCTATCCCTGAACTGAAGGAATGAGTTGGAATTGGAGTTGGAATTATTGTTGGTGGACCTTGTTTAGATCTGGAAAAGTAATTGCATTGCATGTTTATTATACCGTTGCATGTTCACTACTAACACATTTTGTTCATGTCCCCATTTCCAGAGAGCAGATATAGCAGTCGCACCATTAACAATCACACTAGTGCGAGAGGAAGTCATTGACTTTTCTAAGCCCTTCATGAGTTTGGGCATCTCCATTATGATCAAGAAACCTCAGAAGTCCAAGCCGGGTGTGTTCTCCTTCCTGGACCCTCTGGCATATGAGATCTGGATGTGTATCGTTTTCGCCTACATCGGCGTCAGCGTGGTGCTGTTCCTCGTGAGCCGCTTCAGCCCCTACGAGTGGCACCTGGATGAGACTGATGAAGCCAAAGACCCCCAGACCCCTCCAGACCCGCCTAATGACTTTGGGATTTTTAACAGCCTATGGTTCTCTCTAGGGGCCTTCATGCAGCAGGGCTGTGATATCTCACCAAGGTCAGTGCCTCACCGCTCGCTCACTTTATGGCCGTAAAAACGGTGTCCATATGTGGGTTTGCGTGGATAGTTGTCTATGAACAGACAATTTATCACTGGTTGAGATACACTGGGGTCCTTAGAGCAAATGTAACTGAAAAACATTCTCATATGGCCTCAGACCAGATTATAAATCTGCGATTTTCTTATCCATCAAGAAAAAAAAAACTGTAAAAATCATGAATAAAGTATGGGAATTCAATAGTCAAAACGTTTACTATGCATTTTACATTTTTGCATGGGAAATTATTAACAAGCAGTGCTGGGAAGTAGCTGATTAAATGTAATCTGGATTACATAATCAAGTAACAAAAAATAAGTACTTGTAATTAGATTACATTACAATTTAAATTACTAGTAATCAGTTACTTTTTTTATTGATAAACAGGTCAAATATTCCATATTCCATAATTTTTAATAACCACATTTTAGTAAACATTGACAATGTAATCTTTAATGCACTTCATGTTGTTAATAACAATGAATGGGATATCTTTTCTTCATATTAATATGGTACAAGATTATTCTATTTAAATCAATGCTAATAATTACAGTTTTTGTTGTGTGATTTGAAATCAGTAGCGGACTACAATTTGTAAGTAATCTACCCAGCACTGCTGACAAGCACATTAAATACATTCCAGCTTTAATTTTAAAGGTAATTCCAGAAAGATTATGCCAACGAAGGTAGTTTTAATTTGTTCTTTTGTAAAGGATTAGCTGAGCAACATATTCTCATTTGGCTCTTTTTATGAATTTCTCATTTACCTGATTCATTTATTGTTTGAGAAGTCCTGCTGCAGCACTTTGTAGGCATCTGTGACAGAGATGTATGATTATTCACATTGTTCTTCCATTTAACAGCAGGAAGTTGATTAATAATGACTCCGTTGTGCTGCTCGCTGTCATACAGAGTCCCTCACATTCCCCTGTGCTCACGTTCAATTGTGTATTCAATAAAAATGACTCAGCCCCAGTAAAAAAAAGAAAATGACAATAATATAATAAAATGAAAGCATTCATCAATTTACCATATATCTAAAAAATATTTTACAACCACTTGTGATTAATGGATAAGAAAATGACTAAACAATGCAAACCCACATCTGGAAAAATAAAATTAAATAAAAGCATCCATCAATGTGTCATATCTCAGTAAATAACAAAGTAAAGACGTATTTGTTGTAACATAAGATGGTAGATTGATTGATATAAATTAACATTTTATTTTATATTTGAATTTCATATCAATGCAATTACACCTAATACTATCCTATCATTCTATAACTACACAAATATATGATTTAACATTGCACTAAATACACAGAACACTGACAGATACATTTTAAATTAATTAAGATTATTATAATTTTTTTTTATCAAAGCAATCATGTCTGTGATAACTAGCATTTGGCCCTGGTCTATTATACCATAGTTATGTGAAGCACTATTAATTGGATATTACATCTTACATGACTGTATAGCTGCAAAATAGTTTTCAGATGGCACTACAGTGTAATTAAAAGTCATGTTCATTTAAAATTCGATAATTATATTACATAAGTCCATAAGAGTTTCTACTTGTTTGCACTCTGTAGATATATTTCACAAACCCGCATGGTTGAAAGAGCACATAGTCTTTAGAAGGGCAAACCGCCTTACATTCAGCCCAAGGCAAAAACACTTTAGAGGAAATAATACAATCATTGATCCTATATGTTATTTGATTATGCTAATATAGTGTGTAGGCAGCAGTCAAAAAAGCACAGCTGGAAAATGAGCTTTGAGCTAATGTGACTCAAACTTCTGCGAGATCAGAAATGAGACACTAACTCAATATATATGAGTGTGAGTATATTGTATTTGCAGAAACTGCTTTTCTGTATGGCTCTAAATTGAGACTCAGGATGCAAGTCATGTATTTAGGTGGGTAAACAAAAAGCAGCAGCAGTGCCGGATTACAGTAAATAAAACGTCAAGATGATTTGATACAGCAGATTAAAGATGATCTACTATGAAACGAGACACTACCGCATCACTTTGACAATGCAATCGCTTCCTCTCTGGTAAACACATTTAACAAATATTTATACTATATATATTGCTTTCTTAATGTATTATTCTTTTTAGATCCAATCTGAGTGTAAACTCAAGGTGTAAACTTGATATTTAAGGGTTCAGTTCAATAGTTCACCCCCCCAAAAAAAAAATCTGTCATCATTTATTAAATAGACATGCAGAAATGCATGTTTTGTGGAGTTGTTATATTGATTACAATTGTGTGCAACATCAGGACCATATTTAAAGCCTGAATGCTTGTGTGTTTGTGCATCAGGTCCTTATCGGGCAGAATAGTGGGAGGCGTCTGGTGGTTCTTCACCCTCATCATAATCTCGTCCTACACGGCTAACCTGGCTGCTTTCCTCACAGTCGAGAGGATGGTCTCTCCCATAGAGAGTGCTGAAGATTTAGCCAAACAAACAGAGATCGCATACGGAACCCTGGACTCAGGATCAACCAAAGAGTTCTTTAGGGTGAGTCTCCTACCGCTTGAGAGAGTTGCATTCCTGCATTGATCCTCAGTTGAAACGAGCTGAATTAAAATGCATCAAACTTCAATGGCTCTGCGCACTTTCAAGTCAGAATCCGTCCTTTAGTTAGACTTGTTGCTGTTGTGTTTTTTCAGTTAGAGTTATCAAAAAGAACTTAGAGAAGAAAGGCTCCCACAGAGCTACTGTTTGTAGTGCCTCGGTCTTTGCCAAACAATTCTTTCTTTTAATTATTATTTATGTGTTTGTTTTTGCAGAACAGTGGTCCCAAAAAACTATTTGGAACTTAGGCTACATTTACCATTTCTAAATGTCATAGCATTCAGTAAAATATCAAACCAAAGGCCAATTATTAAAAGATACATAGTGCAAGTACAGTTTACAGTACAAACTAAATGTTTACCAAAATGTGTTGTTGTGTTCACATGATAGTAGTGCCCCCACAAATGTCTCTGCGGTACTTTCAAGTCCCACTGAAGTGCCAAACTATTTAAATTGTTGATACAATTCTGTGAAACTAGACTTCACCCCAATGGAAAGCATGTTTAAACTGTTCAAATCACTCCTGATCCCCTAGGCAAGTTTGGTCCTAGAGAGCCACAGTCTTGCAGAGTTCAGCTCCAAACCTGAAAGAAAAGAAAAAACTCACCTGCCTTAGTAATCCTGGGGCCAGTTGTTCAAAAGTAATCTGAACGGATTTTGGATTTTATTGGATCAAATCTTAAAAATGGGTTGTTCAAAGGAAAAAAAAAAGGATTCTGAATTTGGATTAGATCACAAAATTCAATCTTAGTTTTGATCTGGATTAAATCCTCAATTTGTGTTGTTCAAAACATTTTAGTAAGATTGGGGATTTGTATTTATTTATTTTTTTTTATTTTTTTTTTCTGATCCAAAATAACTAGATTATTCTGATCCCAACGGAAGGGTAATAAAACTTCAAAACTGGTCCAAAAAAATATTAACATGTAATATAATCCCCAAATTCCCAAACAAATATAAATAAATAAATGAATTATATATATATATGTAATTCAGCTCAAATTGGGAACATTGTGTATTAAATAATTCAATGCACACATACTGAAGCAGTTTAAGTCTTTAGTTCTTTTAATTGTGAGGATTTTGGCTCACATTTAACAAAAACCCACCAATTCAGCAAATCTCAGCAAATTAGAATATGGTGACATGCCAATCAGCTAATCAACTTAAAAGAGCCTTCAAAATGGTCTCTCAGTTTGGTCCACTAGACTACACAATCATGGGGAAGACTGCTGGTCTGACAGTTGTCCAGAAGACAATCACTGACACCCTTCACAAGGAGGGTAAACCACAAACATTCATTGCCAAAGAAGCTGGCTGCTCACAGAGTGCTGTATCCAAGCATGTTAACAGAAAGTTAAGTGGAAGGAAAAAGTATGGAAGAAAAAGATGCACAACCAACTGAGAGAACCGCGGGCTTGAGAGGCTTGTCAAGCAAAATCGATTTAAGAATTTGGAATGGACTGAGGCTGGGGTCAAGGCATCAAGAGCCACCACACACAGAAATGTCAAGGAATTTGGCTACAGTTGTTGTATTCCTTTGGTTAAGCCACTCCTGAACCACAGACCACGTCAGAGGCATCTTACCTGGGCTAAGGAGAAGAAGAACTGGACTGTTGCCCAGTGGTCCAAAGTCCTCTTTTCAGATGACAGCAAGTTTTGTATTTCATTTGGAAACCAAGGTCCTAGAGTCTGGAGAAAAGGTGGAGAAGCTCATAGCCCAAGTTACTTAAAGTCCAATATTAAGTTTCCACAGTCTGTGATGATTTGGGGTGCAATGTCATCTGCTGGTGTTGGTCCACTGTGTTTTTTGAAAACCAAAGTCACTGCACCCATTTACCAAGGAATTTTAGAGCACTTCGTGCTTCCTTCTGCTGACCAGCTTTTTAAAGATGCTTATTTCATTTTCCAGTAGGATTTGGCACCTGCCCACACTGCTAAAAGCACCAAAAGTTGGTTAAATGACCATGTTGTTGGTGTGCTTGACTGGCAAGCAAACTCACCAGACCTGAACCCCATAGAGAATCTATGTGGTATATTCAAAAGGAAAATGAGAAACAAGAGACCAAAAAAGTAAGATGAGTTGAAGGCAGCTGTATATATAAGATTTAATTTATTTTTTTTTAATTGTAAGCTTTTTTTGCTGATTGTAAACTACATTGGCAAAATCACCAGAGATAGACCAGTCAGAAGTAGTTATTTGTGTAAATGCATTGCAAAACTAAAATCTATCACCATGTTCCATTAGGGGCTTCGTAAGGCACTAGTAAGAAGAAATGTGTATCTGGATCAGGGTAATCCAATCCAATTTGCTTTGAAAACATGATTCTGGATAGCAAAACATGGGATTTCCAAATCCAGGTCATTCTGATCCAAATTAAACTTTTTGAACAACTGGCCCTTGAAAACATTGATTAGCTTTTAGATTTGCCATTTGCCATACAGAAGATAGGAAATATGTGAACAAGTGACTGATTTAGTAGCAGTTGTAGAGATGGAACACTTCTAATTCTAGACAGGGATTGATTGGACAGAAGATCTGTTAAGAAGTGCAAAGAGATGTCATTAAAATAACTTAGATTCTGTACATTTTGAATGCATGTATCTTCTAAATGTGAAATTTGCATACCAGCATACCAGCTTACTTTCCAATATTCATAGTGATAACCAAGAAAGGAAAAAAAGGATTTAACGGGGACTACACATTGAAAAAAAAAAATGCTTTTCCAGCCAAAATATCTAAAAACAATTTCTTAAATCAAGATGGATTTTCCAGACAAGAAAAAATTATTGTCTTGTTTTCAGAAAAAAAGAAATCAAAATTAAGTGAGTTTTTGCTTCAAACAAGCAAAATAATCTGCCAATGGGGTAAGCAAAATAATCTTTTTTCAAGATTTCTAGATTATTTAGTTTACCCCATTGGCAGATTATTGTGCTTATTTGAAGCAAAAACTCACTTAATTTTGACTTATTCTTTCTGAAAACAAGACATGGATTTTTACTTGTCTAGAAAAATCCTTCTTGATTTAAGATTGTTTAGATATTTTGGCTGAAAACAAGATGTAACCCAGACAGCATCTGACTCTGTGCCAGATTCGTTTTCAACAGGCAAATCCGCGTTACAGTCACATCCGTTTCAGTGCTGTATCACAGTCCTAGACGGATCCGGCCCGTGTCTGGTTTCAGTGGGCACGGTCTACTATCGCAGAGCGGATCTGGGCCGAGTCTGGTACGGAGCTGGCCCAGTGCTGGCCCAGATGAGCGGAAAACCAGATGCGTGCCGGTATTGGCCCGTTGTGCCAAAAGACACTGGCCCAAGTCCGTTTTGCGGATTTGCAGGAGTGTGGGCCAGAATCAGGCCGGATGAAATTTGCTGTCAGGAAAGTAAGAAAAGCATTTTTTGCAGTGTATGTGCTTTGATGTACTTGTAGTGTTTTGATACTCATTTAGTTGGAAAATAATTCACAAGTTCAAGAGTTCAACTGAAGAGTCATTAACAAGTTGAACATGCAGGTGTTAAACTTACTAAAGACCTTCATTGCTGAGAGACGGCTGGATAGATTAGCAGGCTTTGTGTTATGTTGATTGTGGGTTTCTGCACTCATTTGGATCCTGTTACTGCTTTATCCTGTGAGAAACCACTCTGAACAAATCAGCATGAGTGAGCTGTCTAAATGATTCACACTGATTCACAAACTTACTCAGATTTTCGCAAGCCTGTTCTATTCATTGCAAAGTGATTTGTTCATGAAATGGACATCACAGTTTGTGATTCTAAACAGCTGACACAAACATTTCTATATAAAACTTAATTGTCAAAATGCTGCCAGGGAAATGTTGTGTTTGCCAATAATACTTTCCAAATGAATTACTACTAAAAAGCAACATGATTGTAGCAATGCAGCTCAACACTGCAGCTGCTCAGCTGGCCATGACCCCCTCAACGGCAGCAAACAGGAAAAGTACAAGCCATTATCACACTTTTAAGAGCTCTCAAAAGAACTATTTACACTTCTTAGTATAATATTAATGAATAAAATATTTGAAGATTGTATGGTAATTGCAAAGGAGATGAACTTTTGAATCGCCAACAGTAGAGAAGTTGAACAGTAAAACACCAACTTGTATAGCTTTCTCACAGAAATATGATTACAGGAGCAGATTGATGAAGACCTGTTTTTGCGTGGTTTCATTAACAATACTATGTTAGGACCTCAAAACTATTTTATCATTGTGCACAATTTGTATTTGCATCACATAATCTGTTTTATATGTAGCCTATGGCTTTTCTGCAGCAAGTAAACTTGCTCAGAAGCACACCTGGTACAGCATCGCAATTGCAGCTATGAAAGAGCTTAAAGAGTTGTGGCAAGTGGCAAATGTGCTTCTTTCTCACTTTTGCTTTTGTTAACACTATCGGTTAGATTTAGGGCTAGGTTTAGTGTAGGTGCTAAGTTATTTCACTGGACAATTAATCTTCATACTGCTGTGATATATTCAACAACCAATGTCATAAAACACTGTCCGATTGAATTTTGGATGAAACTGAATTTTAGTAACACTTGTTGGACATTTTGCTTTGAAAGGAACTAAACAACTAAATCAACACTGAAATGACTTTAGTTGAACAATGACACACTGTTTTTAAGCAGAATTGATCTTTGAATATTAATCTAGGTAAAGCAGCTTTTAAAACAATCCGTGCAATCTACATTATATGAATAAAGATGACTTGACTTGAAAGTGTCACAAAATGTGCAAGAAACACACATCACTACACAAATGTCACTACAAGCATGTTTTTCCAGAGAAGCTGGGTTGTAAAATCACCTTGATAACTAAAGTGCACAGAAAAATGGTGTGTGCCGTTTGTTATTTAATTAACTGACATTCCATGTTCCATTTTGGATGCTGCTGCCTAGGTATTTCTACGTTTCTTTACTAGCATAGTTTACAGTGCTTCTTTAGCCAACCAGCTTCACCATTTAAGCCTGGATCAGCATGGAAATTCATTACAGCAGGGAGGCCACTTGGAGCTTGTTGTTGGAGAACAAACAAAAAGAAACATTAGCTCTGCCAAGAGCTGCAACCGTTCCCTTTCCACACCTGCTTGTTAGGGAAATTTCTCTCTTTCAGCTGATACAGTCAGTAATGCCTGTGCTATAGAGCCCTTTTTGATGAAGCAGTCATTAAGTCAATGGAGATGATTGCTGTAGGTGCTGTGTACAACCTCGAGTTAGCCTGAGCTGTCAAAGTGAAGGGAGGCGAAGGCAGACAAGCGTCTCTGTAGCCTAATCAAATCCCGCATATGGCTATAGAGGTCAGCTCAAAAACCGTAATTAGTTGCTTTACCTGGGCCTGCAAATTGTGCGTAATGAAAAGCGCCCCAGAGGGTCAAATAGTGCACTTGAAAGATATTTAAAATAAAGTAAGCAATACATCCATGAGCACATCGAGACTGACATTGCAATTAGGGCTGAAATTAGCTATCTGCATGTTTCTGTAATACTTTAAAACCGCTCGCTCTACACACACGTCCATTAGGAGGTAGGTTTACTGCCCTGTCAGCTGCAGGTTTGCATGGCGGCATGCGTTTGATGTCATTAAAGGTTTGCAAGTCGACAACCGAGGGGTTTGGGGATCGCAAATATTCTATATAATGAGTGTCCTAGTTACACTCTACAGCTTTCAGATTTCCAATGACATGTGTGAACTGCTATTTCAGGGGACTTTTAATTAAAAGCACAGAGGTTTGACAGGGGAAAAAAATCCTGATTAATGGAGATTTAAGCTCTATTTTAGATCTGTTTTCAGGAAACACATTCCAGTTTAATTAGAGGCATACGGCGGAGAACAGCTGGACGTTTCAAATCATCCTCAACATTTGGAGCGAAACATGTCATCATCTTTGACACAACCCCCAAGTTTATTATTTTTCTTCCCAAATATGCATATATTTACTTAATTTATTTGCTTGGTTTACTCTAGATTTAAAAGTCGGTATTCCAAAGTTGTCAGTCTATAATGGCTTTTTGTGTTACACATTGTGTCATTATAAAGTACTGAAATACATTATAAATCCTAGGATTGTAAAATCTATTTATGCAATGCAGTGCAATATTATGAATTGTGGAATTACAGTTACTATGATATGTACTACGTCACACTTTAAGGACCAATTCTAACTATTAACTACTTGCTTATTAGCAGGCATATTACTAGCATGTTGGCTGTTTATTAATACTTGTAAAGCATATATTAATGTCTTATTCTGCATGAGCATATTTTAGATCCTACCTTACTAAATTTAACAACTACCTTATTACCTTACTAAATTATTTAATTAGTCTTTGAGGCAAAATAGTCAGTGCTCAAAATAAAGTGCTACCATAAATTCTCACCTATGATACTGCGTACATATTGATATGTTTATATGATATGTTATTTCTACTAGTGCATTTGAATCTATAAAATTATGTTTGTTACATTTAACAGGTTTATACAGATTTGTCTTGTGGAAAAAGGACAGTCCAGTCAGATTTAATGGAGAGCTGTCTCCTTGAAGAGATGACATATTGAATTTATTAAAAAGGAGATATGGTGCATGAAATCTTTTTTAATATTTAAAACTATCACTGTGCCTTTGGCCCTGAGGAATGTGTAATGATTGAGAGAGTCGGTTCAGGTTATTCCTGCACTGAGCAATCAGCTGGGTGATGCTGTTAAAATGCTATTTTTCACTGACAGGTTTTAGAGCAAAGGAGAATTTGTTGAAATCTCAAACAGCGAAGTGTCATTCAGTTTGTCCTACTGACAATGGAGATGATTCGTCTGACACTGATGTATATTTATTCTCCGCTGAAACGCAAACAGTTTTATTGAAAGAGTGCAGGCGGTGTTATGTGATGGTGGATAACATGTAATCCTTGATCAATATCTTCTCAAGGTGCTCACATCTGTTTCTCACATAAAAAACAGCAGTTCACTTTCTCACTCACTCGATGCCTGCGGTTCACCGCATTAAACACAGCAGGCGTTCATATGCACACAACTTTAGCTTTTGTTGACTACGGTAGTTTTACACTTGTGTAATGCAGATGTAATACTGCTGAAGTTCCACTCTGGTTTCATCTGTTAAACAAACTGTGTCAAAGAGATGATTCTTTGTCACACACTATTAATTTAGGTATGTAGCTCACTGATTTCCCGAGAGCACGCTAACAAAGTACTGTGATACTGCCAAGACATTTTGGGTACCATGGCACTACTGTTGAGAGAAACTAAAACTTGGTAGCACCTTATGATAAGTATACAGTAACAAAGCACTTAATTTGCAAGCATAGTTTATCAGTTGTAGTTGTTGTTGTTAAAGGGATAGTGGAAATTCTGTCATTAATTACTCACCCTCCTGTCATTCCAAACCTGTAAGACTTTTGTTCATCATTCATCTTGGGCATTGTTGGGGGTAACGCATTACATGTAATGCAAGTTACGTAATAATACTACTTTTTTCAAGTAACTAGTAAAGTAATGCATTACTTTTTCATTTCCAAGAATATATCTGAGTTATTTTTTGTTTCCTTTATGTATTTAATCCCATTTTATTAACCAATGACTTTGCTGCTGACCTTTGTTGACTGCTAGTTGAGATGTAGCTGCAGAGTTAATTATCAACAGCTGACTAAAGGTTATCATCAAAATAATCAAACTGATATTACAGTAAATAGTTCAAAGCAAATGTGTCATAATACACATTCATCTGATCTGATATCTAATCTTATGGCTGTTTGAGAAAAAAATATTGCCATAAATTGCCATTATTTAAGTGCTTTAAACCTACATTTATTAAACATTAACTGTAGTAGCAGTAGTTTCTAAAATATTCACAAATACATTGTTCATATGTAAATGTATGTTTTAGATGCTGTTGATACATTAATATTGTATGTTTTCATGTCTGTGCAAACGTAAGTAAATGTACATGTGGTCAAACCACACTTCATATACAGTCAAATACATACAAATACTCATGAGGTCACAATGTTAAAATACATCAGTTAGGATACAAGAAAAAAGGATGATAATAATAAAGGATAATAAGAATGAGCAATAATAATTTGTGAATTACAAGGAAACAATAGTAATTTTTAAAGAATTCTGAATGAAGTCCTGTGTATAAACAAGCAGAGAATACAATATGAACTGTAACATAATAGTTTGCAAATGATTTATAAGTACTTTATTATTGTATACGTAAAATAAGGTGTTACCGAAAACCACAAAATGCAATTCAAAAACCAGTAGCACAATGAAGGTGCTCCAAAGATCCAAGTGCTTCCTTTAGGACGTGCAATATTGCGTATGATGTTTTGTCAACACCATGCTTCTATTTTTCATTTTCACCTCAGCCTCTACTTCTTCATCTGACTCTTGCGTGACTTGTTATCAGGTTGAGTCTGGTCAGAGCTGGCTTGTTCAGATTTGTTCATGTGTTTGCCTGAGCTGGTGAAAGTCTAAAACCGCTCTAGCTGCCCGCTGGGCACATTAAAAAAATAAAACAGTCTGTAGCCTGACCTTTCTGTGTGGTCTGTCCAGTACAGTGCACTGGTAGTCATGCAGTGTTTCCTTTCATGTATTTTAAACTTTTATACGTGTTACAACAATCGAATGCTAAATGAATGTTGAATGTGCAGGAAAGGCTCAGAGGAAGTCTCACAGCACATATATTATTTCTAATCCAAACCTATATTTCATGCGTATCTCTGCGAAGCAGCACGTTTCCCCAAAGCATGAAAACATTTCCACAGCTCAGGAATTATGGGACAGGGGCACTAAACCTTATACATTATACAGAACAATATGCCTGGCCGTGAAATTAAAAGCACCTCACGGATTGAACTTTAAGGACCTCCAGGCAAAAACTCTAGGGAAGCGCAGACTGATACGACTGACAGTTGTGAACTAATGAATAAAATAACTCCTAGCAGATGCTTTTTGATAGATCGTTATCTAATGCGATGACATTCACACATACTTTTTTGGAAGCGCTGTGCACTGAGTAAAGCTTTCCGGTGAGTAACAGCTCAAGCAGTACACTGCAGAAAAGCAACGGGCAGTGAGGAGAAATATGTTGGATACGTCTGGAAAGCGAATGATTCAGAAGTAAAGCTTTAGTGGAGAGTGAGATGGTGCGGCTGATATGAGGTGGATGTGAACAGCACCATAATAAGCTCTGTGGCGAGGACAGAGATATGAGGAGAGGCTGAGAGACGGGTATGATGAAAGCAGCCTGCAATGTGTGGAATATGTTTACTCAGGACATATAGCTACTGTATATTGATTAATGCACAGATCAAAGAGCTGTATTAGAGCCAGGGGAGGACAGTTTGTAACGATTCCAAACATACTCTAATTATGTATTTTCTTCAAGTTTGCATTACAGCTGAAGAGGTACAATACATGTTGTCTAAAATATCTTGCTCCGATTAAAGGGATAGTTCACCCCAAAATAAAAAGTTGCTGTTAAATTACTCAGCATCAGGCCATCCAAGATGCAAGTGACTATTTTCTTCAGTAGAACAGGTTTTTATCTGAAGCTGTGGTCCTTGCTGATTCATAAAATGCATTTTTGAGACTTAAAAAACAAGCATATCACAAACTTAAAATCCGTTTTTTTTTTCAGGTTCTGAAGGTGAGTGAATTAACAAAGTATTATGTAAAATTAAGTAATTTATTAAACTTATTTAAAGGAATTGATATATTCTTTCACAAATATAAATAAATTGCTAATATAATTAACAAAAAAAGCATACCAAGGAACACAAACCTGTTACCCGTGGCTCCTGACTACAGTGCCTTTTGAAAGTATTCATGCCCTTTTTATCTTTTTATTATTTTTTCCACGTTTTGTTGCTGCCTTATATTAAACTCTTTCAGTTACTTTTAATTACTTTTTTCCCACATGAATTTACACCCCATACACCAAAATGACAAAACAAAAACACAACTTTGTGCATTTATTGAGAAAAAAAATAAATAACTGAAATAAGGACATTGCATACATATTCATACCCTTAACTCAGTATTTAGCTGGAGCACTTTGACAGCTTTAAGTCTTTTGGGGTATGGTGTGACAAGCTTTGCACATCAGCATACTTATGCAATGGGATCATTTAGGTTTTTGTTTTTTGGTAAATTTGCAAAGATGTTAAAAACCATTTTTTTTGCCATTATGGTATATGGCAGGGCTATTCAATTAGATTCATTTGAAGACCGGATCATCGAACTGAAAATTTGAAGGGGGCCAAGGGGGTGGGAGCCATCCCAATCTCTTTTTGAAATCAAATTGAAATGCATATTCAGCAGTAAAATAAACTAATATTACCAACACCAGCATCTATAAAAGGTTAACATTAGTGCTGTCTATCAATAAAAAAAAAATAATAATTAAATTTTTCTGTAATTAATCATGATTAATCGCATATTTATATATTTATATTGTCATAATTTCACACTGAACCTCCAAATTAATAACATAAACAACAGAAACAACATAAAGAGTATATTTTAAATGTGTTTAATTGCATCATTTTACCAAGTAGCCAATTATTAATGAAGTATTGATACCAATGCTGCTACTGATGTCTCTATTAAATGCATTTTCCCCCAATTTTACCTTTGAATCATAGCCATTCAACATTACAGTATAATTGAAAGCCATTATTTTTTTAACATATAATATAGGCTCTGAAATACATAACTTTTAACAATCTTCATATAAACTATAAATAAACTTGTATAATTGTATATGCATAAACTGTGATTAATGAGTGACTAGAGTCGAGAGATTTCTCTTTTTCTTTTGTTCTTTGATTTTTATCAGTGACGCACGTCAGCTGGTTTCACTTTAAAATCAGCTGTTTTTTTTAAAACCTGATTTAAATGGCGCAGATCTGACACATAATCGATTTTCTCCCAACTCTTTAAGGTCGTTTACGAGGTAACTTGGCCAAACTGCTCATTTTTGTCCATTGAAGTGCTACTGGCGCTCTCTATCAACACCGGCTCAGCATATGAGTACAGCCGAATGTGCAGCCTTTCAACTTAATTTGATAATACTTTCCGTCCAGTGTGTGCGCTATTTCTCGCTAGATGTTATAACACTGTGTTCATACTCGGCTAATTAGATTTGTGGATATCTCGTAACTCCCTCATAGAAGCGCTTGTCAACGTTTAAGTCTATTGATGTTGCGGTAGATTGTTGTTTTTCTTATGTCTTTTTCTTTTCTTTTTCGGCTGGCCCGGGCCAGAGTTGCCACCTTGTAGACAAACTAATTAGTGCAAAAACAATTCAAGCCATATGTGCGATCTGAGCATACTTTTCCCTCAGGCTGAAAATGATTGGCGGGCCTCCAATTGAATAGCCCTGGAGTATGGAGCGTAGAGTCCTTTTAAGCAGTTTAACATAAGGCAGCAACATAACAAAACATGAAAACAACTACGGGGTATGAATACTTTTGCAAGGCACTGTATATATTGAGGTCTTATGAAGCAAAATGATTGGTCTGTGCAAGTCTGCACATGCCTGATAGTCACTCCGATAAGAGGTAAAAGTTTTTATAGTTTTCTACTGCTTAAATTGAAAAGTTAAGCTGATAAAGACAAGCTTCTTGACTTTATATGGTTTAGACATGTAAAACATACATGTTTCATATTATTTTTGGGTGCTTTAATAATGTAATTGCACATATGTTATGTTATTGCGTGATCACATACGAGATTAGTTTTTTTTCTTTGTTTGTTTTTTTAACCAAAAGGTTCTGAAGGTGATTGAATTAACAAAGTATTATGTAAAATTAAGTACATATTAAACTTATTTGAAGGAATTGATATATTCAATAATTGCTTAACAAAAAAAAGCATATCATTCAGCATCGCAGACATGCAGCCTGGCATATAAACTTCACATTAGAGTCGCTTTGCATGTTTTTTACCGCTGCTCTTGCTTTTTTTTTTTTGTTAATTGTGCTAGAAATGTATGTATATTTGTGAAAGACTATATCAATTCCTTCAAATAAGTTTAATAATTTACTTAATTTTACATAATACTTTAATTCACTCACCTTCAGAACCTTTTGGTTATTCAAAATATATATATGTATTTATTATGTAATTGATAAATTCTTTCAGAAATATAAATAAATTGCTAGTATAAAAAAAGCATATCAAGGAACACAAACTTAATACTCGTGACTTCTGACTATTGTCAATAAAAAGAATATATATTATTTTATTTCAATAATGTTTGTTATTTAATATTTTGTATTTTGAAGGGATTTTATAGTGCTAAATTATATTCATGAAATACTATGATAATAGTTATGAAATGACATTTATAACCTGTTAATTACTATTTAAGCATAGACCTGAAACTAAATTTCCAACTCTTTTTAAAAAAACACACTTGGCAAAATATTGCTGAAGTAAAGAAGAAAAAAGGTAAAAGTTTCCATTTGAGTATAAAAAAACACAATTTGCTGAGTCAACTTAAAATAATTTGTTGCCCTGCTGCCTTAAAATTTGTAAGTTCAGTCAGCTCAAATAAGTTTATTCAAGTTGAAATGTTAAGTTGTACTAAGTGACAACTTAGATATTCGAGTTGAGTAAACTAAAAAATAGTTTGTTAAACTTAACAGCTGTGTTCGTTACTCGGCTGCCTTAAAATTTTAAGTTGAATCAACAAATAATATCTAAGTTGTCACTTAGTAAAACTTTTAAGTTGACTCAACAAATAGTTTTTTACAGTGTAGGTCCTACTTAAGTTGGTCATTACAGCGCTCTTCAGTTTAACTAATTTAATTTAATACAAATTTAAACTATTTAAAATACACAAAAATCAATTTTATCTTAAATATTTGTCACATTTGTTCTGCATGAACATTTTTTCAAATGTGTGATTAATTCCTTAGAACATCAGCTTTCAGTTAGATTTTGTTTGGGCACAGTACCAAATGTTTCCACTAAGATAAAGTTTGATTTTATGACCGAACAGCAAAGGTTAAAAGTTTATTGTTTGATCCCAAATGATCATCTGTCCTGACATTTCAGGTCTTAGAGTCTCTACTAATGAGCTAATGACCAAAATCAGGTGTATTTGATTATGGAGACATGCAAAATGTGCATTGCTGAGGGGCTTGACTTCAGAAATGAGGTTGAATCTAAAGAAGCATACCATTACAGTATAGCCAAATCAGGAACCTTACAGAGCCGAAAGGGCTTAGTTGTTTTTAAGCAGAGATGCTGCAGAGAACCTCGAATGTAAAAAGATCCTCAAACTGTTAAGCATTTTCTCACATCAGTTGCATGTGTGACAACAGACTTTAGCAGCAGATTTGTCCCCTGTACGACAGTCAAGCACAGAGGCAGCACAGCAGCTTGTGTCGTCACGCTGAGAGCTGTTTAATTCTGCTCTCCAAAAACTACCTGTCTTTCCGAACGTGAGCTAACAGTCTTCAGAAGCATTGCTCCTCAACCTCTTACGGCCCTGTAGAGCAAGAGCAGCGGTAAACACTTTCTTTTCCATTCAAAGCGACTCTAATGTGAAGTTTATATGCCAGGCTGTGCGTCTGCGGTGCGGTGACACTTTCATTTTGCAGGCTGAATGATATGACCCCTAGCTCGGCACAACGTAGGCTCCGGTAATGCTTGACAAAACTGAAGGGAGGAGAGAACGGTTGAGCTTTCGACTTCACGTCACTCTCGCAGTCGGTCAGGAGCAGTCGCCCTGTCTCTACTCTTCTATCTCAGTTGTTATTCGCACATCTTCAGTAGTTGAAGTGACATATTGAAGTAGAATGGAGACAGTTTCAGAGCAACAACTCTCTTTTGACCCAAATTGGTATTGTAGGACTGTCTCGCCTTGAAGGAAGGTTTAAACACTTCCCGTTGTAGTTGAGCTAGAAGAGTTTGGGTTTGACCACACAACATGATGTAAGCAGGTATACTGTGAAGCATTTTTCATGGTATAAAACTGCTAATATGTGACTTTGATGTGCAGTGAACCATTGTGATCACTGAAGGATCACTATATTTATTGGTGTTATTATTGTATGCTCCTTCTAGGTACTGCTTGTGAAAAGTCATATCGAATGCACACTTGTACTTCAAATATATTTATGAAATAAAAGACCACTTAAGCATGCTTAAAGAGAGCACACTTTATGACTGATGTGTTGACCTACATATGTAAAGTATTTGATGTGTTATTCAATATTACATTTAAAGTAAATATATTTAAAAATATATTATTTCTATGACAATATATTAATAGGCTGGTTTCATAGACGAGGCTTAGGTTAAGCCAGGATTAGGCCACAGTTCAAATAGGCATTTAAGTAATTTTTATGAATATGTTTTAGATAAAAACTCTACTAGTGTGCATCTCGAGACAAAACAATAGCACCAGCATATTTTAAAATCAGTCAGTGCATGTCTCTTTTAGTTAAAGTTTGTGACCAGACTTAAGCCTTGTTTATAAAACCGAGGGGTACGTTATTAAATTGCACATTACAAATATATGTGTCATTTGTGTTATGTTAAATGCTTTTTAGTAGATTTGGCAGTACACTAGTCATATTTCAAAGACAACAAAAGTAATTATGAAATTGCATATAAAGATGTACACTCTAAAAAAACGCCATTTGTTGAGTCAACTTAAAATAATTTGTTACCCTGCTGCCTTAAAATTTTAAGTTCAGTCAACTCAAATAAGTTTATTCAAGTTGAAATGTTAAGTTGTACTAAGTGACAAATTAGATATTCGAGTTGAGTAAACTAAAAAAATTTAGTTAAAAGTTTGTTAAACTTAACAGCTGTGTTTGTTACTTGGCTGCCTTAAAATTTTAAGTTGATTCAACTAAAATATCTAAGTCGTCACTTAGTAAAACTTTTAAGTTGACTAAAACTTTCAAATTGACTGAACAAATATTTTAAGTTGACTCAACAAATAGTTTTTACAGTGCAGGTCCTACTTAAGTGGGTCATTAAAGTGCTCTTCAGTTTAACTAATTTAATTTAATATAAATTTAAACTACAATACATTTTCCTTTCATTGCAAATAACATGCAATTAAGTGTTTGAAAACATTAAATTCAGTTCACACGTAAGCATAAAGTCAATTTTTTTCATAATAAGTACTCTTTTAAAAAGTATGCTGAAGTGTACTCAAGGGACATGAGAGAAAACAATGGTACTACTCTGGTAAATGTCAGAAAACACATGGTATTACCATGACAAAAAAAAGATAAGGTACTATATTCAGCTTAGGTAACACCCATGGGACAGTGCATACTTCTGAGTAGGAAGACAGTTTTGGGACATATCCCAGCACCTTTGGCATTCTATTTTTAGTTTACTATGATTAAGGCATTAATTATCATCTTGAATACTAGTAGGATAGATGGTATGCCATTTGGGATGCTGCAAAATTTTTGTCATGCATTAATGTGAAAACATTTAACATCTTTGACTTGACTTTGAACTTGAGTGAGGAAGAGTCTCCGTAATCGTTTCATAAATGACCACTATTGATATCCTACTCATGCAATATTTATTGTTTTAACAGTAAAATGTGTTATTATTGATAGGACCTGAATCTAAATATTGCATTGTCAGCTATTTTCTGTCTCTGAGTTGTTTATCGACCTTGAAACAGTAAATCTGCTATTTATGCAGTTTCACTTGATAGCATTTTAATTACAGATAGTGATGTATCCATTATTAATAGAAACAGTAATGTGGACATTGTGGGTTTTGTGTTTAGTTTAGTTTAGTCATCTTGATTCACAGTTATTCACACTTGTAATGACAAAAAACAGTATATTTTAATGTCATTGGAGTTCCTGGTTATGACCTTGCTGAATTTGACTTGTGTTTCTTTTTAATTCTTTAGATCCTCCTCCAAAGGATTCTGTTTTGTACAGAGCAAATACAAATAACTGTAGACACTTGCTTACAAATTAGTGTCCCATTATTAGGCATAGACAAGGTAATATATTTTCTGATTCTAGTGTACAATGCATTTTTCCCAGGGAAAAAAAAAAGCTTTCTACTTTAGCTCCAGAACATCCCATAAGAGTTCAGTGATTATACCTAATGATGGAGGAGGCCATCTTAGTCTTTATTATATAGTCTAGATGTGTGTTTGGGGGAATATGGGAATATCATAAGGGAATAGGCATGCGATATATAGTGCAGCAGTAAAAAGAGCCTCATATTCCTCAGCTGGTGTATGATCACACACAACAATCATTTGATATAATGACTCCCATGATAAAACAGCCCATAATGTTACACGTTCCCAATCACATTTGACAGTCACCAACAGATACAACGGGCTGAAAGCATCCTTTGACTTTATTCAAACATAAACCAGCCCAGATGTTAAAAAAAAAAAAAAAAAAAAAGCGGTCAATGGACAATTTTCTTTCAGCTGCCAGGTTTAATTCTCCATTCAGCAGATGTGTGTTTCCTCATATCTTGGCACTATACACAAGTGCTTTCTGAATAACAGTCCTACCATAAACTTCTTTGGTTCTTTGGTGATTTTTAAGACTCTATTATTGTGTCGTTTAGCTACAATCCTATAAAGTGTCCATCTGTTCCTCTTGGTGTTCTGGAAGGAAATCGCTGTGACTTTTTTTGCTGATGCAGTTGTCTATGTTGGCATATGCTGTCATTATTTATGTTCCCCTTGATGCATTAAATAATTCTGCAGTTTCTGCACCTTCAGTTCAGTGCTGACTAGTTGGCCTCTTTGAAACTCTACTACTTTAAAAACAAACACCTCTGTATAATTGCTACTAAACTACTTTTTTTAGGCATTTATGATTTCATTGAATAGGAGAGCACAGAGGTCAGACAGGAAGTGCAGGATGGAGAAAAGGGAACGGGATCAGAGGCTGTATTATATATTGATTTTTTGCTCCAACCTAAAGAACTTATTTAAATATAACTGACAGTTTGTTGCAGAAAAAGAGTGGACTAGTAAGTGAGGATCATCAGTAAAGGCTGGCAGAGAGTGTTACAGTTAATATAAATCAAATACAAATCAAACATATGTTTCTGTCAGCCTCAGGAAAACACTCGGTCAGTTTTAGGTTCCTTCAAGTAGTTCGCAATAATAATTGTTTTTATGTACTTTGTGTGAACTCTGAAAATCAGCCAAGATTATTCTATAAATCAGCTCTGCCAATCTTTTTCTTCAGCAATGAGCACCACAATGACAGATTTAAATTTTTGCTGATCTGTTGTTTTATTCTGATCTCTATAGGAACCCAGTAACTTAATTACTTAATTACTTAATTAAGAAACGTTTACTACTTTTTACTACTTCTACTGCTATAGAGAATAAAAATCTGAGTCAAGCTCAGTCGGATGTTACTGGCTGCCACAACAAAAGTAATTAACAGAAGGAATTACTGTAAATTACTTCTTTTGAGCAGCAGCAAACCCAAAAAATAAGGTCCAGGCCTGGTGCCTTACGCATCGCTTGCAGTGTTTAAGTTAAAATATTTCCCAAAGAGGGAATATGAGTTTTCTTATGATTTTGTAGACAAAGAAGCTCTCCAAACTTCAGCACTTCAGATTTGAATCTGTGTGTACAATATTAACACCCACCTGTTATTACAGTAGTAAACTATAGCCATATACCCTTACACTTATTAAACTATGACAGGTGAGGCAGTGGCAAATTATTAAGCCATTTTTATCAAATTAACATTACTGTAACAGCTGGCCAAAATATGATAATTTGACTAGAAACACCAGAGACTAGAAATGTAAAACAGTATTCCGGTTTGAATCAGACGAGACTTCTGCATTCAGGAGGAATGGATAGTATGCATCATCAATGCAAAGTGTTTGGGTTCGCTTTATTTTCACATTCAATTTGTTATTGGTTAGCAAAGCTAACAAACAAGCTAATGACCAGCACATACACTGGGTCGGAGTTTATAGACCTCTGAAACGTCTTCCTGTTGAAGACAGAAAAAGCTGAATGTGATCAACAGCATTGGGGGTAACACATTACAAATAATTGAGTAATCAGATTACTTTTTCCCAAGTAACTAGCAAAGAAATGCATTTGCAAGAAACTTTTTTTTAAATATAAGATGACCTCGCTTTTGAAAACTAAATGTTGTGTTTTATTACGTTTTTTTTTCTTTAATTATTTTTATATTGCATATTTTTTCCTGTTCATTTTATTTTTATTTTATTATTATTATTTTTTTTTTCTCTGGGTACTGTCTTATGTCTTAAAATCACTTACAGAGGAAGTTTGGTCCCATCAGGCTAACATGACAGTCACGATACAACTTTTTTTTTTCACTCACGATGTTCTAACATTACAACACACATTTCATTACGTTTTTCTTGGCACACAGGTTTTGCGCGTATTTGGCACCACCTATAGTTGTGGGTGTATTATTGACATGTCAAAGTCTAGACCCTGAATATAAGATGACTATGTTTTCAGATGCATTCCCAAAAAAAAAACATTGTCTTGTATTTGGGTCAATACGATAAGTAACGCAAGTTACTTTGTTTTCCCATTTATTCACTGACAAGAAAATATTACATTTTCAAATATAAGATGACCCCTATTATAAGACGACCCCCCTTTTCAAGATGCACCTTTTGAAAAAAGACTTTTTGAAAAACAAATCTTGTTTTATTAAAAAAAAAAAAACTCTTTTTTTTCTTATTTTCATATTGCATATTTTTCCTATTATTATTATTATTAGTAGTAGTAGTAGTAGTAGTATTTTAATCTGGGTACTGTCTTATGTTTTAAAATAACTTACAGAGAAAGTTTGGTCCCATCAGGCAAACATGACAGCCACGACTCATGTTGCCTGTAAGCTTTTCTTTTTCTTTTGTTTTCACTCGCGATGTTCTAACATTACAACACACATTTCATTACGTATTTGGAACCACCTATAGTTGCTTATTAATTTTATTTTTGGTGTGAAAGGGCCTTTAGAGTTGCCAAAAATATAACTTTGGGTATATAACATAAAGTTACTTTTTATGGAATAACAGAATGTTGTAGTACATTACTTTTAAAAGTAACTTTCCCCAACCCTGGTGATCAAACCACTGGTAGAACTAATTTTCTAGTTGGTGTATCGCATACTCTGCACTGTTATCATGACAAGATGTGTAAATGCAATCTTTGCGCACTTCACGAATAATGATATATGTTTGTTTGTCTGTTTTTCTTGTCTCCTTTGCACAGCGTTCAAAAATAGCGGTGTACGAAAAAATGTGGTCGTACATGAAATCGGCCGAGCCCTCCGTCTTCGCCAAGACCACGCCCGACGGGGTGGCACGGGTACGAAAGTCGAAGGGCAAATTCGCCTTTCTTCTCGAATCCACCATGAACGAATACATTGAGCAGAGGAAGCCCTGCGACACCATGAAAGTGGGCGGCAATCTGGACTCTAAGGGCTATGGTGTGGCGACCCCCAAAGGCTCAGCATTAAGGTGGGTGGAATAATATAACAATATTCTCCATGTTGTTATAGTATTCCACCTACCCTGATGTCCTGTGTTGTCATTCCCTCCCTTCTCCCCTCCCTCCCCCCTCCCTCCCCCAATCCCCCTATTATGACAAAGAGGTAACGGTATAATGCATTATGAATGTTATTTGATTCACAATGATGCTTCTGATCAGTTCTCTCTTCTTTAAATGTTTGTCTTCTTTTCCAGTTTTTCAACCAGATTTTTATCATTTCGAGACTTATCAGTGGCTAATTTAAGCAGTCATTTCACATCTGTGTGTATGTGTGTGTGCGTCTGCGTCCCTTCCCGTCTCTCTGCTGTCTTTTTTGTCCTTCGATCTTTCTCTCGCTGTCTCGTGTGGCTGTCCTTCCTGACTGTCGTGTTGTCACTTTTAATTTAACAGTTCAACGGTTTTTCAATTTAGCTTGTAAAAGCTGCGCTGTCACTTGTGACGAATGTTAATTGCATGATGTTTGTTGTTGTTACTTTTCTTCTCAATGACAATGTCCCCATCCCGCACACTTCAGTTTGAAACAGCGTAACCCTCCATGCCACCTTGAATATTTAACACTTTCTTTGCTCTGAGCGTCTCTTACCTTCATATTCGTGAAATTCTTAACCAAATTGTGCTCTTTCAACCATTCTGATTACTGCTATAATTGACTCTCAGTAGTAGTAGCTCACCGTATTCAGTAACGTTACCATTACTACTACTATGCTAATGCAGTAGATTGCTCACAGACCTGTGCATTTTCTTACAAGTTATGTTTTATTGTTTCAAGAAATGCTGTTAACCTGGCAGTTTTAAAACTGAATGAGCAAGGCCTGTTGGACAAATTGAAAAACAAATGGTGGTACGACAAGGGAGAGTGCGGCAGCGGGGGAGGTGACTCCAAGGTCAGCCTCAATGTCACCGAAATCGGGTACCATAGTACAGAGTAATCGGCAAGCCTGTTATTCCTGAACCGAGCCAAACCAAACAACCAACAAAAAAAAAACAAACAAACATGCATCCTTTCAGTAACTCCACATTATCTGAGAGCAAAACCAGAACCCTGACTTGGCTAACGGAGGAGAGAAAATGACCAGTATGATTTTGTCCTACTGAGGAGAAGTCTCTTTTAGTTTTTTTTTTACACTCTTCACTTTAGCGTAGCGTTCACACACACATGTTAGCAATGCCGTTTATTCATTAGCGATTTTAGCGCTGAGACTGGTGAACTGTTTGTGCGTTAGGAATCGGAGAAAACATCCGCCTGGCAGACAGTAAAGAGAGACTCGAGATTGCCTTCTCGCTTTGCTTCTGCTAGGCAGCTGTCCACGGACGGTAACCTAGTCTTAGCCTAGTCTTCTTTTTCTCAGGAAGGATCAAAGCTGTGTTTTTTAGTGTTACACAAATCATTGCAATGTCTAAAAGCGTTAATGTTTAGATAGATCAAGACACAAACAGTGAGGCTTGAGTGGCTAAGAACAGCACACATACATGAGCATTCCCATCTCCACACCAATCTCAACACAGGATCAAAAATCCATCACTTCATTTGATTCTGGCTATTTGTCCTCCCTCCACGAGGCCGATGTTAACCCACACAGCAGGGTATACGTGAGACGTGTTGGGCCCAGGCCAGCCCCTATTTTGTACTCATGTGGAGGTGAAGATTAACTGATGTGCTGCCCTTAGACTTTCCAGTTCAATTCACATCATACACAAGGGCAAAATCACGTTTATATGGAACTGTTCTTGTTGTTTGTTTTGAGAATAATAGCCAAAATGGGGACACACGTGATGAGGCCTAACAGTGCTTTTTCATGTGTGTCCCAGACTTGAAAGCCTCATTTTCAGGACCTTAAAAGTAGAGCACGGATGTAGTTTGTATAATAAATGCAATATAGAACATAAATTTTCTCGACATGTGAAAGGATTTATGAAACCACTAAAAGCATTTCAATTTAACGAAAATTTCTTGCACTCCACCATAATGCTTCAGTGTACATTTGCATAACATTTAGGACTGTAAATGCTAGCTTTTCACCACTTAAAATGTACTAGATTTTGTTAGTGCGAGAATAGGATGTTTAATATAATTTTGGGGGATTTGGGAAAGATTTTTCATTTGATTTATAGTCAACATGAAATGGCATTCGCAACCCAAAAATCTAAGGTATTGCTATTATAATTGTATTACTTAACTAGCATTAGATTTCTGCGCTGACTGTTGCGTACTAAGATTTTAGAAATTCTACATCACATAGAACAGAAAAAAAACAACCCAGGCTTATTGAGAAAAAAAAACACCTCCAAATACATACAATGCACTGCTTTTTCCAGCTGAAATGAACACAAGTAGCAATTTTTATTTTCATTTTCACAAATTAAGATTATGAGGGAGATTATTTTTATGCAGTTATGTAAGCAGTGCATTATTTATAAACTATTACAGTTTTGTTTAGGTTCAGGTTTAGTGTAGATGGTTCATTAATTTTAAGCTTTTAGCACCATTCAGCAAACATTTAATTTCTGATATGTACACCAAACATTGCCAGATTCATGCTCACCTGTTTTATTGGCACCTTTTAGACATTTCACAATGAAACTTTTGCAAAATGTGCAAGAAGCAACATAATCATAAAAAAGTTTCCAAAGGCACATTTTTCCAACGAGCTTGGGTTGAAAAAAGGCATAAAATGCCCACATAGCTAGTATGGCCTAGACGACATCAACCATAAACGAGAACTGTTTCTGAGGAGGAGCAAGTCATTATATTTGATCAAAGATTACCTTTTTTACCATGCACTAACGAACCAGAAATGTATAATCAGTCAGATCATAAGGCCAGTTTTGATTTCATGTTGACTTTAATTGTAATTTCTTTCTCACAGTTTCCTATTTCCTGAAAATGAGGCCTCTCTAATAACGCCTGTCCTAGTTGTTAGGGAGCAGGTTTTTCAGTACAAACAAAAGCATTGTGCCCCCTGCCTGTGGATGAAGGTGAAAGGTTATGTGAGCTTTCATAATCACCTTCTTTGTTCCAGCTCTCTGTTTTTGCAGTTTGCAGTGATTTGAAGCACCCATTAGTCGCCACGCGGTGGATGGGCTAGCTCTAATGATCTAATGCAGTGAGGCTGCAGTGGCGCTTCTGGACCCAGCCGCACAGCCAGCTGTGGAAAAACACAACAAAAAGAGAGAAAAACAGGAGAGAAATCCACATTAAGCCACCTGCGACAAACAGACATCATGAGTCACACAACCCGTTCTCCTCTCGGCCCCTGGCAGCCCGCTGCCATCCTCGCTGCTGATAGGTTTCCCACTCCAAACGCTCTGAGGATAATTACATTGTTAATCAATGTCTCTCCCCAAGCTAAAAGAAATGTTAGGACCACATAGCTAAATCAGCAGGAGCCATGAGAAATGTAAAGAACATTTAAGCGACTAATTATGTCTAGACGAGTGATGGCACGGTTTTCTATTATAGTAAAAAAACAAAACAGAATTCAGTTTTAGAGGTTTACATTACTTTGCGTTCTCTAGCAACAGATTTAAAGTCAACATGATAATTGCAATCCATTCGACTTGTGATTTTGTACAAGAAAAAAGTGGGACTTTATTTCAATTAACAAGAACTGATCATGGAAAAATAGTGTAGAACTATAGAAGGGAACGGCACTTAACGTTTGAAGTAAACAAACTAAAATTATTAATATTACAAAGGCGATTTTTCTTTGGAGACATTCTGAAAATATACTGATTTCATGTTGACTTTATTGATTAGCATTACTGCTACCTAAAATGGCCGCCACATCAAACAAGTGGATTATTTATTTAGAATACAGTCACCGCTTTGTTAGCCGCTAATGCTAATGACTAATTTTGTCTAGACGAGTGATGGCAGTTTTCTATTATAGTAAAAAACAAAGCAGAATTCAATTTTAGAGGTTTACATTACATTTTAGAAATTTGCGTTCTCTAGCAACAGATTTAAAGTCAACACGAAATGGTAATCGCAATCCATTCGACTTGTGATTTTGTACACAAAAAAAGTGGGACTTTATTTCAGTTAACAATAACTGATCATAGAAAAAGCACACTGAAAAATTGTGTAGAATTACAGAAGGGAACAGCACTTAACATTTGAAGTAAACAAACTAAAATGATTAAGATTACAAAGGCGTTTTTTCTTTGGAGACATATACTGATTTCATGTTGACTTTAATGATTAGCATTACTGCTACCCAAAATGGCCACCGCATCAATCAAGTGGATTATTTATTGAGAATACAGTCACCGCTTGGTTAGCCGCTAATGCTAATGTCATTTACAGTACCCGCATTAGTAGCGATTAGTACGACTAGGCACCGGTTCGGTTAACTCCAGCATCCAGGTAACACAGTGTTTTACTCTGCAAATGCTTTGACTCATTTGTGTACGCTCTTGTTTACTTTTGTATATATATGTGTGTGTGTTTGCTTGTTTGGTTTCTTTGTACTCTCCGGCTGTAATGCGTTCACAGAGTCCTAACGCCAGCCCTCCTCAGCCTGAGCAAAATACTACTGGTAATTTTCGTTGGTCTGTCAGTCAGTCGAGGGTTCGAGTGGAGATCCACATTCTCAGATGATCAAATTAACCAAGACGCTTCTCTGCTTTTATAGCCACGCAGGCGATCTCTTCAGAAACCTGCCCGTTCTTCTCTTAACAGTGTATGCCGATTACTCAAAGCGATACGGGTAGGTCCTGGCACACTAGCTTAGCCCTGGTGAATGGAAGGTACTAGTCAGAATGCCTGCCACATGTGTGTTGATAATGGCCAGGAGCCCTGCTTTATCGCTTTGTAAAGTATGAAGTAGTTAAGACTTGAATAACATAAAATAACATAATATAATGTTATTTATGTTATTTCCCACGTGAAGAACTCCTGTAAACCTTGCAGTATTGAAACTCAGTGAACAAGGCATCTTAGCCAAGCTGAAAAACAAATGGTGGTACGATAAGGGTGAATGTGGAACCAAGGACTCGGGAAGTAAGGTCAGTCGCTGCAGGTCTTTTGTACTGATTCCAAAAACTGCATTTTGACATATTGTTCATATGCAAGGAACAAACCAATAGTCTTGATTTAACTCATGTACAGTAGACGTAATGATTCACGGCCACGTGTAAGGAAACAAATAAGGACGTGTGGCCTAGAGTTTTGCACGATTCCCCATCATTTCCAATGATCAGCTGAGGGGTGCTTATATATCTTTCTGTTGTTGTTTTGCTTAGTAGCTCTGCCAGTGAATGCCCTCACATCAAGCCGTAATGATAAATCTGATGGGGAACTAGTTAAAAGTGCAAATTGATCACCAGATTAGATTCATTTTTGTATACCAATTGTCTTTCTTGCTTATTTTCACTGATACAAATGACTCGATAACCATTATGCTGCAGTTATTACTCACCAAACTTCGAATTTAAAATTTGATGTATTAGTGTTGTATCTTATTTGTCTTTTTTTTACGCAAGAAAGCGGCCTGTTCATTTATTGATCCTCCCGTGTGGTGACAAATAGTTTCGACGCAAGTTTCATTAGACGAGCAAAGGTTGACTAATCTTGTTCATTTGAGGTAACGGACAGAACTGGACATTTTAAGACGCGGCAGCTGTGTAAAACGAGCTCTGGAAACGGCAAATAGTGTAATACTAATGGACAAATTTTTAATGGACAAGTTTGGGGGGTAAACTGCAGCAGAATGGTTCAGACTGGTTCTTAAATTCAGTACTCTGGTGTAGAAAATATGTCAAAATATGAATTTGAAGGCTAAAGGATGGAAAGGCAGTTGTTTAAAGTAAGGTTATTAAGTCAGAGGTCTGACCTGTACGTAACTGACCAGCTTCCTCAGATACATGAAGAAGCCAATGAGAAGATCAGGTTAGAGAAACCATCTACATTCACCAGTTATGGTCCTAATTGAACTCATTTGTCTTTAAATGACATTGAGCTAGAACTTTAGACACAGATGGATATTTTGGCTTAATCTCTCCATTGGAATCTAGATTCCTCTGGTAGCCGTAGAAATGTCATTTCTAGCCAGTAGTCCTGCTTGATAGAACATGTGAGGAGTTGTAGTGTGTTTTGTGTCAGGATTACCACTGCAAGATATACTAACTATGTCCCTCGCTTCTCTTAGGACAAGACAAGTGCACTGAGCCTGAGCAATGTTGCTGGTGTCTTCTATATTCTGGTTGGTGGACTAGGGCTGGCCATGATGGTGGCTTTGATAGAGTTCTGTTACAAGTCACGTGCAGAAGCCAAACGGTTGAAACTTGAAAAGAACGCCCAAAACTATAAGCCAGCCCCGCCAGCCAACACCCAAAACTTTGCCACGTACCGAGAAGGATACAACGTGTACGGAACAGAGAGCGTTAAGATCTAACGGTAATGCCTCTACAGTTGCTCTGTGTGTGTGTGTGTGTGTTTGTGCGTGCCAAAGCCAGAGATTGTGTTTGTCATTAATTCCAGATAATCGAATCAATGGAGAAGTGCAGCAGCGTTCCGGCTGATTTTTCCCAAACGCTGGCTTGTTTTCAAACGGTTGCATCAGTCAGACTGCGCTACGGAATGCGATGGAAACACATTCTGCTAATATTTGTACACTGGCAGAAAATAGTCAGAGATATCCATGTTCTACATGTGTATCATTTGGCCCAGGGAAAATACACTAGAAGTGGGACAGAAACCGACCCGTTGTTATTATTATCATCTAAAGTATTGAATTATATGAAATCAGAACATATTTGGACACTTTTTCTCCCCACATTCATCTTTGAATCTCTGTGAAACAAATCTTGGTCATATTTCACTCTGAAACCAAGAGAAAATTGTATTCAGAACACAAAGCTCATTTCAGAGCTACTAATATGTTTTGCATTGTGGCATTATTTTCAGCAGCACTGAAGTAATAAAAATCATCCTGTCCAGACAAAGTTTATTTATATATATATATATATATATATATATATATATATATATTCATAAAGCCAGGGGTTAAAAATACTTAAATACTTAAATAATTACATACACTATACCAAAGTCTCTCATACTTACAAAGACTGCCTTTATTTGATCAAAAATAGATAAAACTGTAATATTGTGCAATATTATTAGGGGTAAGCGCATAGCCTATTGTAATTGTTAGAATGGTCACCAATCGGCAATCTCCACTTAAAACTGATCGTGCAGACAAAACTGTTAAGTCGTAGAGACTTGAAACTTGGAGGGATGGTAGTACGCACACCGCCAACAATGTGACCAAGGTTCACCCCAATCAGCCTGACCAGGGGGCGAACAAAATACAGAATTCGTGCCTTAGATTTGATCGTGTGCCTGGTGAAATTTTTAGGTATTTCACATTTTTCGCACTTTTGCGAACTAGTCCTAGGCAGTGT
Source organism: Cirrhinus molitorella (assembly GCA_033026305.1). Lineage (NCBI taxonomy): Eukaryota > Metazoa > Chordata > Actinopteri > Cypriniformes > Cyprinidae > Cirrhinus > Cirrhinus molitorella. The sequence goes on from CM065129.1 coordinate 2,760,157, forward strand.
TGGGGAAAGTTACTTTTTTAAAAGTAATGCATTACAATATTGAGTTACTCCCTAAAAAAGTAACTAATTATGCTACTTAGTTACTTTTTATGGAAAGTAATGTTACGTTACTTTTGCGTTAATTTTTTAATCTGGACAGGGCTTGCTTGTTTGTTTTAAGTTCTATTTTTGTCAAATATAAAAGTGTCACACCAAAAGCCTCAGGCTTAGAGAAAAGTAAGTTCACATCTGTGCAGTAGACCACAGAAGAAAAAAATGTCACATGTCAAAAAAGGAAAACAAGTGTTTTTGTACAAATGTAATTTTTGCTTATTAGTATGGATAAATTGGATCAATGAAGGTCGGCAGCAAAAACAGTGGTTAATAAAACGGGATTAGATACATAAAGTAAAATTTTTTGTTTTATTTAACATATTTCATTATTGCAGGTTTGCATTATATTCTGAGTTCAACTGTTTTTATTAATTTTCAGGAATACTGGATTTTATTTTAATACTTTTTTTTGTGAGTGAGATGAATTATTTATGTTCACATTTATTCTAGAACTAAAGTAACATCTTACTCCCGATTTCTCGTAACATGGGGACAGGAGAGCTTTTAATCAATAAATGGGGGGTGGGAAAGTAACTGGCATTACTTATTTGAAAAAGTAACTCAGATATTTTCTTGTCAATTAAAAAGTAATGCGTTACTTTACTAGTCACTTGGAAAAAACAATATTATTATGTAACTCGCGTTACTTGTAATGCGTTACCCCTAACACTGGTCCTAGGTTTTTTTCGCCCAACCAGAACCAAACCACTGCAGAACGATTCTCTGGAGAGTGAGTATCAATAATTATCAAATACAACAAAGGGGTTTTAGTACAATGCCTAAACTCCTGAACGGAATCAGATATCTCCGCCAAACTCAGAACACATATGTAAGAGCTCATTCTGAAGTCATAGGAAAAAATTGCAGAGCTTGGCCACTTGGTGGCACTGTTAGATGGAACAAAAACATAAAAACCTTTACGTACATTTGCGTATCTCAGAAAACAAAGTTTGAGCATCTGCTAGACAAGGTTAACGGAGACCAATCGGAACGAAACTCTGTTTGACTCACAGCCCCAAAGGTCTGAGAGAAATTTGAAAGAAATCGGCATGGTTTTTCTCACGTGTGTGCAATATTCATATCAAATGACAGAACTCCTCATTGCAGACAACTTTGCCTCTAGATCCACTGCTATCAATCAAATCGTTTGTTAAATGATTGAGATGATGTCTAAAACCTATTTTTGCGAACTAGTCCTAGATTTTTTGCAAAAAAACCCTGCAGTACAATTCTCTGGACTATCTAGGCCAATAATTATCAAAAAAAAAAGAAGGATATTTACCCTTTGGGAAGCTATAACAGGGTCGTTTAGAATAGGGGCCTGTCCAATTTTACTCAAAAGCCTAAAGAAAATCTCAAAACTTCACGAAACCTGGTAAACACATGCGACAGGTGATTCTAAACAAGTGTGCAATGTTTTAAGGAGAAAATTTAAAAAAACATAACATTTCTATGGTAAATGTACCTGGATTTGCCAAAAATGCTTTTTTAAATCATTGATTTAGGTGGTTACAGGCTTGCTAAATAATGTATTTTTTCATATGTGCTTAAATGCCTTAAAGCACTTGAACCCCGGTAATCGCTGCTTGCAGCTATATTTACAATTTACATATTTTAAAATGTCATTTATTTCTGTGAAGCAAAGCTGAATTTTCAGCAGTCATTATTCTAATATTACTTCTTATTTCTAGTAAGTTGATTTGTCATCAATGCTGAAACAGTTGTACTGCTTAAAATTTTTTCCCCCTGGATTATTTGGTGAATAGAAAGTTTAAGCTTCTACTTGAAATGGAAGTTTGCAACAAAATAAAAGTAATCTCTTAACTGAATGCCTCTTTGCAATTTAAATAAAGGTTTTACTTTATAGTAATGAGAATTGGGTGTTCACTGGAGAAAATAAATAAACCTTCATTTTCTTCTATGCACAAAATGTCTTTATTCAGATTTTGTTGTGAAATATGATCAGGATGTGTTTCTTGGCAGGATTCATTCTCACAACAGCTGTTTAAGTCCATGTTGTAATGTATCAAATAAAATAATAAAATAATAATAAAATTATTGGAACACTAGTATTTTCACCTGCTAAAAAATGATTTTAAGTCAGTCTTTTGCAGTAGTGTGTTGGTAGGAAATATTAGTTTACATTTCCAAACATTCATTTTGCCATTAATTGTAATAATTCTGTGAGATTTTGTCTGACAACAGCCAGTGCTCCACAGAGATCTGATCTCATCATCATCCAGTCTGTCTGAAATCACATGAAGAAACAGAACAAACTGAGACAGACTAAATCCAGAAGTTGGTTTAGGCACTTAGTTAATATCTGTTAATTGATAAAGAAAATTTATTTATGACATTATTTTTGACTAAGTTAAATCAACATTTAGTGTGTCCATCCTTTGCGTTTAAAGCAGCTTTTTCCCTAGGTGCACTTGCGCATAGTTTTTCAGGTAGCTTTCCAAATAGGTTGCTTGAAGCATCTTGGAGACTTTGCCACAGTTTTTCTGGATTTAGTCTGTCTCAGTTTGTTCTGTTTCTTCATGTCATTTCAGACTGAGATCAGATCTCTGTGTGGAGCACTGGCTGTTGTCAGACTCCTTGTGCAAACAAAAATCTCACTTGATTATTACAATTAACAGCAAAATATTTGGAAATATGAACTGCTATTTTTACTGACACACTACAGCAAAAGATAGAAATAACTAGCTTAAAGGTTTAGTTCACTTTCAGAACAAAAATTTACAGATAATGTACTCACCCCCTTGTCATCCAAGATGTCCATGTTTTTCTTTCTTCAGTCGTAAAGAAATTGTTTTTTGAGGAAAATATTTCTCTCCATATAATGGACTTCTATGGTGCCCCCAAGTTTGAACTTTCAAAATACAGTTTAAATCCAGCTTCAAAAGGCTCTAAACGATCCCAGACGATAAAGAACGGTCATATCTAGCAAAATGATCGATTACTTTCAAAACAAATTGACAATTTATATACTTTTTAGCCTCAAATGCTCGTCTTGTCCAAAGACTATAGAATACCCAAGACATGTCACTCATATAGTTTTGAATGAGGAAAAATGCAACGCTCATTATGGTTGCAAAGCCCCGCCTTCTTAAAGAAAGAGCCAATCGTTGATCAGTAAAGTCAGCGCATCGCTGCAGCTGCCGTTAGAAGTCCCGGTTGCTATAGAAACAGTCGGCGTTCTAAGACGTGCGCTCAGTACTGCGCATGCGCCCTGGCTGATCTAGCCTGAAAAATAAATTTTTTTAACGCTATTACAATACAAGGAACCATATTTCTGAGGCGGTTCTTGTCAGATTTTATTGTTGATTTCAAATATTTCAAAAATTTAATCATAAACTTGGTGAACAGTTTTGGAGAATTTGATGTTTCCCCATTCAAAGAGATAGGAGCTGCACTTGCCTTAAAGGGACTTTGTCTTGTCTCATCTCTGTGATACGCATGTGTAGTCTGTGTGATCTGGGTCAATACAGTTAGGGTATGTCCAAAAACGACCATCTTGTTTTCGTCTTCAACTTCAAAATCTTCCTTTTGGCAGATGATTTGGCAGACACGAGACAAGATGAGCATTTGAGGTTAAAAAGTATATAAATTGTCCATTTGTTTTGAAAATAACCAACCGTTTTGCTAGATAAGACCCTTTTTCATTGGCTGGGATCATTTAGAGCCCTTTGAAGCTGCATTTAAACTGCATTTTGGAAGTTCAAACTCGGGGGCACCATAGAAGTCCATTACATGGAGAGAAATCCTAAAATGTTTTCCTCAAACAACATATTTTCTGTAGAAAAAAACTGAAGAAAGAAAGACATGAACATGTTGGATGACAATTTTTTGAACCATTTTTTATACTAGTGTTTTAATAATTTTGGCCACCACTGCACATGGTGTTGCATTGAAAATGTTTCAACGTGACATTTCGCAGCAGCTGAAGACATCAGAGAATAGATTGAAACAAACAAACTTCATTTTCCCAATGCGCACTCCCACTCTAATGCATATCGTCTGACGCGTGTGTTTGCAGAGCGGCAGTCTGGCAGCGTGGTGTGACACCTTACAGAGACGGCTGGATCTTCAGGAGGGGTCGCCCGCCCCTCTCGCCCACTCTCTCTTTCTCTCTCTCTACATACACATCAGCTCCAGCCGCCACAGCACGCTCTCACAAGACCACGGCCCGCGTGGACCGTCGCAAGAATTGGAATAGATTTCTTCAGTGCCTTATGGAATATTCAGAGTATCACACTGATGCAAACTCTCGGCTGAAGCATTGCATCGCTCCAATCACTCAAACCCACGGAATGCCATCATCATCATCCTCATCCTCATCCCTGTGAAATAAAAACTCCATGGACAGTGAGAAATAAAGCCATCACTTGCGATCTTAGCACACCGAATGAGCCGATCTGACTCGAGACGTCTTCTCTGGACTTTGTGGAACCCGGTGGTCGAGCAAACGCTTGTAATACTGTAAATTTGCTTTCACACTCATCCAATCGGTGTATTAATTTATCAGATTATGGATCATTTCAATTCCAGATCAGGATCTTTGTGAGTCGGTCGGATATGTTACAGTATATCGTGTGCTTTTTCTTTTGTCTGATCTGTATTTCTCAGAATTTCAGCTGGAAGTTCAGAAGCTATAAACCCCATCTGACCTTCAATAATGGTGTTCCCACACGCGCGGTTCAAAACAACCAAAAATCGGCACACGGTTTCATTCATTTGCACACACTTGACGTACTTAGACATGAACTTCCAAGTTTTTGTAGTTATCACAGCATACTGTACAAGAAACTGAAGCTATAAAACGGATCACATTAATGTAGATAATCCGCAGTTCGCAAAAGGACATGGCTTTTACGATGTAGTATTTGATTACCTCACGGTTTTCCGAATATAATTCGCACATGAAATCAAGCTTTGAGATTTAGTTTTATTTGACGAGCATTATTAGTGTTTGGTGAATTATTTAGCAAAACGAGACTAGGATTAATAACATTTACAATAGATTTATAAAAGGAGCTAACGGGAAGCTAGCACATTTACATTTTGCTGTGACATTTTTGTGTTGGAGAGAAGGAAAACAAACTGTGACTCCACGGGACCGAGGACGCGGCCCGTCCCGCGACCGTGGACAGATAGTTTTATAACGAAAAGCTTTTAAAAGACTACAAACGTGGAAAACGCAAATCTGTACATTTGTAGTGAAGGATTCACACGAACGAGTGACTGAATTCCCAAATTTTCTATCTGCATGCGAAAACTTGTGATTGCCAAGTAAAGCCCTGCGACTTCCGTTAGATTCTAGAGGGTCGGTAGAAAGTCGGTTTCAGCTTTCATATTTTGACCTGTTCCTAACCTGTAAAACTGCACTTCAGCCCAGAGGACACAAACGGGCTGCAGGCTGATGTAAGACGTGCATGCGTGGCTGTCGTTTCCCGAGCCCTGATAGTGAGGCCTTGTACAAAGAATTTTAATACATTTTGTAAATAAAAAACAAAACAAAAACAAAAAAACTGTACGGAAGAATGTGTGGGGCCTTTTTTATGCACACAATTCATTTGTGATCCTGTGAAAACATGAATGCAGGTTATCGGTGCTGAAACAACGTAAAAAACAAATAAAGCATCCACTTTTTAAAAAAATGATGCTCTGTACCAACAATAAACTTTTTACACTTCCAAACAATCAATTATCAAAGTAAAAGGAGGGGCTTCACCTGATAAATCCTTGCCATATATTGATAAGTGGAGCCAACGCCACATGTACAAACTGAGAAAACAACATTTTCTGGAACGAATAAAAGATTCTACAGTCAGATCAAAAATGAACACGGAAAGATTCTCTGATGTGTTAAAACAAGCTACATTTTAATTTCATGTTGGTTTACTCAGCAGTTTAGGTAATAGAGCTTTATAATGACAATCTTTGTAACAGACCTGGGGCCGGATTCACGAAACATTCTTAAGAAGAAATTTCTTCTTATTTTCCAAGTTAAGTAAAAAGTTAAGAAAATTTTGTATTCCCGAAAATTCTTCTTAAGAATATTCTTATCTTTTTACCTAAGATTGTTCTTAAGACAAAATTTAAGAAGAATTCAAATTCTTGAAAAGAATCTTCTTAAAAACCATCCTAAATAACTTCTTAAAGTTAGGATAGCACCAGACCTGTCTTAAATCCCAAAAAGTATGAATTATTCCTTATGGATTATTGGGTTATTTCAAATTAATTGTTATATTTAAGCATTACAACGCTGCTAGCTACATATAATACATATTAGGACTGTTAATATGGATGTGCACGAGTTCTCTGAAGTGACAGCGATGACTGATAATGTAAACAATGATCGCTCATGATGTGACCCTATTTTTTGCTGACATCAAAACTCAGTAGCAACTCTACAAAGACGAGTCAGACAGTGAGGTTTGGTTGAACATTTGTTATTTTATTTAGCCTATAAATACGACATAATCTTGGGCCGTCTTTAGCGCAGATGAATGCGCACACAAATAACGTTACCGGAAGCGTTCATTCGTATGAGGGCGCAAAAACACAACACGAAAATGAATAAAACAGATCGCCGAAGCTTTAAGACAGGCTCTTTAAAGGTAACTAAACACGGCGCATTAAAACGTGAAGCCGAGCGCCAATCAAGGTCGCTTGTGCGTGCTTATTATGATTATTAGGATAATTTGCAGAAACCGCAAAAAGACAATCCGTGGAGTATGAGTTTATCGATGAGTCTTCAGCCATGTATTCACACACAAATAAAGATGTCATTTTCTTCTTAAGAAAAAATTAATTTGTTCTTAAGAACATATTTGAGAACTTCTTAGAATTTATCTTAAGAAATGTCTTAATTTATTTCTTAAGAAGATGTTCGTGAATCCGGCCCCTGGAAAAGAGCTTGAACTGTGATTTGAAACTATTAAATTCAATGGCCTGGAACAGCACAGCCTCTCTTTTGTTGCCTAAATGAAACTATTCAAAATGAGATGGCTTAATTGTGAGTATATTACAGTACATAATATACATATTTAATTTGAACAAAATTTACCTGATATCTTTAAACTATTCCCGTATGTGTTTAGACACTTACGCCACACTTAACATTTCTGCATCTCATTTAATATTCCATTTATTTATTTATTTATTTTCCCATCACCATGGGGCAAGGGTGTCTATTCCTGGTCCTGGAAGGCATTGTCTGTCCTGCAAAGTTTTTAGACAAACCTGAACCAGCTAACCGAGGCACGCTATAAAGTTTCAGGCAGGTGTGTTGAGGCAAGTTGGACACCAGCCCTCCAGGACTGAGTTTGGAGACCCCTGCTTTAGGGGCTATGTAATCCAGATTTGGTCATCTGAAAAAGTGTCTCCATCTATCTATTTATTACAGTATAGAAAATATTCTGGTAACACTTTCTATGAAGCCTGTATTTATAATACATTATAATGGTATTCTTAAGGCATTACAATGAATGCATAATGCATTATAAAAAACCTTATATGAGTATTCATAAGAACCGTTGTAATGTATTATAATATTTACTTATTTGTGGTTATAGCTATTAAGAGCATGATGATTATAACACACAATGAAAACATCCACTTTAGTTACCATGAATTATACTTCTCATGGTTATAATGTATTGTAAGTCTAATTTCTTGCCATTTTACTTGTTACTTTACTTAAAGCAGACAAAGTCCACTTATAAGTAGTATTAATAACAATAATAATAATATATTTTTTTTCTCAAACAACCATAAGATCATGTATCAGAACAGATGAATGTGTAATATGTGTAATATTTGCTTCCAACTATTTTTTATTGTAATCTCAGTTTGATTATTTTGATGGTACCATTTCGACAGCTATTAAGTAGCACTGCAGCTACATGTCAACTATCAGTGTTTATAATTAGTAGTATGCTAAATGTTTTTATATTATTTATACACATTATTTTGATGGTTGCCTGATTATATGTAACTTTGACCTACCCTAACCTTAACCTAAGTCTAGTAATAATCTAAGGAGTGCTAGTTGACATGCAGCTGCAAAGTTGCTTATAGTCAATAGACTAAGGGGACCAACAAAATAATATGTAAAAAGAAAAAAAAAAAAAGAAAAAAAAAAGTAATATAGTCCATAATAAATGTAGATTTAATATGGTGTTCATTGTGTGTTATAAATAAAAATTATAACCTCAAATACGTAAATATTATAATGTCTCATAATTGTTGTTGTGATTATTCATGAGCTGATATAACATATTATAATGTTTTTTTTATAATGCATTATGCATTCATTATAATGTCTTACGAATACCCTTATAATGTATTATAAATACAGGCTTCATAGAAAGTGTTACCAATATTCTGCCTTACTGTGTGACAGAAATGAAAGCATTTGTAGCATATAAACAAATCACTATTATTGGTTATTGTCCAGCAATGTATCTGATTTCTTAGCCTATTAAAAGCTAGAATTAAGATAAAAATAAAGTTGCCTATATATACACTACCAGATAAACAATTTTGAAGGGTAAGATTTTTATTTGTTTTTTATAGAAGTATCTTCCAGCATTTATGTGATTCAAAATACAGCAAAAGCAGTAATATTGTGAAATGTATTTAATTTTCTATTTGAATATCCTTATTTCAAAATGTAATTTATTCCTGTTATTTCAAAGCTAATTTTTTAGCATCATTACTCCAGTCTTGAGTGTAGAAATCATTCTAACATTTTGATTGCTGCTCAGAAAACAGCTGAGTAGAATCTTTTCAAGTTTCTTTGATGAATAGAAAGTTCAGACGAACAGCATTGTAATCCTTTTGTAACATCATGAATGTATTTACCATCATTTTTGATCAATTTAAAGCATCCTTGCTAAATAAAAGTATTACTTTCTATAAATTTGCTGTATTTTGGATAAAAAAAACCCCAAAACTTTATATATATATATATATATATATATATATTCTGTCCCCCTCACAAATCATAGCCCCTTAAGCAGGGGTCTTTGGTTAGCTGGTGCCAGTGTGTTTAATAAAAGTTGGAGCTAAACTTTGCAGGACAATGGACCTCTAGGAGCAGGACTGGACACTGTCCCATGGTGATGAGAAAATAAATAAATAAATGGAATATTAAATTACATGCTGAAATTTGAAGTGTGGCGTAAGTGTCTAAATACATATGAGAATAGTTTAAAGAGATTCATTTCAGTTTGACACCCCTGATCTGGATCAGGGTTTCCCAAAGTAGGGGTCGGGACACCACAAGGAGGGGTCACAAGATGATTTTCATAAATTGAATAATTTTTTAAAGGATCAGAAATAGCATATTTTACCAATAATTTATATATGTATATATATACACACACACATACATATATATATATATATATATATATTAGTGTTGTCAAACGATTAATCGCATCCAAAATAAAAGTTTATGTTTACATACTATATATTTGTGTACTGTGCATATTTATTATGTATATATAAATACACATACATGCATGTATATATTAAGGAAAAATATGTTAGGTTTATAACTAAAAAGAATATTTATTTATAATGTAAATTGTATACAGGTATAAATATATATACACATGTATATATTAAAACAAAATATTTATATGTATGTGTGTGTACAAAATAAATATACAAAGTAAACACACATATAGTATGTAAACATAAACTTTATATATATATATATATATATATATATATATACACATAAATTACATATATATATATATACATAAAACTCCAGCATATTGCCCACCCAACTAATTAGGTAAGATTAATGTTGAAATGTAAGCAATGAGTAAATTACTATAAAATAATATTATGGTTGTTAGACTGCTGTGTTCCTTTGTGTTGGCATTATGCTTGTGTTTAGATTTAGACCTGTAAGTGCATGTGAGCCATTGTGCAAAGCGTTTGTATACTTTAACCACCTCAGAGGAAAGTGGGGGTCCGGAGGTACTGGCGCTGTTATTTTGGGGGTCGTGGGCTGAAAAGTTTGGGAACCCCTGATCTAGATTATTCTGATTTAATGCAGTTTAGCTCTGAAAAACCAGCAGAAAGTAAAATGGATTACCTGATCCTGAATAAAAAAAACAAAAAACAAATTCAGATAATTTTGATTCTTTTTGAACAGCTGGCCCTAGTAAATTTATGAACACTGCAATGCCTATATAGTCATATTATAATGCATGTAGTCACATGTACACAGGGATGGCAGAGACTAACTACAGTGTGCAAGTCATTCCAAGCCCAATAAAAGGAAAAAGCACATTTCCCAAATTCTGAGCAAACTTTTGGAACTGTTAAATTAATGAGCAATTGAGATCTAGTTACAGCAAACATGTGTGTATATAATATATATATATATATATATATACGGAGATTTGAAATATAAGGCAACCTACCTAAAAGTGCCTTAACAATGAACATATACATATGCAATTTCCTCCTATGATGTAAAGAAGACCATGCCAATTCATAAAGTATAGGGGAGAGTGGGGTAAGATGACCCAAACTGAGGCAGAAGTACAATGCTAGTATCAACAGTCATTTTAGGATGTTTCCTGTCATTTTAATGACCAGAATGTATCTACGGCAAAGGGTTCTAAAATTATGGCTTCTTATATAAAAAATAAAGTGTCCCTGTGGCTCAATTTGCCCAAGGTTAGTGTTAAGTTGACACGGGTCAGTGGGTAAGATGAACCATCTGGATAAAAACTGACCATCTGACTGATTCTGAAATTTTAAAGACAATTGACCTTTTTTTAAAACTAAGATAATCGAATTTCATTTTACACTTGTACACTGTCCCTATCAAATAAACTACAACTAATATGTATAAATATGATAAACTAAACCATCTGCAAAATATCACATTAAAATACCAGTTAAACTTAACTTCAGTGCCTTATGGTCGGGTAACTTAAAGTGATGGCTCAACTTACCCCACAGCATTTGGCTCACTTTGCCCTATAGCTGGCATTTTGAGAGAAAAAAAAATTCTTACCAATTCAGGCTAATATTTTGATAAATGCATGTTGCAAAATCACCTATATGCATTATGAATATTTTTAGATCTGGATCAATTTGATTTGATGTAACAGCAGGTAAATGGGTGCCTTCCACTCCTCCCATGTGTTTCTCCTTTTTGCAGTCTGACTGAAATTCTGTGATTTCTAAAGACATGGTCACATGACAGTAAAAGTGTACACTTGCCAAGATACAGGGGGTGGCTCAACTTACCCCACTCTGCCCTACAATTTCTAAAGAGCCCAGATTTCTTAATAAAATTAGATTATGACCTTGTGTGTGTGTATATGTGTATATATATATATATATATATATATGTATATATATAATGTATGCATGCATCTTTAGTAAGTACTCTCCACTAATTTCCTTCTAGCCTCATAAGGACAGCAGTTTTTTTAAACAATAAAAGAACCCTAATTTTGGTTCTCCAGCAGATTATCAATGTGTGCATTAAAAGCTAATTTTTTCATCTAACCATATCCCTAAATATTTATAAGACCATACTCTTCCAATAGAAATTACCATATCCATTGTCTTAGAGTGAGGAGGACTAAAAATCATATATTTGGTCTTTTTTTTATTTAATACCAGTTTCAATTGTAACAGTGAATGCTTTATAACATTAAGCATGCATTCTGTAAATTTTGTAGTTCATTTAAAAATGATGCAGCATTATAGGCGTCATCTGCATACACATGTAAACTGTAATCAACATTTGAAGTGCAAAACCTTTCAAAGTTGTTCTAAAATCAAAACAATACCCGTTCTTGTCTTAGGACAATTTTGTTGAACTTTTTCTGATCCACTTCAAAAGCTGACTACTGTATTGGCGGAGTCCATCACTGATAAAAATGGAAAACTAAAATGGAAGGAGCTAAAATAGATCCTTGGGGTACTCCTTTTTATTTATTTATTTTACTTGATAGAAAGGGGAACTGTAGTTTTCTGAACATACACATTGAGTGCACTCAAAAAGATTCACTAAAGCCTAGTAACATGAGTTTCTGAAACAATAGAAAGAGAAGCTTCTAAAATTTCAATAATAATTGCAATAAAGCTGCACAGGATGATTTGATGTCATTTGTAACTAACAGAGCTGCAGATATAGTGCTATGACGTGCCCTAAAAGCTGATTGGTAATTAAGAAAACTATTTTAAGTTAAAAAACTATTTTATTTGATCATTTAAAAAACTTTAGCTAAAACTGGAGATATGGTAATTGTTAAGATCTAAGGGGTCTTTACCTTTTCTTCTCATACATAAATAGATTTCATATACTTACTCGAAAGTCAGTATCATTGTAAATTTCTCTTCACAAAGATGTTTACTGAGCAAATATCATCAAATGGCGTGTTTGTGACTTTACACAGTATTTTGTACCTAATGAATTGGCATTTTGGAGTGTGATTTGCATCCAAATACGGTTTGTGTTTGCGGTGTACACGGAACTGATAAATTCAGTTCTTGTGCAAATTGGTACAATTTTGGTTTTTAGCAAAACACCAAAGCATCCAATAAAAAAAACAAAAACAAACAAGAGACACGTGATACACTAAGAAAACTATTTTATTTAGAAAAAGCATACACTTTGTAGATTCTGCCAGATAAAAACTCCATGAAGTAATTTGGAAAGTCATGAATTGTTTCCTTTTCAGTCCCACTTATTTTCGGAGAAATCCAGCTTGCCATTCTTTATACAAATCTTTTAAAAACGTGATTGAACACACAAAAGGAAATCAGGAGGCGTACATTTGAAATGAAAGTAAGAGGAAATGTCTTATTACACGGAACCATTTTATTTCTGTATACATAATATACAAATAGAGCATTTGTACTGCTTCAAACACCTAGTCTAAATATCACGTGAATTAAAAAGGAAAAAAGGTAGTATTCAGGAAACCAGAGCTTTCTTTTTACTTAAAAAAAGAAAAAAGATAGAAAGGAGGAAAACAAAAGAAAACGGAAAAGAAGGTAATAGCGGTCATAAAAACGCAAGCATTTGAGAGCGACACCAATTCGACCTGAATCTGTTTGTGATGCAAGAAGCACATTGTGCTAAATATTTAAAGGAAACAAACTTTCAGTGAAGTACTGAAAATATCACAATAAAAATGGCAGATTAAAATACGAGCGACAACATTTCTAGGCAAAACAACAGAAGTTTGGATGCAGGCAAAATTCCGAAGTGTGCGAGGGAATCCTCTTTCCAGACGGTGATAGGAGAAGGGAATTAAGACGCTGACATGGTTGAGAAAGCTGGGATGATGAATCCTGCAGCACCAAACGCTGCTGAAGAGGAGCCGCGGCAGCCGATGCCACTCAGGAAGGCGCCGTCGGGTCCGCCAAAACTTCTGCATTATCCAAAAGCACATGGCAAATCAATTACCCTCAATTTCCTCTAATTAAATGCTCTTTTTCATATTCACTGACCCATTTCTCCACTAAGTAATAAAAAGGAATGTGTCCTCAAACGCTCTTAAAGCGCTTCCTCCGCATTAGCGCTCACCTTGAGTGTCAGCAAGCATTATCTATGTTTTTCCGATGATTTATGGGTGATGAATGTTAAGGAAAAACCGTGTTGATGTGCTCCAGCGGAGTTTGTGTAAAGCTGATTTCTATACAAACTGCTTGACGACTTTGCGTCTCTACACGCTGCCGTTGGTGTTTATGGCATCAAAGGATATTGTTTCTTCTCTTCTTTAGCGCCGGTGCTGTCTCTCTTCTTTTCTGATTTCTCTTTGTCGTGCCTGGATTCCTGCAGCACATGCACAGAGGAAACACAACAACACTGGTATCACACTGGATCTACAGTTACTGTCTAATTGGTGCATTGGGCGTTTTAAGCGTTTCGTTTCTACGCAATCGTGGATGATCAAGCAACGTTCATTTCTAAAGCATTAGCTAAAGCTTTTTGTTTTGTCAAATACATGTGCATTAATGTATCTTTTTTGTTGTTGAATACATAATTGATTTGCAAAATGACAAAAATGTGTCAAACTGTAACAATTTGCTACACTTAAAAAAAAAAAAAAACAACTTTAAATGTTTCAGACCTTTTATTTGAAAATTAAACTATCCTTGAGATACACATGAGCAGTGTTGGGGGTAACTTGAGTTATGTAATACTTTTTTCAAGTAACTAGTAATGTAATGCATTACTTTCTCACTTCCAAGAAAATATTAAAAAAGAAGTTACTTTTTGTTTTCTTTATGTATTTAATCCCATTTAATTAACCAATGTGTTTGCTGCTGACCTTTGTTGATCCAATACATCAGTATACTGCGAGAATACTTTTCTTAGATTTTTTTTGTCTTGTTTACAGTCAAAATATCAAAAAATTTAAATGAAGTAAATAATTTATTTATTTATTTATTTTTTTTCTGAAAACAAAAAGTCAAAATAATCTGCCAATGGAGTAAGCAAAAAATCTTATTTCAAACAGAAAACAAGATAATTTAGCTTACCCCATTGGAGATTATTTTGCTTGTTTCAAGCAAAAACACAAATTTTGACAAATTTTTACTTCTCTAAAAAACCTTCTTGAGTTAAGAAATATATATTATAAATATATTAAGAGATATTTTGGCTAGAAACAAGTGTACAGTGTACCAATAAGCAAAACTTACTTTATATTAACTAACGTGTGTTTTTTTTCCTCATTGCTGAAGAGTGTTGAACTTTCTTTTCCTACAGTTCCACTGTAAAGATGGGAATTTATTTTTCCTTTAGCCTTATTCACTTAATTTAATTTTGGTGTGAAAGAGCTTTTACTTTAGCCAAGAATAAATCTTTTTATATTAAAAACAAACAAGCAAGCCCTGCCCAGATTTAAAAAGTAACGCAAAAGTAACGCAAAAGCAATGTAACGCATTACTTTCCATAAAAAGTAACCAAGTAACATAATTAGTTACTTTTTTAGGGAGTAACGCAATATTGTAATGCATTACTTTTAAAAGTAACTTTCCCCAACACTGCTCATGAGCCATGTGATTCAATTTTGAATTCAAAATGAAACGTTTAGAGCTGTGTTGGATATTAGATTTGTTACAGCAATGCATATTCAGAGTGAGGCCTGTTCACACCAAAGACCTTAACTATAATGCTTTCTAGTCATATAAATATGTCCACATCAAAACTGTA
Source organism: Cirrhinus molitorella (assembly GCA_033026305.1). Taxonomy (NCBI): domain Eukaryota; kingdom Metazoa; phylum Chordata; class Actinopteri; order Cypriniformes; family Cyprinidae; genus Cirrhinus; species Cirrhinus molitorella. The sequence goes on from CM065129.1 coordinate 2,775,470, forward strand.
ATTTTTTTAGCAAAACTATGTAAGGATCAAAATACTGCTAGGGCTAAACAACTTAATTGTATTTTTTCAAACAAAAACTGATCATTTAAAAAAAAAAAGTTTGTAGGTCTTATGAATCTCAAAATAGTTATAAAATAATGAGGATTAAATGAAATAAATTAATATGAAATAATGAACGAATACAAAATAAAGATATAATTAAATACATACATACATACATACATACTGCAGTTCAAATGTTTAAAATCAGTAAGATTTTTAAAGTTTTTAAAAGAAGCTTCCTATGCTCATCAAGGCTGTATTAATTTGAACAAAATAGCAAATAAAATTGTAATATTGTGTTTTTACGTACATTAAAAATGCAATTGATTCCTGTGATCAAAGCTGAATTTTCAGCATCATTACTCCAGTATTCAGTGTCACATGATCCTTCAGAAATCATTTTATTATCAGTGCTGAAAACGGTTTGTTGATTTTTTTTTTTTTTCCTCTTCAAGCTTCTTTGATCAATGAAACAGAAATCTTTTCTAATATATACTACCCTCCGAAAGTCTGGGGTCAGTACTTTATTATTTCTTTCTTTGAAAGAAATTAATACATTTATTCAGCCAGAATGTGTTAAATTGATTAAAAAAAGTGATAGCATTTATTCTAAATGGAAATCTTTTCTTGCTGTTCTTTTTTAACTTTTCATTTATAAATCCTAAAAGAATGCTAAAAAGGTAACAGGTTCCAAAAAATATTAGATAATTCTACTAATAAATCAGCATATTGGAAGGATTTGTGAAAGATCTGGTGACACTTAAGACTGGAGTAACAGCTGATGAAAATTCAGCTTTGCATCTCGGGAATAAATCATATTTAAAAATGTATAAAAAATAATTTCACAAGAATACTGTTTTTTCCCTGTGTTTTTAATCAAATAAAGCCTTGAGCATAAGAAACTTCTTTAAAAAAAAATCTTACTGTTCCCAAACTTTTGAATGACAGTGCATATTACTAAAATATTTATATATAAAAAAAAAGGAGAAAGCAATATTTCACTGTAAAATAATTAGTATTTAAGAACAATAATATTAATGTGCATAATTTTATTTTATATTACAGTAAAAATTACAATACTAATATTCATGCTGTATTTATTTCATCATCTTCAAATGTTTAACCATTAAATCTTTTGAAATAAAACTGCAGGGAGTCCTTAAAGCTTCTTCTTTGTTCATAATTGCATCTCACTAAAAGTTTAACACACAGAACTAACTTGAACCACAATTACTAGACCATACCTAAATTTCAATATATTTAGATTAATCATGCAGCCCTAGTTATTTCTGTAGTTACTGTTCTAGGTGTGAACTGGGCTTTACATGTTTGCGTTAACTAACAGACAAACCAGTGAAGTGCTTCAGATTGACACTACGACTATCTCAATCTGATTAATGGATAAAGAGATTATCTGAATCTATTTTTCCTACATTTTGTCTTTTAAAAGCACTTTTAATCATTAGATTAAGATTGTTTCATTATAGTCATGATGGATCCTTTTTTGGCCCAAACCCTTCGTTAACCATCATCTGTTAGTAATTTTAATAATGAGAATAACACTGCCTCCAGTTGTCTAATGGAGACTAAAATATTCTGCTCTCACCACAAAAAATACTTTTCTTACTTAGATTTTTTTTTTGTCTTGTTTCCAGCCAAAATATTAAAAAATATCTTTAAAAATCTTAAAATCAAGAAGGATTTTCTAGACAAGTAAAAATGATTGTATTGCTTTCAGAAAAAAAGAAGTCAAAATTAAGTGAGTTTTTGCTTAAAACAAACAAAATAATCTGGCAATGGGGTAAGAAAACTAACCTTATTTCAAGCAGAAAACTAGATTATTTTGCTTAGCCCACTGGCAGATTAGCACTCACTAAATTCAACTTATTTTTTACAAAAAAAGAATTTTTACTTGTCTAGAAAATGTAAAAAATTATTTATTTTAGATATTTTGGCTGGAAACGAGACAAAAAAAAAAAATCTAAGTAAGAAAAGCATTTTTTGCAGTGCAGGATATGACTCAGTCAATCAATAGGATTTTTCTTCACATTTTTGATTCATGTCTAGCACAAACATGCAGGATGAATCACAAGTTTAGTTGAACTCTTAAGGTTGGGGGTTTGTTTGGTATCATAATAACCCAAGGTACGAGTGATGCTTGGAAAACAGCAGTAAGGGTCTGGAGGTGTAACGAGAAACAGCCACAGACCTTTTTGCCTCCAGAGGTCTTCTCCGGTTTGGCCAGATCGCTCTTGTCCTTGCTGGTGGACTTGGAACGTTTGCCGTTGTCCTTGTCGTTGGAGTGTGGCGATTCGGAGGGACTGGCGCTCTTGCTGTGTTTGGAGGAGCCTGCGTGAAAAGAGAGAGCGCAGTCATGTGAGGCAGATAACACAAGAGCCGCGCCACCGCGGGGAGGGCTTTCTGATTGCCTCCGCCGCAGAGAAAGAGCACTTTCTGGTTCGCTAGCTCGCCTCTTCTGCTCTCGGCAGCGGGCAAAACAAATTTAAAAGATAGGCATTATCGACTCACTCATTCCATTTTCATCTTTGCGGCGCTTGGCTTCCTGGCTCATCTCGCGTTCGCTGTTGGAGTAGTCCTAGATGAAGCGCAGAGGGGGAAACGGCGCAAATCAACATGGCGCTCGGTGGCTTGACCTTTCACCTTTTACCAGGCGTTCAATAGCTGCTGTTTACTCAAAGATGTTGTGACTAAGAAAAGCGCTTCATGAACCTCACTCCACGCTCAAATCCTTTTCTAAACACAGAAAGCATGAGGGACGGAGCCACTTACTCGTTTTCGGTCCTTCCGGTCTTCTTTCTTCTCCCTCTCTTTGGAACGGTCCCTGGATTTGTCAGACTCTTTCTTCTCGTCGTCCTTCTCTTTGCTCTTGGGCAGGACTGTGCTGTGGTTAGGATGGTGCTGAGGGTTGGATGAGAGATAACGGAGGGTTAACGCCTCACAGGATGAGAGCTACAGCATTCACAGCGGCCCGCTGACACTTCATTAGCATGCCCCATTAGAGTCGCACTCGCCTTCCCGTGAGCCTTCACACCTCACGATGCTATCAGACACACCCACAGGAAGTCCATGCACTCTATTATAAGCTCAGGGTTCCCGCTGAACTCGTACACGCGGCCCTTTCACGAGCCTCGCACCAGGGCTTCAACACACCTCAAAACTAGCATCAAGCCTCCATGAGAAAAGTGTTAGAAAAGGGTGATTTTCCTGGGTTGCTAGGCAGCAAGAAAGAGGAAAATTAATCAGTCCAACTTTTGATTTTACAGCATGCTAATACTATCTAGCAGAGGTGGGGGCAAGTCACACATGTTCAAGTCTCACGCAAGTCTCAAGTCACAGACAAAAAAAAAAAATATCAAGTCAGTCAAGTCGAGTCCTGCTAAAGATCAAGTCAAGTCAAAGTATATTTTACTTCTGCCACAACTTTATTAATTTTTCATCAGAAATGAACTTTCTTATTTATACATTTGAAATAATATGAGTTTAAATATAAAATTTTGCATATAGATAAATAAAGATGCTACTTTTTATTCTGAAATTAAAATCTGCATCAGGTGGTGGCAAATCACTGTTTTAATGAGCAACTAATGCACTTCTAATACAACACAATCACTGAACTGATTCAAAACCTCAAATTTGTTCAGTAAACATGTTCATAGACACATCACATTTTTGTGATTACTGGTCCGGTGGACCAGTGCTATTTTTATCACTGTTTAAATCATCCCTTGGGCCGGATTAAACACCTGTCCGTCTTTTTGACACCCCTATATAAAACGAATTCATACTAGGGTCATTTTGCTATATATATATATATATATATATATAGGATTCTGGGTGCATCGCGTGCAAAAGAATCATCTCCGTGGCACAATTCTCTTGTTTTTAGTCATTAGGGACGTATTTGCCATAAAGCACTATGTTTTGAAAGGCCAGAGAATTTACAGATGGCATCGTTAGTTACAAACAGATCAATCATTTATAATCACTTTAATTTAATGACATACTTCAACTGTATTTTAAGACAAATAGTTAACTAGGGCAGCGGGCATACCTTTCATTTTGAAGTGGTACATCATGCCTTCATAAATGCATAGAGCAAATCTCATTTTATGAATATGCTCCGTTTCGAACGGTTTATTTCCAAAAGAAAACATCTGGGAGATTCTCTTGCTTTCTGTATTTGGCGAGTTGTAACTGCTTGAGTAGCGTCATGAACTGCGCAGATTTAAATCACTGGTGTCGCTGATTCTGGGGCTTGCGTTTTGTTTATCAATATACGTTGCAAACTCGCATATATTTATTAATAAAAATAATTATTACAGTTGTTATAAAGTCAAGTCATGAAGTTCAAGTCAAGTCAAGTCTCAAGTCCATGGATCCCAAGTCAAAGTCAAGTCAAGTCATTTTCTGTATTTGGTCAAGCAAGTCACAAGTCCTTAAAGACTCGAGTCAAGTCATGTGATTCGAGTCCCCCACCTCTGCTATCTAGTATTCAGTGGTTACTGTTCAAAAGGTCAGAGGACAAAGAGATTAAAGATATTGGTTAAATGATTATTATTTTGCTCAAAAATCACGATTGTTGACTTTTGATTTGACGTTTATATAAAATTAATACACTTTAACATAAGCACAAATCAAGAACGTTAATTTGCATGGTTTGATAGCATATCAAGTTTCAGCAAACAGCCGCATGAAAGTTTTACACTTATTTGAGCAGAATATCTAAGTCGAGATCACTTAACTCCAGCTAACATGTTTGCTGGTGTTTTCACCTCATCAGTTCTTTTTTTTTGTAGAGAGCAAGTGCAGATGGTTGCCAGGTTGGGAAGATTAAGTAAACCACTGGGCAGAAAATGCATCATTTATTAAAAAAGCTCTAATTGAAACTCTTGAGATTTGGCAGCCACAACCATGAAATCTTTTGGTGGCTTTTTACCAATGCAAGACAACACAAATGCCAAATTAAAAAAAGAAACATTTCCCTCCGGTTTCACAGACGATGCTTAAGGCTAGTCCTAGACTAAAATGTTTCAGCTGTCTCAACTGAAATATCTTGCTCTGATACATCTTAAAATGTGTCAATGCCATTTTGTTCTGTCTCAAGATACACACCTGTAATGTTGTCTTCTAAGGCATTTAAAAAAAAAAAGTTGCTTAAATATTGTAATTTAACTATGGCCAAGTCCTAGCTTGAGCTAAACCCCTGACTTAAGCTTAAAAAAAATAAATAAATAAATAATTAAAATAGGATTCATTGTGACACTCCTCTGTACATAATGTGGTGTCAGAGTAACGCTGCAGCTTGATGCTTCAGTGCTTTGGGAAATGCTCATACGATTAATGTAAAAAGCCCTTAAGGTCGTCATTCACAAATCAACCAACAAATACTTGACCTCTTCAAACTAGCACTGAGCAATACTGTTATGAAACATCACAATGCCCCTCAAGATTGGAATATCTTCACAAAATGGATGAAACCTTCCTTTTGCAAAGCAAAGAATAATGTGGAAAGTACTCAAATAACAAGAAAATGAAGCATGAGCAAGCAAGATGTGCTATTGACATTCATACAAATCTTATCATCAATATCCCACAAAAAATTACAAGACTTACTATTTGCTGCAGAGATCTAGAGCAGTCATTCTCACTCCACTTAAAAAGTATTTAAATTGATAAATTAGTATCAATATATTAAATTAATTAAATGTCTAATTCTAATCTAAAATAAAATGCACATACACATATACACACACACAGTTGAAGACAAAATTACTAGCCCCCATGTGAAATTATTATCATTTTTTTTAGAATATTTCCCAAGTGAAGTTTAACAGAGCAAGAGTATGTTTTCACATGATTTCCTATCATTTTTTTTATTCTAGAGAAAGTCTGATTTCTTATAGTTGCTTGAATAAAAGACATAAAATAAACTCAGTCAATATTATTAGCCCCCTTAAGAATTCATTAGTTTGATTAGCTATAGAACAAACCACTGTTGTCCAATGACTTGCCAAATTAACCTAATTTCCCTGATTAATCTAAATTAACCTAGTTAAGCCTTTAAATTGCTCTTTAAGCTGAGGATTAGTATCTTGCGAAACAACTAGTAAAATAATATGCACCGTCATCATGGCAAAGACAAAAGAAATTAGTTTGGACTTGAGAGAAAGAATTGTTAATGCTCATAAAGATGGAGAAGGATACACACATTTATCAAAGTGTTTTCAAGTGTCAAGAACTGCAGTGAGATGCATTATCAAGAAGTTTAAAGAGACCAACACAGTAGAGAACAAGACGGACAGAGACAGGAAGTGAAAGATTTCAAAAACTTTGGAAAGAAAACTAGTGAGAGGGGTTTCTAAAGACCCAAGAACAACTGCCAAGACACTAGTGATTGACCTAGCCAAGTCTGGAATTGATGTCTCAACGTAGACAGTCACTAGAGCCCTGCACAGGAATGAACTGCGAGGTTGCCGACCAAGAAAGACTCCACTTCTGAAGAAGAGACACCTCCATACTAGAGCTTTTTGGCCATAGAGATGTTGCCTATGTTTGGAGAAAGAAGGGAGAGGCATTCAACCCCAAGAACAGCGTTCTCACAGTGAAACATGGTGGTGGGAGTATAATGCTGTGGGGATGTTTCAGTGCGTTTGCAACTGGGAATCTCGTCAGGGTTGAAGGAAACATGAAAAAGGAAGACTATAAGAAGATTTTGAAAGACAACCTCAGACAGTCTTGCAAGGAAACTTGGTTTGGGTCAACATTTAGTCTTCCAGCATGATAACGACCCAAAGCATACCTCACTTCTGGTGAAGAAATGCCTCCAAATGAGCAAAGTGAGTGTACTTGACTGGCCTGCACAAAGCCCAGACTTAAATCCAATAGAAAATCTTTGGGGCACACTAAAGTCCAGAGTTTTTGAAGACCAACAAATCTGGAGGAGCTTGAGAGATTTGCTAAGGAAGAATGGGCTGTCATTCCTCAGGAGACATGCTTGAAACTTGTTGAGAACTACAGCAAATGACTAAAGGCTGTTTTTAAGCAAAAGGGATGCACTATTGACTATCAACATCAGAGGACTAATAATTTTGACCAGTAGACCTTTTAAAATTCTTGGATATACATTTTTCTATTGGTATTACAAACCCTAAACGCTTCCTGAATAAAGTATTATTACTGTGTTGATAAAATCATCTTTCTGTTAAACAACACTTGGGAGTTATTTGAAAAATAATGAAATATTTTATAAGGGGCTAATAATTTTGTCTTCAACTGTGTGTGTGTGTGTGTGTGTGTGTGTGTGTGTGTGCTGAAAAAAATTTCAATAGCCATTAAAGAAAACACTCAAGCAAAAGGTTAGGTCAAAGTGTCTGAATATTTATTTATATATATATATATATATATATATATATATATATATGCGCTGTCACAATGTATATATGTATGCAAATGTAAATAAGAAACATGTTTGGTAACGGCAACACACACACAAAAAAACGTGCCTGTCTTAAAGACTGTCTGTGCAAATTAACGAAGCTGTATTTTCAGGTGGAATCACGTATATACAGTCTAATTTTATCCTTAAGACAACACAAGCTGCCAGAAGCATGAAACACGGTAACTGAACTGCCCACATCATGTTCAGCACTGCTCAACTCATGCTCTCAAAACAGGTTCATTAAAAATAAAAATAAAATAGCACTGCAGCAAATTGTTAGAGCTGTTTGATCATTAGCCGCATATTCATGTTCCAGCTGGAACTGACAAATACAGAATAAAGTAACTTTAATGAATTGAATAAAAAAAGTACTGTATACAAAGTGTCAATATGTGCATAAAAGCACAGAGACAATAAATATGATTCTTGTTTGGTATATAAGAGCAGAATGGCATGTGGTTGGTGTTGTTTGGAAAACTGCCATTTCAGACTCTCCTACTGATCCAAAGATGCTCTGCTGATAAATGTGGGGGAGAGAAACAAAATGAGATCCAACAGAGCAAGAGATGCTGGGGAAAGAAATGAGTCTTTCTGAAAGCGGTGAAAAGAATTTGTAGCAGTTAACGATTGCTCTTCAAATGACCTGAGCACTGACTTCACATCTGCTCAGCTGTTCTTCAGCCTTTAAGCCTCCTTCAAAGATCTAGTAGTGATTTCTGATATATGAAAAAAAAAAAAAAAAGTTCATCGGAGTCAGATCACACAGATTCAGTCCGATTTGTGAATAAATGGGTTTTGTGAACCAGTTAATAAAAGTACTTTATTTTCAATTTCTGAAAGATCACATGACTTTAAGATTTACACCATTTGGTTCTGTTATTTTTAGCCGTTCCATTCCTTTTTTCTTCTTTTCTTTAATACATTGATCACAACTACTTCATTTAAAACAGGGCTCACACAGATACTGTAAAATTATATTCCAGGACTTTAAGCACTTTTTTGATTGGCAAAGACTTCAATTAGAGATCTCACTTATGGTTTGATGATTTCCACTGTTAAAAAAACAAACAACCAACAACAACAAAAAAAAACACTTCCTCCAAATCCTGATCTAAAAAATGATTCATGACACACGCGCCGAAGTCCTGAACTTAATCAAAAGATTTGCGAACCCACAAAGAATTCCCGATCTGAATAATGATTCCCGAACCATCATTTCAGATCAGGACTCAGAGCGTGGTTCATGAATCTGAAGTTCCAGTCTAAAGCAAAAGATTTGTGAACCCACTTCCAAGTCCCCATCTGAATAAAATGATTCACAACCCATAATTTCAGATCAGGACCTGGAGCACTGACAGCGAATTTTCAAATCCGAACGAAATCAAATAATTCATATCACGCAACTTTAAGTCCCAATCTACATTAAATATTTTGTGATACACAAAGTTCTGATCCAAGTCAAATGATTAGCGCTACACGATTTGAAGGCCAAATCTGAATAAATGATTTGCGATACGATTGGAGCGTTTTGAAACAATTAATTATTTGCAATGCAATGGTTTAACTGATTTTTTTTTAGTTTTGAAAAGCTGTTTTACTATACATCACTATGTGATGCGATCTGGGAAAACCCGTTTTCAGGAAATTCGAAAAATAGGTTGAATGTCAATTTTTTGTCAAAATTAGGTCTTCATTAAATTATTATTCTATAACATCGTCTATCATCTCTGAAAATATCTGGGCAAAATTCACTAGTTTAGTGCAGAAAAAAAGTGTGTTTTATTGCAGCAAGCAGAAATTACATTAGTGACAGCCCTACAATTTAAGGGTTTTCCAAGCCTTAAATTTTAAAAAGTCAAATTCAAGTACTTCAAGCACTTTGTATGAACTCTGTTAAAAGCTGAAACCGATAATATGACTGATTGTAAAATCCCACTGGTATTGCAATTGACTACAGGCTTTGGTGCCAACCCACATGTTCTTGATATGTTAAGACACTTGCCTTCCCAACATCATAAAGCACCCATTTCAAAAGGGTACACCAGGGAATCTGGCATGCATTTCGACCACAGATTAATAACACAAACTCCCCGAGAGTGAATGACAGCAGAATTAATCACATGTACGAAACCACTTCAACAACAGAATCGAAACTGACAACTGCATTACAAGAACGTACACACAGCTGACACGTTATCCTACAAGAAACAACCGACCGCTGCAAGACCAAACCGGTTCAGAAAAAACAAAAATCTCGCAACTAATGCTAAATACATCTATACTGAGGGTCTATAAGGCCTCCGGATGATCCTGCAGTTAATGTGGGGGAATACTCTGACAGCTGGCCTTCAGAGAGAGAGAGCGGAGAGAATAAAAAAAAAACAGGCTGCTCTAAATTCAGCGCTATTGCCTTTTCAGGTGGTGCCATCAGCATATTTTCAAACATCCTTCAGTGACCAAACTGCAAAAACACTTATCTCCCTGCCAGTTGACAGGAGCTGTTCAAAAGAGACTGGAGTGGCGGAATAGAAGACCAGAGTCCAATCAGACAGCGAGGACTGTGAGAGGAGCCCAGGAGAGCGTAGCCACGGGAAGAATGGAGGATATTGTTGGGCTGAAATTACATTAGCAGAATATAAAACGTCCTGGCAGAGGAGGAGAGGGATGTGCGAGCACAAGAGCGCTACGCGTGTTTCAGGGATATTCTGCCATCTTTTGAAGGGAAAAGGGACTTTTTAAAGACCAATATACCAATATAAAAATTCCACACCTGGCATGTGGCGCAAAATGTGCTGTAATCTACAGATGCATTCATGACATACGGCGTGGAGAAAGTTTCTGCAGCGAGACGAGATAAATATTGGGAGTATCTCTAAGGCTAGCGAGCTGCCTACCCACACAGCATTTCTGGGCATTCGTTTGAAGGAATGCTGCCTACATAGACTGCATTCTTGGGCATCACAGGCAGGTTCGGAACGCCCAAGCAATTGCTGCCTACCTAGATGACGTTTCTGGAATCACTTGGAATGTAACAATGTATACTGCCTGCTTAGACTTTTTATATTTTAATGTTTCAGTTACATTTAATTGTAGTTTAATATCTAATATCTATTAAAAAGTTACCAATAGTGCCTGATTTTAGACAGACAGGTGGAAATACTGTTGTTGGTTTAAAGGTGCAGTGTGTTTTTTAGAGAAAGCCTGTTAATATTTAAAATCCCAAAAAAGGATGACATCCACATATTGATAGCTATATTGATGCTATGCAACACAGGCAGTTCCCCATCATGAGCGGACACACCCCTATTGGTTAGGGATGGGTGATATCTTATTGTTTGCAATATAACAGTAAAAATTCTCCCCACAACAAGAATTAGTTTTCCCACGATAATAACGATAAAGTCTAGTTGTTGACATTTCTGTGTGCGACCGTGTGAAGTGACATGGCGAAAGGCGGACGTGAAATTGAGGAGGAGTATATCGCTAAATGAGGAGCTCCTTCTACAATTCATTCATTTATTATTTATTGCCATATCAGCTGCAATGGCTATCTCATGGCAAAACAGATAATTTTAAAAATAATTAATAAATAACATACTAATATAAAACACTTACATTAATAAAAACAAAAATTTAACAAAAATATAGAATATAAAATGCAAAATCACATCAAAGAAGGTTTTTTAAATTCACTTTAGTTAAAAAACTAATATTTTTAAAGGGTTCACATTTAAAAACAAATCCTTCAAGGTTTTTTTCCATTAAAAAAACGTTGTCTCATAACATTAAAAATCGGACATATCAAAAGTATGTGTTTTACATTTAGTACACAATTACAATATTGACATTTTGCTCCTTCTACAATCTGGAACCAATTTGTTCAGGGCCGTACAGTGCGACAAAAATAAATCAGTCTGAGCCTTGTGTGCGATACAGTTTTGCATGTGTATGAGCCTGTTGTCCAACAAAGATATAATTTATTGACAAGCATTTTCTCCAAATTAACTTTAGTCGAGTGTCATTTCAAAACTGTGTGTGATCAGACGTGGTTTCATATACCAGAATGAGGCAGAAATCTATTTTTTTGTGACAGTCTCTCCATCTCAGTTTTATTCAGCTACATTGATAACTGAATACCTTTGTCCATATGAGGGATTTCCTGGAGCGTTGTCAGTGCTATAACTTATAATCGTCATTGATATCATTACCGTAATAAATGCCATAAATTATCATGATACATTTTTAAGGCCAATGTTTTAATGTTTTGGTGCCTGGATCAATTCACTTTCAACAGTGTTTTTATCGTTTATAACTTACTGCACCTTTGTTCTTCTAGATTCTGTCTTTAAATTTAATATAAACCAATTATTCAAAACCACTGGTATTAAACGAATGGATGAAACTAACAGTTTAATCAAGCTTTTAAAATATAATTAAATTAAATTTGAATGGATGAAAAATTTAGAAATGACTTCAGTTCATTAAAAATATTTGTTATTGTTTTTGAGATGTACATTCTCTAAAAAAAAAAAAATTCTGTTTAGAATTTCAAGCTACTATTTTAGCAGGTTGTGTTTGTGTATATCTGATGATAGTTATCACAATATAATGCTGGAGAAGTGACTCTCCGAACAGCAAGTTCGTGTGTTCATGTCTTCACATATTGAGACGCTGAAAACAGTGAGCGCATCATGTGTGCTTGAGTATGTATGTAGTAGACAAAATTGCACATTTCACATTAATTTTCACAGACACTAGTCTAAATCACATTTGATTAAACATATAGCCCCACTTTTAATTTCTTCATCCAAATTCTGTGAATTATACAGTAAAGTCCATTTTTATGACTGGACTCCACGATTCGATCTGCATCATAGGCCTCTATTCAGGTGTGTTTGAAGCGTTCAAACAAATCCAGACTACCTAGATCACATTTGTGGCCCTTGTTTGGAAACTTTCAAACAAGCTGCCTAACTATACTGGAGTTTGTCCATCATGTGTCCAATTTGGACTAATACTGCCTACATGGATAACATTTTTGGGCATTATTTGGAAGCTTTGAACCAAAAAGGGCATAACTGGGTAGGCAGTTCACTAGGTTTGGAGACACAATGACAGTTAAGAAAAGAAAAAGGTCCAAACCTTTGAGGCTGAGTCCTTGAAGTCGTTGAGATTGTCCTGTAGGAATGAATGGAGATGACAGATGAGCTGGAGAGGATGGCACACAGCAGGAGAAAGGGTGGGGGAGGCTGGCCGTCAATCAACACATCCCCATAAAGACCTTCAAAGACTAGAACTTTCACATGGTTAGAGATGAAGAGACTGGACTATCGGAGCCTAACGTTAGTCTGCACTGGACTATCTCAACCTACATGTGCTTTGGAGAACAGCACTGAGCATCACAGGTAAACGTCTTAACTCGTATCTTTGGTCTAAAATAGAGCATACATTGTGTAAATTAACTATGGGAGTTCATGAAGATGATAAAACAAGCTAAACTCAGCTAGGATTCATAAATGAAGGGAATAGAAGGAGGTCATGTACACTTTGGCATGAGGTCTCGCTCATAGACAATTGCAACAAGATTCCTGGTCACGGACAGACAGATCCCTCTGGGAAGGCCATGCCCACACTTTTTTCCTGGTTGCCTTTCTCGTTACGCAGTAGTTGCTGGTGACGCGCCACTCTCTGGATGCTGAAGGAGCCGTCTGCTGGTTGCACGGATGCCTGGGAAACTCTCGTCGAAAACCCTTCCACGGCACGAACCGGGTGCGAAAAAAAAAAAAAATCAAGGTGCACAAAAAAAGCAAGCAGTGGTGGTGAAGAGGAGCACATTCTTGTCAGGGATCCCAGATCGGTGACGCAGCAAAACGAGAAAAAACATTCCAGCTCCTCCAGGAGTCGCAGACGTGAAGGAGATCTGACTTGATCAGGTTTTCTTCCAGCAGAAACATTCTCTTGTCTCGTTGTTTAGTTTAAAAAAAAACAAACAAAAAGACTGATTCTTACTTATTTCTCTTACTTCTTGCTTTCTTAGCACGTAATATGCTATGAAAAAAAAAAAAATTCAAAAAAGGGGAGAGCGATTTACAAAAATAAATATTTATATTTACAATCTTACAAAAAGTACGGTACACGAAAAAGGAACAACACTTGAGGCACTTGGGTAGATTCTCTTAGCATGTAAAAGTGAGCAAAAACGAAGAATGTGCTAGAATTTAAAATTTTGGCAAGTCCTTGGAAACTTATCTTAAAAATCTGACATCTATCGGAAAATATTTCTCCAAAAAAATAGTCCATAAGATGCAAAATTCCCCCCACTGCTCTCCTACAACGGCTGGGCTCCAGAGGCCTTCTCTCAAACTCCAATGGGTGACGCCGAGGGACGAGGAAGGTTTGGAAAACACGTGATCTCCGACAGGTAGGGACAAGAGGAAAGAAGTGCACAGCTCTCCTCAGGCCATACTAACCTTAACTGCAGAGGAGTGCGACGGTGACGAGTGTGTGTCAAGCTTTCGTCTTTTTTGCTCTGCTGAGAGAACAAATACGAGGTTTGGTTTCAACAAATGCTTGTTTGCTTTTGATATTGTGATTTATAGAATGACACAAAAAGATATTTAGTGAGTTTATGACAATTTTAGTTTTGTGGTGAATTAAATCCAAAAACAATTAACATGTTTCCTTATGTACCGTTCTTAAAATCAAAGAGTAGTGTAGTAAACCATATTTAATAGGGATGTGATGAGATCTCGTGGCATGAGATCTTGCGAGATCTGTCTGGTCTCACGAGAACGTGATAGTATGTGCAGTGTTTACATTAGAGCTGCACGATTCATCCTAAAAAGATTGTGATCTCTGTTCGAACTCCAACGCAATCTTATTCCTGTCTTTCAATCACATAATGATCATTATTTCTGTGTTGCAGACATTTAAATAACAGAAGCACTAGAATAAATGTTTATAGGTTGGGGGTATGTCTATAACAGCGATCAAAATGAAAATATCTTAACCAGTGTATGTAGGAAGTCGCGACAACTGCACATTAAAAAATGTATTTATTGAATCATTCATTCAGGAGATTCCAATAGTAAAGTCTTTATTAATTAATCTGATCGAATATATTTTTTTAAAAAGACTTAAGCAATGAATATTGTGTCAGAATCACTAATAAATTGTTATTTTATTTAGATTTCTAATCTAATCTTTTTTTCTCTTCAAAATCATGAGAAAATCATGATCTCCAATTTTTTATTTTTTTTTTTTAAATCATGTTTTTTTAATTTATCCAGAATCATGTAGCACAAGTTTACATGTTTATTACTGCAAATGATTCATTAAAATAGAAGTTTAATTTCATAAAGTATAAGTTCATATCAAAATGAACCCATATATTTTGTGTTTTTCAGTTGAATAAAATACTATTTTTCCCTATATATTTAATTAAGGATTTCTTTAAAAAAAAAAGTGACAAAATCTCATCTCGTTCTCGTGAAGCCAGTCTCGTGGGATAAGGGTCTCGTCACACCCCTAATATTTAAGGGAACAGCACCAGGGCTGTCTTACCCCGTTCAGACTCGACTCCTTCGGATCTGGGCACGAGGGACTTCAGGCTTCCGGCCCCAGCGTTCTTCTCCACCTTGCTGCCTTCCTTCGTCTTGCTGTCGTTGGACACCTCACGTTCCTTGGACCACTCTTTTTCAGCGGATTTCCCATCGATCTTGCTCTTATCATCCTTCTTATCATCCTTCCTCTTGTCCTTTTCGGCCTTGGGCGTCTTCTCCTTAGTGTCAGTGGGCTTCTCCTCCTTTGATCTTTCCTCCTTCTGCTTGTCCTTCCCTCCTGCCTTGGCCTCTGGAGTGCTTCCTGGGTTCTTTTCTTTCTTCTCCTTTTTCTCCTTCGTGGTCTTCTCTTTATCTTCCTTCTCTTTGCTCCCTTTAGTGCTGTGGAGAGATGACGGATCAACTAAAGTCTGCAGAATTGTTTTATTTTTATTGAATTTTTGTGGCTTTGAAATCATTACAAAGTAGAAAAACAAACAAACAAAAATGGCTTTCATTGCATAATATAAATTAACTTGGCAAGTTGGAGATGTTTTGGATTGAGACCACTGATAAAATGTAACAAAACACCACTATCTTGTAAACTCTGATGAATACTACAGATTGGTCTCCCCTGATTTTTTTTTTTAAAGAAACAAACACTAAGTCGAGGTATTCTTTGGGGAGAGAGCCATGTTAGATAAACTCTTATCTAATGTAAAATTAATGGAGTGAAAAGTAGCTAGTAGATTTAGAACAGAAAATAAATATTTGTATACAAGCCTTCCCAAAATTATTTTGAGCTGTTGCACCTCAGTCTTCAAACACATTAAAAACACAATATGATAAGTTTGATTTAATTTTTTTTTTATCTTCAAATTCTCTATTTTCTAGGCATGGGCACTGAAACTTAATGAATTATGAATTAAATCGGCCCCGGTGCATAATTATGAAAGACCAGAAGTATCGATAAGATCTGACATTAACAGTTCTGCTAATGGTATTGGAGAAATTAAGAAAATACACAGATTTATTATTGCTATATATGGGTATGTGTGACAGAACTAAACAAATCAAATGTCTGCTTGCACTTCAGGCTTGTGGTTTGGATAATAAGCCAGTTTTATTGTTGATTTCAATGTTGGCTTCCAAGGATCATATAAAAGATATGAGTAACAACTATTCTTTCAACTTCTTTACCTTTACAGCGGTGCACATTCGTTCCTCCTTAAAACCAAACTTAATGTCAGAATCAGCACAATCAGTAATTGCACATTTAAATTATCAAATACACAATCAAATATGTCAAAGTGGCCATTTATATCTTGGAAGTGAACAGCTGTGAAAAAATCTGATGTCTCAACACGATCTCCCGAAAGTACGGGAGTTTCTGTTTGGCGTACTATTTATACGCAGAAATTGACTTTGGTGTGCATATGATACACATGATGAGCATTGTGTACGTCAAAACTGCGTATCAAAAAAACGGTTAAAATTGCATATCTATGCACGTGGACATTGCGCATTATATGCACACCAAACACGTGCGTATCATATGCACACCTAAATCAATTTCTGCTTATAAACGGCACGCCAGAGAAAATCCCACACAGCTCTTAATCTGAATATGTTAGTTTTAATAAGCATTAATATACCAAATTATACAACCAAAACTACTGTTTGTCAGTTTTTTTTCTTCTGTGTTCATGTTCCTACTGCATTTTATCTTATGTATATAACACACAAAAATGCCTGCACACTGCATTTACAAATTTATGTTTTATAAGGATTTTATTAAATGATACTTATTTTACAGATAATGAAGCAGTGTTAATTAAGCTCTTAATTTGTTTCATGCATAAATATACATAAACCTAAAACAAAAAAGTACCAATAAAAATACAGTTAAAGTACCGAATCGATAAGCTGTATTGTTAAGAGTAGTAATCCCGTTAAAACCTTACCCCATCCCTACTATTTTCTGTCTTTTCAAATACTTAAGTATTATTATTATTATTATTATTTATTTATTTATTTTTTGGTTGGGGGGGTTAAGTTTAGGTATGAGGTCGGATTAAGGGATCTAAACTATGGTCATGCAGCTTTATAAGTAGTAATAAACAGTCAATATGCTAGCGATATTAAAAGCTAAATTAAAAATCATTGTAATAGTTAATAGCAAGAATTGGTCCTTAAAAAATAGTATTAAGTGTTATTTTGCAAACAAAAGTGTTGCTACTAAAGTATTACTTTGCTTTTTTTTTTGCAACACTGTTATTGGCTGGTAGCACTAGACTTTATTCCACTGACTTTTCAAGAGACTAGAAACAACCTCGTGGAAAGAAGTTTTGCATTCGACCGCATTACAAAGTTTCACCAATAAGCCACAGCATTATTTATATAAGGAAAAAAAAAACAAATCAGGAAAGCGGAGTTGACGTTATATTTTACAATTCATAATTTATAAACTTTTTAAAACTCATAACAGGAAGATTACCCAGTTATCTTGGGAAACAATCTAATTTTAAGGGAAACATTTATCAGTGAATGAAAACCAACATCTGCCCTCAAATTAGCCTTTTTTTTTCAATATATTGCTAATATGTTGCTAACCTTTGCTAGAAGAAAAACAGTTTTTAACTAGAATTTAGAAATTGTACTGTTCGTATTCTATGGCTGCGAACACTAATCTAAAGATCGACAGAATGTAATACAGAGAATTAAAAAGAGCAAGCTCATGAAATGTTAAGTTTGACCTCATGTCAACTAATATCATTTTCTTCAGATTAATCACCACCTCCTTTCACTGAACTTTTGTTAAAAAAGAAGAACATGATTTTGATGCTCTAAAGCAGACTGCAGTGCCCTAAAATAAAACGAGTCTCCTGCTCACATGCAAAGGAGAAAGTTCTGAAAGCTAATATGATCTTTTGAACAAAAAAAACAAAAAAAAACAAAACAAAAAAAGGGCTGATATTAGGCTCTTTGTTTCCTCGAAAGCCCCTGAGCTACAGGCCGAATTCTCTTGACTGTGTCATTCATTATTAAAACAGAGCACATTGTGACCTCCTCTTGTCCTCTCATCTCAGGTGAATTACATATTCCTGACTATGCCACTTTCCCTGACCCCACCAAACCACGTTAAAACACTCAGAAATCCATTACAATCTCATTCCATTCACACAATTCCTGAATGGAAATTAATGGGACCTTTCTTCGCCGGTCTCCCATTGAAGTATTTCTTTCGAAATGATGTTTTACACCGCCAATTTGATGGGCCATCGTGCAATTGTGTGTTGTAACAGCCATGCCTTTCAGAGACGGTTCCTTTCAAGACATTTCTCTCCGCAATTGCTCAGTTTAATAGAATTGTAAGAGGATTCTTGCCTGGAACACTGTTCAATTTGATTACACAGTTCATAAGGAAGGTAGACTTTGATAAAGGATTGATTTATTTGGCGAGTAGTTTGAAATAATAAGCCCCTGCTAAACTTTCTCACCCCAGGGCTTCAACTTTTAATGACATTATATAAGAGATGAGAGCAGTACATCATTCTGGCTGCCTCTGCGGCAGAGAGGCCGCGCGGCGTGGCGAGTCGGGCCTTGTGTGCGGTACCTGTTTGGCGTGCTGCTTCCGTTGCTGCTGCTCACTTTATTGGCTGCGGTGCTGTTTTTGCTGGCAGTTTTCTGAGCCGCCTGAGATTTGTCCTTGGATTTATCTGCAAATAGACCAAGCCGACATGGACGTCACACAAGGGCAGACATCATTATTTTGTCCATACCTACCAAATGAGACAAACTATGGCACGACAGAACTTCCTGATGAAGTGGAAAAACGCCAAAGCTTCTCTGTTTGGTGACACAGCGAAGGAGTTATGGCAGTTGCTCTTAATTTAAATGTATACCGCTATTAAGCATGCTGGGAAATTGCAAGCATCCTTCACATGCCATTGAAAGCTCATTAAAAGTGAATGAAACACAGATTGTGCTTCACAGAAAGTGAATTATCTAAACACACCCGAAAATGTCCTTTGAGATTTAGGGGAGAAAAAAAAAGCCAAATAATAATAAAAAAAGTGGTCGTTTTACAGCAGTGTATCCAAAGTGTCGTGTTAAAATATTGCTAAATGATGTATTTTACTCCAAAGGACAGTTTTTTTTAGATTTTCAAACAGCACTTTGTTAGTACGTTGTGCCCATTTCAGTAAATTATGCTCAGAGCAATTAATATCACTGCTACTAATAGGAGGCTGATGGGGGATTTCACCTCTCCACAGCTTCGTGCAGCGGGCAGGGATACTTACACCTGCTGAAATGCAACAAAAAAACTCTTAGCAACACCATGTTTCACAACGGAGGTGCTGTTACTTGGGTACTGAGCCGTATGTGTTTTTTTAGTGGATTCTGTTAGAGTGCCAAACCCAGTGGTTTCCCAAAATTGTCTTCTAAAAGGTTGTCACGCTGCTTCCAGGAAATCCAGGCGTGACTTAACTCAGGCCTTTCCTAAAAGTGGATATGCACTACTGTTCAAACGGTATGAGCCAGTATGTTTTTTCTTTTTCGTTTAACTGATCAAAAGTGGCAGTATCTATAATGTTAAAAAGATTTCGTAAGGCTGTCAGTCAATTAAACATTTTAACCTAATTACATAATGTGTTAAGTCATCTAAGTAATCAGAAAACAAATTTAAATCAAGAAAATACCCACAAAAGATTTTTTAAAGCTTTTTTTGTGTTAAATGAGAAAGTATCAAGTAGATGTTACAAACTGTAGCTTTAGAAAGAAATACTTTTTGATTCAACATAACATTTATTACAAAAACATTTAGGTTGCTACAGCATAATGAAACATCTCAGTATTTTTTGTTCATATCATTGGTAACCAAAACAGCTTTGTTACCAACAGTCTTCAAAATACTGTCTTTTACGTTCCACAAAAGAAAGGTTTGAAATAATAGTTTGAGTAGATGATTTTTTGGGGGTTAACCATGTAATTAATTAATTATATATATATATATATATATATATATATATATATATATATATATATATATATATATATATATATATATATATATATATATATATATATATGAGACAAAACATACATGGGCATTTTTACACTAATATCTTGAATTTTATGGCATAACTGCATTTATGGAGTTGCTGCCTTGCATATTTGTCAACAGTCAACTATATGAAATATAAGATATGTACAGATCTGGGGGCAGGGCCAGTTTGTTAACTGCGTTAAAATATTTTAACTGCATTATTTTTTCATAACCAACTAATTTTAACGCATTAAACTGACAGCCCCAATTTCTATATAAATGCTGCTCGTTCAGCAGCACAACTGTTTGATAATAATCCGAAATGTTTCTTGAGCAGCAAATCAGCATTATATAATGATTTCATGTGGATCATGTGACACTGAAGACTGCTGAAAATTCAGCTTTGATTGCAGCAACCAACTAAATTAACAGATTCACACAGAAAACAAATCTTGTAATTTTTTTTTTATAAAATTACTCCTTGACTGCTTTTTGATCAAATACATGTAGTCTTTTTTAAACATTAGAGTGGTGCTACTCACTGTGCGGCTCGCCAAGCTTTCATCTGTGGCTCGCATGGCAATAAATAATATGATGATATGATCAATATACAGTGTTCTCATAAAAAAAAAGAAAAAAAATGGACGCGAGCATGCGATGTGACAAAAGACAATAGAATCCATTTTAATTAGGGCCATTATAATGATGATTTTCAGGATGCAGAAGCTCGGACGGAATCGCGGAATCCAGTCATAAGAACAGAATACTGTATAACGCAGAATATCATGGAATTTGTCAAAGTTTGGATGAATAAATCAAAAGTAGGTCATTACACTTAAATCAGATTGCAATATGGACTAGTATCTGTAAATATTAAGCTGCAAAAATACCATTTAAAGTCCCCATGAAATCAAAATGAAAGTTTTTTGGCTTTTGGTATGAATATGTTAGCCTTAAGGTTATCTATAAGCTAGTGTGCTCCAAAACAATGACAAAATTCGCATTTACAAGATGAGCATTCAAAACATAGTCTTATCACTTCCGTCAATACGACTCAATGACTTTGATGACATCACGCTGCACTTCAGCTTCTCATCAAACCTTCTGTCCAATCAAATGCTCTCTAGAATCCGTAGCGTCCCGCTATTTGCTATTTGCCGACTCTGAAGGGGAATATTTGCCTTTTGGAAATGATGATCGGCCATCTAATTATCGCGCGTCGAGAAATAGGGCTGGAAGTAGCAACAGCTCATTCGTTTTACTATAGTATAGTAATGATTTAGTACTTTTTCCTGTTTTATGTTTGGTTTCCTCTTTCCTAATCATTTGAAATGAGGGTAAAAAAGACAAAAACATGCAAATAAGTTCAAACATCCATTCAATATCTATTATTTCCTGAATATTACTGATGAACTGATCAAAACCTGTTCACATGCGTTCTACTACTATATAATACAGTAGTATAGTAATAATTTAGGACTTGTTCCTGTTTTATTGTTTGTTTCCCCTTTTCTGATCATTTTGAATGAGGATAAAAAGACAAAATAAAACAATAAGAAAGTAAGTTCAAACATTTATTCAATTTCTATTATTTTCTGAATATTACTGATGAACCGATCAAAAATTTGGCTACTGTTCACATGTGTTTTACTACTATATAGTATAGTAGCCTAATACAGTGATAATTTAATACTTTTTGTTTTATTGATGTTTTCTGATAAAACAAAAAAACCACTAATATTTCCAGAATATTATGAAATTCAGGATTGCTGCCCCAATGACGTCATAATATGCAAATTAGATGAGTATATTTACACCCCACATAAACTTTAAGTCATGCACAACATTTTTCTAATTTACAGTGGATCTCTATCTTTAAGCCATTTCAAGCCACAAGCTTTTGAAATCTTAATGTCAAAATTCTGCATTTTTCCCAAAAAAATCCCAGGCGCTTAAAGGGTTAAATAAATAATTTTAAAAATAACTTAAAAATAACCCCCTTTGTACTGCATTGCAAATTGTATGATCAGGGATGACAGATTTAGACTTCTGTGTAACTTTTGATACACTTTGCGGTAGAAGTGGCTCTCCTATTTGACTTTGTCCTATAAGTCAAGTCAAGTTTATTTGTATAGCGCTTTTCACGAAACAAATCGTTTCAAAGCAGCTTAATAGCAAATTAAAGTTTGTACAATAATTAAAGTTTGTTAAATTAAAGTTTGTACAATAATTAAAGTTTGTACAATAATGTTTGTTAAAGCGCAGCTGTCACGAAAAAAAATAGTGAGGACCACTGCATTAGAGACTTGACTACATCACCAACCGCAAAACTCTGAACGGCAGTGCGATTTCTTAATGTTTAGCCTGTTCTTCAAAACAACTTAAATCTCCAAGTTCTGCAAGCGTACGCTTTGTCACGACGACACTCATCTCCGAGCTCCTGTTTTGTGACACCTCAGCGACAGTCACGACGCAGTCAAGTAATCGAAAATCAGTAGATTCAAAATGAACACTGGTTTGAACACGTTTAGTGCAATTCCACAAGATAAGCGAAGGCCTGATTGTAGTAGCTGCTAGAGCAGCGTGATGGACCGAATCCATCCTGAAGAGCCTGGGGTCATATGATCTGCGCTGCTGTGGTGATCAATCCTGCCGGTGTACTTGTTTCTGTGTTAATGGGTCTGCACAAGGCTTTTCTGTTCTAATATCCTCTGCAGTTTTACCCCAATTCACACAGTAATTGCAATTAACTCCCTCAGGGTGGCAATTCCCCCAGCGAGTGTTGTACGCCACGGCGACGCGTTTCATTTTAAATGAGTGTCAAGACGTTTTCAATAAATGGACAAACAAGTCCAGATGCTACCAAATCAATTCCTGAAGCTTTGTAGACACAAACAGGAAAATTATTCAAATAAAGTCACCTGAGTCCTCGACGGCCCCCTCCTCGGCTTTGCCAGCGCTGGCAGCGGCAGAGGCGGCAGGTTTGCCCGTGTTGCCAGGTCCGTTCTGCAGTGTGCCAGGCGTGGCGCTGCGCACTGGCTGCTCCTTATGGTGGAACTCATTTTCAGGCACCATGTGCACTTTCCTGCCTTTCAATTGGCCAGAGTAGCTGCAAGTCACACACATGGTTAAAATCACGGCAGATGGTAATACGAAGTGTAATGCTTAAAAATCACTCAGAAATGGATGGATTCAAAAAGAAATCCTCAAGAGGGGTTGTGTTCGTCGAGGCCAGGTTTTATGACAATATTAGAGTAAGTAGATGGGCATATTTTAGCGAGGCTGAACACAAGGTCTGATTTCCCTCGTTCATTTCTTGTTGATTCCATGTCTCTACAGAGAAACACAAAGAACAGGGCCCACGCCTGCCCAATAAGCTGAGGTGTGCTGAGAAATCCCACTGGTGGCATGAACGCAACAATTACACGTCAACAGTTATTACCAATTCTGAAAAAGAAGAAACGGCAATTTAAAAAGAAATCAGTTCCTCATTACGATGGGACGTCTAATTAATTTACAAGCCGATGACTTGCACATTTTTCCTAAACTCTGTGACCTTCTCAAACTAAACAACCACACTATTTTAATCCAATATACACTACTGCTGAAAAGTTTGGAGTCAGTAAGTTTCTTTTTTGTGTTTTTCAAAAGTCTTATGCTCAGCAGTGTATTTAATTGATTAAAAATGTAGTAAAATAGCACTGAGATATATTTTTACAATATAAAGATTCGAATAAATATATTTTAACCCCCTAACGGTCACTCACATTTTTGAACAGAGATGTACAAATGCACTATCCAAACTTAAAATTCATAAACGAAAACATTTCGTAATGTGATTTCGATGTACATTTTCCATGGTAATGCAATGTCTGATTTTAAAATGGTTTTCAAAGGATGAATTTTGAGATTTTAAGTTTTTCAACCGATTTATAATTTCTTATGATTTCTAAAGCGCGATGGAGAAAAAGGCAACAAAGTAAGTCTTTTTGTGACAAAGGTCAGAAGTCCTGTTATGAAGTAAATTTTTGAGGTGCACTCTTGTCATAAAGTAATTATTACTTTTTCTACATAATTTGTAACACAAAAAGGGTAAAATATCTATTTAGGAGTCTTAGACCTTTGCAATGATATAGTTTGTCATGATTAGATTAGGATTTATTTGTAAAATGAAGTAAACTTAGGCGACAGGTGACAGTTAAGGGGTTAAAGTGCAATTTGTTCCTGTGATTAAAGCTAAAATTTCAGCATCATTACTTAGTTCACATGATCCTTCAGAAATCATTTTAATATGGCAATTTGCTGCACAAAAAAAAAAAAAAAAAAAAAAATTCTCAATTTTAAAAATTAAAAACTTTAAAATGAAATTACTGAAATATGATTTTTCTTCTAACAATGTAAAAATCTTTACTGTTTTTTTTTAATGAAAAAAAAAAAAATAAATAAAAATAAAAATAATAATAATAATAATAATAATAATCTTACTGACCAAAAATATTTGCACACTAGTATATGTATATAAATGTGATGTCTAGTCGAGAAGATAGGCAGTAACATTATCACCTTCTAACAAATGCATTTAAAGATGGCAGATGGGAAATGTAGATTACAAAAGACTAATATAAAACTTGTATAAAAATGTTTCGTGTCATCAGCCGAGTTGGTTCTCTTGTGCACTTCATGTACAACTGTTCTACGCAATTTTAAATCAGTTACTTCTATTTTAGGTTACTGCCTTAAACGTAGTTGCCCATGTAGGGAGCAGGCACCAAGGCATCTTCACTAGGTTTTGTCATTCAGGAGCACAGAGGCTGCCCCTGAGAGTCAGTGTGGCACCATCAAGTCCTCATCACTAATTCGAGCTCTAGTGAAGCAAAACAGCCCATTACAGCTGATAACTGATAAGATGGCCTTATCATGACACAACAAAGGCCTTACGGCCGGCGAAGTCCATTGGCTGAATGGACTGTTCATTAAGCAGCAATGAAGAGGCTCCTTAAGAGGCCAAACCTTCACTTGCAATTTTGGTTAGAAAGACTGCACTGAATTATGAGCTTTCGAGTCTCCTCCTCAAACAAATCTCACAACAAACTGCTTTCCTTCACATGTGCCTGCAATGACCAGCCAACTCCTGACTGTCTTCAACAGCACCGGTCCGACACATTTAATCAATCCCACTGCGGAGCGCCTGCTAAAAGCGGCAGAAAAGAGCAACGAATAAATCTGCCTTAATGTGGCTAACCTCTGCCAAGAGAGACGCCCAGAAACTCCCCGCTGATAGTTAAAGAACAGCTGATGGTTGGCGTACGGGGACTTCCTTCATTAATGATTTATTTCTGCAATTATTCAGTAATGTTTTAAGCCTACTTGCACATGCACATTGTAAGGCTGAGTGGATTTATTTGGTCACAGCACCCCTGGTGGTGCATTCAGCAAAAGCAGCTCAAGACTGAGCAAATATAGGAAGACACCGCAACCAGATTTCTACTGCACTATGACAAAGATATGCAAATACTCTGTATACGTGTATGACATTGGGCTGAGCAAAAATATATTATTCTCATTTTACTTTTCTACAACTTGCATGATTTAACTGCAGCAAACAACCGTGTGAAAGAACCACACTTTCATTTGTGCAGAATATCTCAATAGATCGCTAAACTCCAGCTTTTTTAGCTCATCAGTGCAGTGTAAGAGTGTGCACACTCATGGTTGCCAGAATGGGAAGATTAAGTGAACCACTCGGCAGAAATCGTATTGATTTAGTAGAAAAAAAAAAGCTCTGATCAGGGGGATTTAAACTCTTGACATCTGGCAACCGCACACACAAAAGCTTGTGGAGGCTTAAATTAAAAGAAATTAAATTAAAACGTCTCCAGGATAAATAACCATCGGGCAAATATCACAGAAAATTAATAAATCGAAAGCAGCAGAAATCATGATCAACTCAAACGCGGTTCTTCGTGCAGCCCTAGTATGACATGTGCCACAGGTTTGTGTCCTGTTGAGAGATTTTTTGGTCTTTTGTGTCAAGATTCAAGAATTCATCTGCAACTTCATTAACGTTTTACTTGCAAAATGGTCTGATAAACCCACTGATTAACATTAATCAGAAATGTGTGGATGATCTAATGAAAGCTGTGTGATTGAACATTTAAAAACTACTTGTTAACCCAGTAAAAAATTGGAAAAGGTTTGAACCAAATTTAATATTCAGAGAGACAAATTGTGGGCCACATTTCATATGCTTTCAGCGTATAGTTCTAGGGGCCAGCGTAGTCTTCATATTCATAATCTTAAAAGAAAGCCAACACAATTAAAATGTGGAACACACTACACTACCACCAGTTAGACTCCTGAAAGTGAAAGATAAGACTGGACCCTCTAAACCAGTGTGGTGAAAGCACTTCAGAATGCTGAGGCCAGCCGGCTCTCGGCTCAGTTACCCCATGGCTAACGCATAGAGATCGGGCCTCTTCTCTTTCTCTTCCTGGCAGATCTTGTGAACGCGGCACTCCAGAGCCTGGCCCAGGTTCAGCACCTTGGGGTACCAGGGTAGGATCTTGGTGAGCACGATCAGGATGTTG
Source organism: Cirrhinus molitorella (assembly GCA_033026305.1). NCBI lineage: Eukaryota > Metazoa > Chordata > Actinopteri > Cypriniformes > Cyprinidae > Cirrhinus > Cirrhinus molitorella. The sequence continues at coordinate 2,802,146 of CM065129.1, forward strand.
CGGATGTGGGTGTACTCGCCCGTCTCCAGACAGTGAACTGACGCCTGAGGACAAAAGCAGAGGTTTTTCTGTACGAGGCGCTAACAAAGAGTCACATTTATACAAAACACACAAAGCCTTACATAAGAAGTCTGAAATGCCAGGAATATTAAATCACATTAAATGAGAACAAGAGTTTGTGTGTAGTAACACATTCATTTCATATATGACTCAAAATATTAAGGCACAACACAAACCGCTAGGCAACAACAACACTAAGACACTATCAAAGAAAATAGTAAAAAATCATGCCTTAAAATTAAAATTTTGATTTTAGTTCAGTTTTGTGCAGCAGTACCTGCATTAAACCATTTTCCCTGTTTAACAACAATGGCTGTTTATTTAAAATTTAACAAATGGCTGTTTAGTTAAAATTTAACAATTGCTGTTGCATGCAGTTGCTGATGAACATGATGCAGGACAAATGACAGACTGCATCAAGTAGCCTATTAGAATATCTGCATGAATGTCAATGTGATCTTGTTTTTTGAACAATTGTATAAAAGCAAGTTAAAGTGCCCCATCATGGATTTTTGAAAATTACCTTTCATGCAGTGTAACAGTTCTAAGTGAATGAAAACATCATGCACAATTTTGAATCTGAAAGTGCACCATGTATTATCTCTCAAAAGAAAGAGTCAACTGAGTCATTTAAACGAGTCAATCCCAAGACGTCAACATGAAACATTAGCATATTGCCGTGCAGACCCAGAAAAACTTGAACCCCCCTCTAAACACTAGCGGATTCCTGCGGATAGCATAATGTCCAGAAGATGCTTTGCTCTGCACTGTGAGGGTAAATCTGTTAGGGTATGTTGAAAGTTGTAGGACGATTTTAAAGTTTGAGGAGAAAATGGGATGGGACATACCCCATTTTCGACATACCCTAACTGTCTTGAACCAGAGTGCACAGACTTGCATTTGTGGTTGAAAAGGGTACCAATATTTCTTTTTTTAAAAGAAAATGACAGATCGTTTCACTAGATCATTCCCTGGAATGTATTCTTCACTTAATTTGAACCCTACTTTGGAATTTTGGAAGAAACTGAAAAAAGAAGAAGAAAAAAAGGTCTCTGTCTAACAGCAACATCTGTTTGCTCGCAATTGTCTAGAAATGTGTCGATGAATAGCGAATGTCGTTGTTATTACTTGGAGTTACGATAAAGAATAGAGCAATATGTTGGTGAACAAACTTCAGATTAGCGTCAAGAAAAGGGGGCTTTGGAAAAAGGTATCACTGTACAAATCGTTGAGCAAATAAGGTAACAATAAATGCATATCATAAGACAATGAAAGCGTTTGTTGAACTTGCATGCATGTCAACCTATTGTTGGGGTACCTTTCATAACCCATAATAGGGGCACTTTAATATTGGGTTGAATTTTAGATGCAATAATTGTCAATTTCCTGCTTTGCTTAACTTGGCAAATGAAAATAGTTCCAAACAAAGTCACAGCTAAATTTTCGTCTCTAAGCAACACAGCAGTGTTTCATTACGGAATGAATCTGCAGTTTTTTACAATGCAAGTAAGCCAATCATCCAGTGACCCATTCAAAAAGAATTACAAGTCAGTCAATTACTCTGTTCCTGAATGAAGCAGCCATTAGAATAAGTTGAATGAACAACTGAAGGCCTCACTCATAAAGATGAATCTATCTATTCATTTAATGTTGAATCATATTGAAAGCTACTTCTTTGTAAGTTCTAGATGTAACCCTGAACCACAAAACCAGTCAGTTTTTTGAAATTGTATAAATAAGCTTTCCATTGATGTAGGACAATATTTGGGCAAGATACAACCATTTAAAAATCTGGAATCTGAGGGTGCAACATATCAAAATACAGAAAAAAATTCACCTTTAAAGTTGTCCAAATTATGTTCTTATCAATGCACTTTACTATACAGGTCCTTCTCAAAAAATTAGCATATTGTGATAAAGTTCATTGTTTTCTGTAATGTACTGATAAACATTAGACTTTCATATATTTTAGATTCATTACACACAACTCGAAGTAGTTCAAGCCTTTTATTGTTTTAATATTGATGATTTTGGCATACAGCTCATGAAAACCCAAAATTCCTATCTCAAAAAATTAGCATATCATGAAAAGGTTCTCTAAACGAGCTATTAACCTAATCATCTGAATCAACTAATTAACTCTAAACACCTGCAAAAGATTCCTGAGGCTTTTAAAAACTCCCAGCCTGGTTCATTACTCAAAACCGCAATCATGGGTAAGACTGCCGACCTGACTGCTGTCCAGAAGGCCATCATTGACACCCTCAAGCAAGAGGGTAAGACACAGAAAGAATTTTCTGAACGAATAGGCTGTTCCCAGAGTGCTGTATCAAGGCACCTCAGTGGGAAGTCTGTGGGAAGGAAAAAGTGTGGCAGAAAACGCTGCACAACGAGAAGAGGTGACCGGACCCTGAGGAAGATTGTGGAGAAGGACCGATTCCAGACCTTGGGGGACCTGCGGAAGCAGTGGACTGAGTCTGGAGTAGAAACATCCAGAGCCACCGTGTACAGGCGTGTGCAGGAAATGGGCTACAGGTGCCGCATTCCCCAGGTCAAGCCACTTTTGAACCAGAAACAGCGGCAGAAGCGCCTGACCTGGGCTACAGAGAAGCAGCACTGGACTGTTGCTCAGTGGTCCAAAGTACTTTTTTCGGATGAAAGCAAATTTTGCACGTCATTCGGAAATCAAGGTGCCAGAGTCTGGAGGAAGACTGGGGAGAGGGAAATGCCAAAATGCCTGAAGTCCAGTGTCAAGTACCCACAGTCAGTGATGGTCTGGGGTGCCATATCAGCTGCTGGTGTTGGTCCACTGTGTTTTATCAAGGGCAGGGTCAATGCAGCTAGCTATCAGGAGATTTTGGAGCACTTCATGCTTCCATCTGCTGAAAAGCTTTATGGAGATGAAGATTTCATTTTTCAGCACGACCTGGCACCTGCTCACAGTGCCAAAACCACTGGTAAATGGTTTACTGACCATGGTATTACTGTGCTCAATTGGCCTGCCAACTCTCCTGACCTGAACCCCATAGAGAATCTGTGGGATATTGTGAAGAGAAAGTTGAGAGACGCAAGACCCAACACTCTGGATGAGCTTAAGGCCGCTATCGAAGCATCCTGGGCCTCCATAACACCTCAGCAGTGCCACAGGCTGATTGCCTCCATGCCACGCCGCATTGAAGCAGTCATTTCTGCAAAAGGATTCCCGACCAAGTATTGAGTGCATAACTGAACATAATTATTTGAAGGTTGACTTTTTTTGTATTAAAAACACTTTTCTTTTATTGGTCGGATGAAATATGCTAATTTTTTGAGATAGGAATTTTGGGTTTTCATGAGCTGTATGCCAAAATCATCAATATTAAAACAAAAAAAAAGGCTTGAACTACTTCAGTTGTGTGTAATGAATCTAAAATATATGAAAGTCTAATGTTTATCAGTACATTACAGAAAATAATGAACTTTATCACAATATGCTAATTTTTTGAGAAGGACCTGTATATATATAAAGTTGATACATTTACGCTAGGGACTTACAAAATATCTTCATGGAACATGATCTTTACTTAATATCCTAATGATGTTTGGCATAAAAGACTAATCGATCATTTTGACAATACAATGCATTTTTGGCCATGCTACTTTAAGACTAGTTTTGGGTCTTTGGATCTTTTGGGTGATACTTTCTCAGTCAAAACTGATGTGCAATTAATTTGTAATTCATCTGATTAATTAATCATCACATTTATCAAGCGATCAAAATTGTAAGAATACTGTGAATAATTTAAAATCACTATGAATGTATAATAATCATCAATTATAATGATATTAAATAGCCAAGAGAGCTGAATAGTTGAGAATTTTTCTATCACAGATTTCGGTTGTCTCAAAAGTGCAATACTAACTTTAGTCAACTTGTAATGCCATTTGTGGACAACATGCCGGAAATTCTCATAGTCCAGCTGATCTGCTTTGTTCCCTCCGTCAAAACCACTGGCTCGGAAAATAGTCAGGAACCCAGGATAATTGCCACACTCCTAGTGAAGGAACCAGAAACAAATAAGACAAGACAAATAACACCAGGCATGTTTAACCGGAAATCTCAAAATATATAAGGAGAAACAATTTTAGCTGGTTACGTAATAAAAGCTTATTAGAAATGTTAAAACGAAAGATAATTGAACTTTAAAGATCAGTTTGCTCCTAATGAAGATTTAAACACTCCGATTCTTCAGGGACGGGACGCACTGCCAACTCGTTTTCACAGATACCAATTTAGTCGTGACTAGAGACAGCACTGACAGAATAATTTAACCAGAGTCTAAACTGAGCGTCAGTGGTGAAAGCACACCGTACCTTCTCATAGATGGCTCTGTCGCTGTGCCATCGAGTCACAGTCTCCAGCATGCAGCACAGAAAGCGGCCGTAGCGGCGAGACTCGTTCTCTGTGCAGCTCGCTACCGTGTAGATGATATCAGAGAACACCTAGAGGAGCGTGGATAGAAACACAGAACGAGAAGGTTGAGTAGGCTCAGAGAGAACTACTGCTGTCATTAAACAGACCCCACGATGCTCTAATCAGCATAATGGAAATACTTCAAACATTCAGATAAAAGCACAAGAGAGCAACACATTAACAAACAGAATCCTAGATAAGCTTGTGGCTCTCCGACTACAGCCACTGGCACATAAACTCAAGGCAAACAAGCCATTAACAGCCCTGCGATAGCACTTTCCATCAAGAGATTAGCAAAGAGGCACTGAAACTCCTACATTAATTGAGATTTGCACATTTTTGCAACCTTGTTACTGAAATCTGGGACATAATCAGAGCACAGTTTAAAAGCCTGATTTGTTGATTTCATTATTTTTTAGCAATTAACATTATGAACAAACAAAATTAAAATCTGGAATAAAGATTCCAATCAAAATGAAAATACAGCAGAATGATCACAGGGCTGCAGATTGAGCCTAAATTATGTTGTCACTCGTTAGGGACTAAATAGTTTGGAACACATTTTGGTTTATTTATAACCATGTTTCCTATTTGAAGATAAACATGCTTCAGCATTTGTCAATAACTTGAGTAACATTTAAATGAGCAATATTTATAAATATAGACAATTATCAAATGCATAACATCTGAGAAAATCGTATTCAATTATTTCTGCCGCTGTAAAAATGTTTGTGTCATTTAATACTAATAATAGATAAGTTTCATATCACATTTATTAAAGGAGTGGTTCACTTCCAGAGCAAAAATTTACAGATAACCCCATTGTCATCCAAGATGTTCATGTCTTTCTTTCTTCAGTCATAAAGAAATTGTGTTTGAGGAAAACATTTCAGGAATTATCCCGATAGTGGACTTCAATGGTGCCCACAAGTTTCTACTTTCAAAAAGCAGTTTCAATACAGCTTCAAAGTGCTCTAAATGATCCCAGCCGAGGAAGAAGGGTCTTATTTAGTGAATCGACTAGTCATTTTCTTAAAAAAACAAAAAATCATTATATATATATATATATATATATATATATATATATATTTTTTTTTTATATACTTTTAAACCTCAAATGCTTGTCTTGTCTAGCTCTGTCATGTGAATGCATACTCTGTGTATTCTGGTTCAAGACAGTTAGGTTTGACGAAAAACTCCCATCTCATTTTTTCCTCCAACTTCAAAATTGTCCCACATCACTGTTTTAATTAATTTATTTTTTTTTTTTTTGTAAAGGGCATTTGAACTTCTTTGCACATTCACTTTGTGAACACAGAGCTAGACAAGGTGAGCATTTGAGGTTAAAAAGTATGTTTGTTTTTTTTAAATGACCAATCATTTCACTAGATAAGACATTTCTTCATCGGCTGGGATCGTTTGGAGCTATTTGAAGCTGCTCTGAAACTGCATTTTGGAAGATCAAACTCACTGGCACCATCAAAGTCCACTATATGGGGATAATTTCTTAAATGTTTTCCTCAAAAACAACTTTATGACTGAAGAAAGAAAGACATCTTGGATGACAACGGGGTGAGTACATTATCTGTAATTATTTTGTTCTGGAAGTGAATTACGGTTCTCGTTCTAAAGAACATTTTAGTTTTGTAAAGGAAAGAAACAGGATGCATTATTCTGTAGCCCATTTGTTGAAAGTGCCTGTAATGGTTCAGCATTCTGCAATGAACTCACTCTGTCGTAGCAGAGCAGAGTGCAGAAGTTGGGCGTCTTCTGCTGGTGTACCAGCTCCACGAAGCGAGCGCAGTAAACGGCATCAATGGCTGAGAAGACGCAGCGGGGGAAGATGCAGAGCTGCAGGAACTTAGTGATGGTTTCGTTCTTAGTGGATTCTGAGAATAGAGAGAACATGGGGGTGAGTGAGACGCAAAGAGCCTTTGAGCACCGGAGAGATCCTGAGAGAGTTATCTGAGGACTCACTGGCAAGTAACCAGTTGTCTTTCTCCAGTTTGAGGCGGTGCAGAACTCTCTGCACATGCTCCAGCTGTTTCTTCTCCTCTTCCTGCAGCTTGTCCTGCAGCGCTGTGCAGCGCTCCTTCTCTTTCTTCTTTTTGTTGAGGGGCTGCAAGAGAGAAGATGGTTTCATGACGCTGTACGACATTGCAGCGTTTCCTTCACTGATATTCAACAATGACACTCTTCAAACAACACCCTTGAGGCAAAACAACTTTATATTTTGGATGAGCTTTGAGATTAAGATGTGAAGGTTGATTTGTGCATCACTAAAATAATGTTATCTATTATATGACAGCCAAACTTGTCAAATTTCAAAATACATTTTTAAATATATTAAAAAAAAGGTGGATTCAAGGTTTGCAAGTTGAAAGAGCTGCACTCATTAAATCAGCAGTTACTGGGTTATCGGACTCACTGAACCAAAAGGTGATATATGACTTGAAAAGGCTCAAGAACCGTTACTTTTGTGTGCACTTGCAGAAGGCATTGTTGAAAATGCCAATTTGTAAGGTTCATGCCCCGCTGCAAAACACAATCCTGTAGGAAACACTGAGCTGTTCTCCCAGAGACCTTTAAATCGTATATGGAGCAGAACATCTCACAAAACCTCTGATATGTGGCTGGCAGCATTATCGATGAAGAGAGGCTTTAAAACTATTATTATGAGGAGCAACTAAATTTAGTGCGAGCAGATCATGAGGTCAATGTGACTGCATGCTTTACACTGAGAGCATAAAAGTGCTTTCATGAGCTGTTTATTATGACAAACTCGAGCTTCAAAGCAGCATCATTATTAGTAGAATTGTATAGCTGATGCTAATTGATACAGAACAGAGGGAACAGAGTTCTCCCTTTAAAAAAACTTACGTCAATTTAAATAATATAAAAATTAAATAAAGTATGTGACCCTGGACCACAAAAATCAGTCATAAGGGTCCATTTTTAAAATTGAGATTTATGCACCATCTGAAAGCTGAATAAATCAGCTAGCTTTCCATTAATATATGGTTTGTTAAGATAGGACAATATTTGGCTGAGATTTAACTATTTGAAAAACCAAAATCTAAGGCAGCAAAACAAATCTAAATATTGAGAAAATTGCCTTTAAAGTTGTCCAGATCAAGTTCTTAATTTGATTAGTAATATGCATTGCTTAAGTTAATATATTTATGGTAGGAAATTTGCTAATATCTTCATGCATGATCTTTACTTAATATCCTAGTGATTTTTGGCATAAAAGAAAATTTTAGAAATTCAGTGCATTTTTGGCTATTGCTACAAACATTCCCATGCTACTTATGACTGGTTTTGCGTCCCAGGGTCACACTATTAGTATACACTGTTTTAACTTTTAAGTAACTATTTAGAGTTGCAAAACTTTTAAAAAGTTTCCAAAAAAAAAATTGAAAATATTTTTGGAGAGTTTTAAAAATGTTCACCCCCTCTAACCCTAAATTTAACACCATTAAAAAATGCAATTACCAGTGAGTAATAATGCAAGCACAGTAACTGAATCTCTGATTTTAGTAAATATGGCTGCTTGATTCATTTTGAACAACAATAGGCTAAATTTTCACTTCAAGGTCTTTAGCGTCTCACCATCTCTGTGTTTTCATCGATAGCCTTGATCTGCATCTTCAGCTTGTTGACCTCTCGGTCGTAGGCGTTGTGTGGTACTGCCAGGTCGTACATGGTGAGGGACCAGAAGGTGGCGTAGAACTGAGGTCGAAGATCATCCCACACTTTGGGCAAGTGAAGAGACACGACAGCCTCGTGCACAGGGGCCATAACCTGCTCGCAGGCTGCGATGTACTTGTGGACCTTCTGCTGCTGCCTGTTGCCCTTCTCTGACTTCTTCAATTCGTCGTACTTGGACTGATGGAAACACAAAGACAGCAGGCAAGCTTTATAATTCACTCAAGCACAACAAACAGGCCTGAAGAGGAGCGTATGCAGAGGCTTGCACGTGGAATTAGGGGGCGGTAAATCTTGTTAGAGGTGAAGAGAGATGGGGTTAACTTTACACCGCCCCGGAGAGCTGTAAGCGGGGGTCTGCCGTTGAGGGAAAACACAAAATGAGCTTTGTATGAAATATTCATTAGGCAGGCAGTATCATATGGAAGTTATAATGCTGCAAAATACAACAAATAAATCACAGTTTACTGTAATGCCAGAATTGTATTGAAGCAAGAGCAAAGCACTGTGGTAATATTGCATTATTGGATGCTTTGCAATTCCAGCCACTACTAAAGACTCTTCAAGCAATTTTCGCACTACTCATGTCTTTTTCCGCCTCAGTTTGGATCATTTTAAGCCAGTACTGCGTGCATCCATTTATGGATGAAACAATCCCTAAATTCACTGTTAAAAACTATCCACCATTTTCTCTTGAATTGTTGAACCATCAGCTATTGGGATTCAACCACTAGTGCTTTTATGAATCCTGAAAAGTTGGCCACTGCAGTTTTCTTTGATCCAGTTTGTATCCAGATGGTGGGTCAGTACATATAGACCACCTCTACAGGTCTGTATGGGAGTACAAACTACTTGTTTATTAGTCAGAGGAGAACTGACCCCCCCGACTGAGCCTGGTTTCTCCCAAGGTTTTTTTTTCTCCATCAGTGTCACAGATTGAGTTTTGGTTCCTTGCCACTGTCGCCTATGGCTTGCTCAGTTGGGGACAACAACTAAATTGGGGAAAACTAAATTGGGGACAAACAATTTATTAATTTGGAACTATTGATTAATTTCCTCAAACTAAAATTGTTTAAAGTTTCTTTTTGAATTACTGATATATTACTTTCCCATTTGATACTGTAAAGTTGCTTTGACACAATTTGTATAGTAAAAAGCGCCATATAAATAAAGCTGACTTGACTTGGGCCTGTTTCCACCTTGAAGAATGTCTATTGCGAAAATATCCGTTATAGAAGTACAACGTTAACAATAATATGCAGAGACAGACAATAGGGTAAAGTGTGAGTAAACATTAGCTATGTTTCCATCACCCTGTTTTTATGCACATTTTGAAGCATCACATCAGAAACGAGTGATGGAAACACCACATCCCTTAATTTGCAAAAAAGTTTTTATGCTCACTTGAGGTGGTTTTTGACTTGTGCGAAAAAGGGTTAATGCGAATACTGGGAGATGGAAACGCATTTGCCGAATAAATTCCTCCGTACGCATAAATAAAAAAAATTAAAAAAAATCATGTGACTTTCTGCTATGGAACAGCAAAACCTGACTAACCAGGGGACTGATCTCGTTCCACAGCATCTGAAATGTTGCTATGGACTATCTGAAATGCCCAAGCATAAAGTAACTGTCTCCAGGTACTGTCTTACACGACAGCGTTCCCAAACAGCAGGCATCCAAAAGCAACGGCCGCATTTACTGTGCTTCGTCTGCTCGCTTCAAGTCGCAAGTAATTTATTACATATAATATATTTAGTGGCTATATTCAGTGGCTCCTACTTTATTAGTGATATATAGTGCCACTTTATCAGGAAGTGCCGATTTTGTTCTCTTTGACTTGTTGGATGGAAACAGAGCTTACTCGCAAATGTTTTATGTGATATTACAATTTTTCACATAAGTTAAATTCGCAACTTTGGATGGAAACCCGGCTATAGACAGCATTTTTACAAGATTGTGGATTTTAATAGAATGTTTGGGTTTCAACGGAGTGTGAACTTGGTGTTTCTTTGACAGGTAAGCTATCCTCAAGTTTGTGTAGAATCTTAACATGTTAACTCTCAACGGTCAAGCCCCAGAGAAAAATAGTACGATTTTGTAAGGATAAGAGTGTAATGAGCATTTGCAAAGGTTGTTTGAAAATATACTTTTTGTAATTCCACTAGGTGACATAAGTAGCACTGAAAACACAATACTTCACCTTTAATTTGAGTGAATGGCTGTGAATGCATCTGTTCAGACTGACACAAACATTCACATGCCACCAATGTGACAAATGTTTGTTCCAATCTCAGAGTTTGTTTACTATTACAGAAAATTACAAATGGACAAACAGACTATTTTGCTATGCATCCGTGAACGGCAGAGGACAAAATCACATTGCAAAAAATGCTACTCTTAGATTTGTTTTCTCTTGTTTCCAGCCCAAATATTTAAACAATTCTTAAATCAAGAAGAATTTTCTAGACGTAAAAGCTATTGTCTTGTTTTCAGAAAAAGAAGTCAAAATCAAGTGAGTTTTTGCTTGAAACAAGCTAAATCTGCCAATGGGGTAAGCAAAATAATCTTGTTTTCTGCTTGAAATTAATAATAATAATAATAATAATAATAATAATAATAATAATAATAATAATAACAACAATAACAACAACAACAACAATAATATAGTGACGAGACGTGAGGCCAAGTATGGTGACCCATTGCTGCGGCGCCCGGGGAGCAGTTGGGGGTTCGGTGCCTTGCTCAAGGGTCTCACCTCAGTCGTGGTATTGACGATGGAGAGAGCGCTGGATATTCACTCCCCCCACCATCAATCCCTGCCGGACCTGGGACTCGAACCTGCAACCTTTCAGTCACAAGTCTGACTCCCTAACCATTAGGCCACGGCTAAAAAGTCTTTGTGACAACTTGGTGTCAGAAATGTAAAGATGTGCAGTGCTTTGTGTCCCAGAAAACTAGTATTTCTGGTTTTGTATATGGACCACCCATTCAGCCCGTCTGTTGTTATTTATTTATCAGCCTGAACAGACAAATTAATGTACGAAAACTGGACAGAATTTTTGTGCTGGACCACAGATCTATAATAGAGATCTGGATCGCTCATGACGTCATAAAAGTGAAGCCACCGCGCCACCATATTAGTATTCCCTATTTGCTTCCATTCTATTGAATTAATAGGAAATTATACGATTTTTAATGAGAAAACATCACATAACAAGCCAGCGTTTTTATATCTAAACTCACTGCACATTTTCACAATGCAAACGTCCTAAGCATGTAAACAGTTATTTGTTTAATGTCGGGAATTCCCTCTGCTTACTAAGAACGTAATTTATAGTCACGTACATCAGATGAACACGATAAACATCGGACGTTCAACACATTTACAAATAAAGTGCTCATTCGGAAATCTGAATAAAGATTTATACTCTGTATACCTTAATTCACCTTGTACAGTTACTGTTCACCGTTTATGTAATTTTGTTAGTGTTTTAATTCATACAGATGGCTAACTGCATGTTTCAATAATTTCGTTAACAGTATTTATTCTGAAGCAGGTAATAATTTGTTTGTTAAATTAATCATTAATTCAACACAAATACATAACATTTTACTCGCATGGAAATGGTAATGTTAGTAAATCATAAACTTAAAAAAAAAAATAAATACATACACATCCTAAAAAATAGCCCTGTGTGAATGATACGCATCACGACATTTGCGTTGATGTCACAAGGCTTTAAATTAGTACTGAATGTTAGGGATGTGAATAGGCACTGGTTTCACGATTAAATTACGATTATCATGTCAACGATTCAATTGATTCAATATCACGATGCATCATGATAAAATTAAATTTATGTTGAGCATTTTTATTAAATTGTATAAGCAGGCTACTTTTTAAAATAATTACAAATTTAAAAAAAAAATCAAAACAATTAAGAATTAAAAGGAAGTATAGCTTCAAAACATACAAGCAAATATAAAGTAATAAAGGGGGGAAAAGACAATTACAAGTGATACAAAAAGTTCTTCCAGTATCTGAGAGTGCTTTAAGCATTCAAAAGTTTACAGACGATCATAGTTATTATTTTTTCCTTAGCATTGTTGCCGTTTGTTACTGAAGAGATCATAGACAGTGGCAGCTTTAATAGGCTATGTTTACATTAATCCAAGTCCGCATTGCGATGCGTCAATGCAACGATTACTTTCAACAGCCCTATTGAATGCATCCAAAAGGCAAATAAAACATCCCACAGTGTACTGCATCAAAAATCATTAGGCAGAATGTGTTGAATATACATAAGCTGTGTCCCAACTGGCACACCACACAATTAACTCTACACTGTGTAGTTTATCTTTTTAAGGTTCTGTCTTCCAGCATCAGAGCCTGATATGACTATACTATTAAAGCTTGGACAGACAATTGCATAAGATTTCATCTTTGGATTTGAAGTGCTTTTTCTTTTTGGAATTTTCAGTGTAAACACCATTTATGCCACTAAATAACAGCAAAACAAGTATGCAACCTGGGTTGCAAATACACTTTACATTCTAAGTTAAAAACTAAATGCTTTTTATACTCAATTAGCGGGATTCAGCAAATGTCCAGGTGGTCCCAGTCAGCCTCAATTATTTTTATGTAGTTATATTAACAATTTTTATTTCTTGTGTTTATTTACTTTTATTCCAACAGAAGTACCAGAGGTATGTATCAGTTTAGATCACAGGGCCTTCAAATGTTATTGTAGACAAAGTAGTTAAGTGCAGCTGCAATAGGGTGTGAGAGAGTTTGTTTTGAACACTCACCAGAATCTGATGGGCATACATGGGTCGAGACAGGAAGAAGGCGGCGTCGTGTGGCGTGTGGAACTGGTTGCAGAGGACATCGACTGAGGGCACCCTTTTGATGTAGTCTTCTGTACTGAGGTTAGACGCCAAGAAGCCGCCAAACTGTACAAGAGTGTCGTGACACTTTGGGGAGGAAGCAGAAAGAGAAGCATTCATCATTAAACACGTCTCTCCCTCTGGTCCACGTTTCTGTCCCAGCCAAATGCAGATGCTCTTAATAAATCCTCAGGTCGCTCATTTATTTGGGGAACTGCACCTCGCTTTATTAAAGCCATTCATCACAGGCTCTCCATCGGAATCGATGGGATGCACAGTAAAGCAATTTAGTGGGAGCGAGACACCGGGGAGAGATTTTCCAGAGGAAGCTGGTGGAGGAGAGGGAGGCACGGTTTGACCACTGGGTCAACCACCCAAATGTTCCCGGACAGTTGTTTTAATGCCAGACAAAATGTACAACACTGAGTTTAAGACTGGAGTGTGCAACATATGTCAGTGTCTCATACAGCAGTTTAGGGAAGATGAAGGAAAAAGACGTTTGACTCAATGTTTAGTCTACAAGCTCAAGGACCATCTGGAGAATCGTAATGCAAAATGTTTGAAGGGCTGGCTTCGAACAAAAACATATTTGCTGCTACAAGCATCTAGTCAAGTTCATGACATCAAGATTTGAGACCATTAGTACAAAGTAAGTAATCTTGCATATTCAGTATTGTCCTCAAGAGTTACATTTGATTTCAGATTGATCTACAATGGCCTACCACAGCAGAGCTATGTAGGTACTGTTGATTCAAACCAGTTTTTTTAAACGATTCACTGAAAGGAGAATCATGTTCAAAAGAGACATTTATTAATGTGCACGATTCACTAAAAAGCAGCGGTATGTGAGATTCACTTGCCCGTAAATCAGGCTACATTGGTTGAGCTATACGTTATTGCATGCAATCTGTGAGGACAATTCTGCGAGGCTGTAGATTCAGCAGGAGGAGTGCGCTGACACTGAAAAGTAGTGCAGGAAATAAAGTAATATTGATCTTGAGCTTTTAAGAATCAATATTAAGATTCATTAAGTCAATATTTACACCGAGGCGTTAACCAAGGTTCAGTTTTTTTACATAATGCCTGTCTAAGTACATTTTCAGACCTGCAGATCATTTGCTTCGTTTAGAAAACAGGAGCTTAAATAGTTGCATTTGCAAATGTGTACATGCGTCTATGCAAGTCACATGTGAGTAAAACTGTCCTCTCGTTGATCAAAGAGCACCTGTTTATGTTCCAGGATTGCACTCATAGCACCATCCATCAAGATGAATTAACAAGTTAGCTTTGCACACCAGATTCCCCGCGGGGCAAGACAGCATTTTGGAGAAGATCAATGACATTTTAAGACGCTCTTTGGTTTTCAGCTGTGATACTAATGTGCTCACCCACAGAATCAGACACTGCTGCTTTTTACGTAACACTTCCCTTTATAAATTATGTACAGCTTGGTTAGCTAGTCCGTTGGGTCAGACAGCTTTCTTACCACAACTGTACCACTCCAGAGTTTGTTTTCAATCAGACCATTCAGAGGAAAAAATGCTCCAAATATCGGTGAAAACTCCCTAATGGGGCATTCAGAACATGCTGGACAGACTTTGTGGACCAGACTTTGTCTAAAGTCCCAAATCTAGGCATGTGGAGGTAACAACTCAATCAAGCAGTGCATCCTCTTCATAAACAGATGCAGTAGACAGGAAGAGATGACACCTCTCTGAACCTGTGCAAAGAATAGTCTCTCTGCCCAGAATGTGCTAACAGCAAAACTGGACATCAAAGGAAGATGAGATTAGTTTGGCTTGCTTTCAATGCTCAAATCAGCTCAGACGGACAAAAAGCCTCCTGAGGAACTCACTGTCACGTTACACTCGCAACTCTTCCACCTCTCATTTTTGAGAGAGAAAATTAATGAAAAGCATGAGTTGCTTTGAGTCATAGTTAGGAGAAAAAAGTTTTTCCCAGTACTTTGTTCATGAGGTGGAGAAATGGAGCAAAATAAGTCATCTTTATTGAAATCTAGTTTGCATTATTTAGCTGTAGCACATGCGATTATGGCTTTTAACCCAAGAAAAGCAACAGACAAGCAAATAGCCAATGATTTTAGACAACAACAACTCTCTTCAACTACAATGACATATGACAAACAATAATGTAATGAAAATTAAAACCCATTTAATTTCATTTTTTTGAAGAATTCATTTTCATCAGTGGTTCTTGCCCATGTTAATCTGCCACAATGCTAGGAAGCTGCTATATGGTCAAAACAGCTACCCATAAGACTATGATATTCAGATTTTGGTCTGGAGTTTGCTCAAATCACTAATCTAAAGTCTGAGCAATAACACTGATGCTTGGCCAAGCAAATATCCCTAGCCAAATAGAAAACACTAGGCTATATTAAGTGCCAAAAGACATATTAAAACATGCAAAATAAGTCAAATTTATACAAATTATTAAGTTGTTCTAATATTTTTCAGGGTGCTTATGCATAAATCATGCAATCATGCTGAATGCATATTTAGTCTGTGAGATGAGTCAATCAATCTCTGTGGTGCATCAGAGGCGGTGATAGCCGGGCACAGGAGCCCCACACATTTCTGCTGATTGTAATGAGCCGAGCACAACTTCCTGCAAAGTGAGTTTAAAAAAAAGGAGCCAAAATTAATAATTAAAAGCTTCCCCACTGATGTCAGGAAAAAGCGCGTTCCTCATTCACACCATGAGCAATTATTTAGACAATTTGGCATCGCGAGAGGGAATTATTTGCTAAAGGCTCTAATTTGAGACATTGAGAGAAAAAAAGATGAAAAAATAAAACGCAAAAAGGATCGACTGGCGGCATCATTTCGTAGTCCCACACAGAATGGAGCTGATGATGTTAGTTTTTAGCACCATCTGCTGTGAATTGCGACATGTCTAGAGAACACGGGGGGAGAGAGGAAACAGTCAATTGGATTACCCAGTGAGTAATTGAGCTACGCAGCTGCTGAACATGAAAAGCAAACTGCCAGTGTATGTGGGTGGATGAAAATCACAGAAGTTCTGTACAACTCCCTACGTGAGTCTTCCCATGGCTGATTTGGGCCACTGTCACTTCCAAACTGAGACGCCAGCAACTGTAAAAACTTTCTAAAACTCAAATCGTTCAGTTTGGTTTGCTTTGGAAAACAGCACTTTTCAATGACTTTGTTTCACCCAAAAACTCAAAAAGAGAGATTTTGCAGAGTGTTCATGCAGCTCTTTTCCCTTCAGTGAGATCATACACTGATTAGTGTAAAAAATTTGTTTGGGGACCAGTTAACTGCATATTAGCCATTTATAAGAAAATATGGCCTTTATGAGCATATTTAAGATAAACTGGTAACACTTTAGAATAGGTAACACTTATTACTAGTTGCTTATTATCATGCATATTGCTAGCATTTTAGCCATTTATTAGTACTAGTTAAGCACATATTAATGCCTTATTCTGCATGACCTTATTCTACCCAATACCTAAACTTAACATCTACCTTACTAACCATTAATAATTAGCAAATTAGGAATTTACTAAGGGAAACGTCATAGTTCGTAGTGAATAAGTGTTACCTATTCTAAAGTGTGAAAAACTTAATCTTACTAATGTAGGATTACAAATTTAAGAATCTGTTTAAGATATGCTGATCCTATGTTCTGATGTAACATCATATGGAAAACTAAGATGAAGTACAATGTATTTAGCATTTAAGGTCAATATGCAGACAAATGATTCTCTTAAGCAATGTTTGTAGCAAGATGTTCCTGCCAGTTCCTGTTCTCTTATTGTAAATCAAATGAGCCAACTACTGAGACTCACACCTTTTGTTTGTAAGGGCTTTTGGTGCCTCTGCCCCAGTCTTTGAGTAGATATGATGATTGGATTAACACCTACGCATTTGAAGGACACTGTTATGCTGATGAGATCAGGGATGGGAACAATCTGGTAACGGGCAGAAACCTGTACTATATTTGCATGCTTTGTTTAGATTTGTCCTATATGTAATCCCTCCCCCTTGAAAGGTATAAGTTACTTTGTACCACTGCCTAATTCAGACTTGGATGGACTACAGCAAACACACAAGCGAGGTTCTTCAATAAAGAGTAACTTCTGCTTGAAAGATATCCCAAGCCTCCTGGATCTTTACTTAAAGAAGAAATTAAGTTTTCAACACTAACTATAAATAAGATGCAAACCGAAGTAATAGTTCACCAAAAAATGAAAATTTCCCCATGATTTACTTACCCTCAAGCCATCCTAGGTGTATATGATTTTCTCCTTCCAGATGAACACAGGCAGAGTTGTTTTAAAATGTATCCTGGCTCTTCCATAATGGTGGTGGATAGTGGCCGATATTTTGAAGCTCCAAAAAGCACATATATCTGTTGTAAAACTAACCCATACACCTCTGGGGGGTTAACACATGTCTTCTGAAGCAGATCCATGGGATTTTATAAAAATATTTGTATTTTTAAAATTAGAAACTCAAATCATTGACTTCCGGCAACGGCCCGTATGTGCGTTTGCGAGTTCCCAGTCGGTGTAACATTACTCCGGTTCAAACAAATAAGGATGTGCAACAAAACTCAAGTTCTTCTTCTCTTATAGTGAAATCCACTGACATTTTTTTTTTATTTCTCATTTCCGACTTCGAGTCCGAGGTCAACAAAGATGCTGGATCTCGACTAACGCGAGCACGCATATGTCGTTGCCAGAAGTCAATGATTTGAGTTTATCATTTTAAAAATACAAATATTTTTATAAAATCCCACGGATCGGCTTTAGAAAACCTGTGTTAACCCCCGGAGGCGTATGGGTTAGTTTTACGACGGATATATGCGCTTTTTGGAGCTTCAAAATATCAGCCACTATCCACCAGAGCCAGGATAAAGTTTAAAACAACTCTGTGTTTGTCTGGAAGAAGAAAGTCATATACACCTGGGATGGCTTAAGGGTAAGTAAATCATGGTGATATTTTCATTTTTGGGAGTTTGAGGCAAAGGTCATTAAAACGTAATACTTAAGTTAACAGTATAAATTGGTCTTCAAACTATAGTGTGTCCAAAAGTGGTCCATAAGACTTGTTTGATATATTCTCAGGTTTCTGAAGCATAATAGCTTTTTGAAAAGAAAAGACAAAAATGTAAGTTTACATTGAATTTTTTTCCTTTTGCCTCAGCTTTCCAAACTGTATGCCAAATGTGTCCATGTTGGAAGACTGTTTCTGCCACGGAATACAAACAACATAATATATCATAAATAATATAATATGTGTGTGAGGTCTCATGCCTAAAATTGTTTCCCAGGCCTGCCCTAGGCAAATCATAGCACTGTAAGTCAAAACAGATTCATGATTTATTATAAATTTTAATACTGAATGCGAATTCAGAAATCACTTTGATGCATCAGGCAGGCAATAATATAAAGTAATAATAAGTAAATAAATTAATGAAAATGAGCGAGGCATCCGGCCAAAACAGTCACTAAATCACCAGAATTTCCCTCTGTGATCTTGATGGTCAATTTGAGCAAGGTGACCTGCCTAAATCTGTGGACCATTTTATGAAATTAGCAATTTTGCAAATGGAATGTACCAAAATAGTACTGAACAAAAATATGCATTTCGCAGCACAGACAGATCCTTTTCATCCATGAAATTAGGTGCCCATTAAAAGATACATGAACTCATGTAAATATTCAAACACTTGCAAAATATGAACTCAATTACAAGACAGAAACTTGCAAGGATATGTACGAAAGCATCTTTGTTGCCCACACAAAGCTATTAGTATGAAAAACTGGATTATAGTAAGAGATGTATTAAGTACTTTAATGGTGTTTATCACCATTTTTTAGTCCTTTCAGAAGCTTCACAGCCCCTAGGCACTATATGCTTCTGTTGTATGTAAAAGAGCAGAGTGAACATTCAAGTAAAGGAAAGAAAATTCATGCCCATTTGGGTAAATGAAACTTTTCGCTATCCCTTTAAAAGTCTTAGACAAGCTGTCAAATGCCACTGATGTGAGAAAGACAGTGATGAAGGGTTATGCTATGCCGAACAACTTCTACTGCATAATGTTTTAGTCATTAACATCATTAGCACATTTTCTCATCAAAAAGGCGGATCTTTCCTAATTGGCAGCCTTTACCTCATTAAAATGGGCAATTTTATATGCTGTTTCTTCCTGAACATTCCCTCCAGGAGCCCTAAAGTCTGACTGTCTATCTATATCATGGCACCGTTTTAACTAGTCTAAAAAGTAAACAAGCATCAAACTTGAAGTAAACAGTTTAAGAAATGCATTATCAGTTCCACTGCATGAGTTCCGCTGCTTGTCATGTTTAATTAGCAGTTATACTCTTTTTAGAAACTACAGCGATAGGGAGTTGAGGACTGCATGAATCTGAGTCGTCATGATTTCAAGACCAAGAGCTGCTCATTAGTAGAATATACCTGATCGTAAAGCTTTCCCACGAGCTTAAGATGCTTCTCTCCCCCCTCAGAGAAGACCACACCGTTCCTCTGCTGAGCCATCAGGAGACACAGCGGTAGGGCCAGCTCATGGTCCAGAAGAGCATCCTTCAGACGCTGAGACGACTTCTTAGTGTTCCTGATCTGTCCAAAGTAGCCACCCTACACACACAAACAATCAGAAACATGTCAATCCCTTATCATATTGAGTTAATATGCACAAGACGGAGGACTGTTCTCGTAGCTGCCACGATCAAGTCAAAGGTCACGACCAGGTGAATATGGAAGCTGCACACACTGAACTCAGCAGTTTCATGTGCTTCAGTAAGTGAAGTACCTCCTGAGTTGACTCATTATGAACACCTACTGTCCCAAGTGGTCTCACTTTAATTGCCTCAGTGTTTTCAAAGAAGAGTTTGTTAAGGCAAACACCATCTGCAATGCATAAACTTGGTATACTTTTGACCTGTTAAGCAGCACTAGTTTGCAGATACTATACACTGGAGATCAAAATTAGAGAACAATTTATAAACAATTGAGCAATTCTGAAATAATGTCATCTTCACTGCTCAACAGTTGAAGGAGTTTTTGTCCTGTCTATACCATGCTACCAGAACACCATTTCCACAAAATAACTAAGGCATTTCAACAAAAACCATTATTTTGCAGAAAACACACTGATCAAAATTAGAGAACACTTTCAGATACCTCCCAGTTATTGGTGTTAATCTGGCACCTGGTGCTAATTTCCTTGATTATCTGTCAACCCCTATTTAACTGGCAGCCTAACTTCCAGTTTCACTGACTCTGCAAGATGGTGGGCCGCTCTAAAGTGACTGAAAGCCTCCGGCAGCAGGTTGTCCAGATGAAGGCCAAAGGGATGACCCTATCAGCCATAGCTAGACAAGTTGGTCGTTCCAAATCTGTGATTTCAAGAATATTGAATCTTTACAACATCACAAACTCATTCAAGTCCCCCAAGAAGGCTGGTCGTCCACGGAAGACAAATACAAGAGAGGACAGGATACTGCGGAGGATCTCAATGGGCAATCGTTTCCACACTGCAGCTGGAATTGCTCACCAGTTCAGCGCTGAACAGGGTAAGGATCTGTCTCGTCATACAGTGTCTCGACGTTTAAGAGCATTGGGACTGAAAGCCCACTCTGCAGTGACCAAACCTCTCATTAGCAGAAAGAATCAAAAGGCTAGACTAAGCTTTGCTGAGGAGCATGTTGTGTGGACAGAGGAGAACTGGTCCAAAGTTCACTTCAGTGATGAAAGCAAGTTTAATTTATTTGGGTCCGATGGGAAACATTATGTTCGGCGACAAACTGGAGAAAGACTGAACCCAAAGTGTGTAAAGAAGTCAGTGAAAAGTGGAGGAGGAAGTGTCATGGTTTGGGGCATGTTTTCTGCAGCAGGAGTTGGGCCTCTTATACAGCTACATGGCAGAGTGAATGCAAATGTTTATCAGAACCTTCCTCAACAACACATGGTTCCTTCCCTGCGTTCATCACCCAATCAGCCCGCAGTGTTCATGCAGGACAACGCTCCATGTCACACAGCAAAACGGGTAAAGCAGTTCCTTGAAACTGGAAACATTGAACTAATGACATGGCCTGCCCAGAGTCCTGATCTCAACCCAATAGAGAACCTCTGGAAAATCCTTGGCATCGAAGTTATGGCCAAGAAACCCACTACAGTCACCGAACTGTGGAGCAGACTGGAAGAAGAGTGGACCAAAATCACACCAGAGCAGTGTGAGAGACTAGTGCTGTCCTGTGGAAGTCATTCAGAGCAGAGGCCTGTACACTTCCTACTAATTGCTGACTGTTGTAACCTTCAGAAAATTTTGTTGTAATCTTTTTCCATGCTACAGTCATTGTTCTCTAATTTTGATCAGTGTGTTTTCTGCAAAATAATGTTTTTTGTTGAAATGCCTTAGTTATTTTGTGGAAAAGGTGTTCTGGTAGCATGGTATAGACAGGACAAAAACTCCTCCAACTGTTGAGCAGTGAAGATGACATTATTTCAGAATTGTTCAATTGTTTATAAATTGTTCTCTAATTTTGATCTCCAGTGTATATAATTACAGGAGTCTTGACTTCGGCATCACAAAAACTACCTAAGTTTCAGAAAATATCAATTTTCTTCTTAGAATAACCTGTTTAAGTTCACCAAGAAAAGAAACTTGTCAGCTTTCACACTCTAATTTCAAATCTGTGTGACTAGTGGAAAACTAAAGATGATATTTTAAACAATGTTGCTATTCGAACAGCTTTTGATATTTAGCAAACAGAAGTCATAAAACCTTGGAACAATATGAGGCGAGTTAATGATGTGAGAATTTTCATTTTCAGGATGCATTGAAAACGAAACTTTTGGGCAAAAGCGAAACTTTAGGATCTACTTGGCTGCAAATTGAAACTATTTTATTTAATAATAAATTAAATGTTTTTAATAATCAACACTATAAAAAAAATATAGTTGTACAAACTTTAAAACTTAACATTTTGTCTGAATTGTCTAAAGCAGGGGTAGGGAACGTTGATCCTCGAGAGCCATGTCCCTGCAGATTTTAGTTTCAACCCTGAAGAAAAACATGCCAACCTGTATCCTGAAGACCTTGATTCGCTTGTTCAGGTGTGTTTGATTAGGGTTGGAGCTAAAATCTGCAGGGACATGGCTCTCGAGGATCAACGTTCCCTACCCCTGGTCTAAAGCATGTGAATGAGGCATGTGATTGGCTGTTGCTAAGCATCTAGATGTAACATTCTAACACCGCATCGTCTCACGCTGTACATGCTAGACGACAGACCTACTGCGGTCCTGCTCTATGAAAAACGTTTCTGTGCCAGTGCTCTAGATACAGCGACCCCAAAAAGTATTTGGACACTCTTAGAAATGGAAAGTCATTGCCTGAAAGTATTAAACCAAGTGGCATTTTAAAAATACATACACCAGCACACTTCCAGCATTCGACACCTAAAACATTGCCCTTATGTATTGCAATGCCATCCATACATTCAGAAACAGGGCTTACAGTGTCTTGCAAAAATATTCATACCCCTTCATTTTTTTCATATTTTATGTTGCTGCCTTGTGTTAAACTGCTTTAAATTAATTTTTCCCCACCAATCTACACTCCATCCACCATATTGACAGAATTGTCACAGTTTCGTAAATGTATTCAAAATAAAAGAGTGAAATACGTACATTGCATAAGTATTGCATTAATTCAGTGCTTAGCTGAAGCACCTTTACAGCCTTAAGTCTTTTTGGTATGATGCGACAAGCTTTGCACATTAACTTTTGGCAATTATCTGCCATTCTTCTTCTCACCTCTTCACCTCTCAAGCTCTGTCAGGTTGGATGGGGGCACACGCACATTTTCAGGTTTCTCCAGAAATACTTGATTGAGCTCACTCAAGGACATTCACAGAGTCACATCTGCGACTGGAAACTGCTGCATGCGACTGTGAAAAAATATTTAGGAGCAGCATGTGCGACCGACCCGATCATATTTGTGTTTGTGCTGAGGGGAGCTTCAAAGATTTCTCCGTTTTTGAAATGTTGAGTAATGTATCACGTACATCTCTCACGAAAACTTTCATTAACAAAGTGTAGAGAGTGTAAATAACAAATTTGTTGTGCAGTGCAGACAGCTCTGTTGGTTATAATGGAACTTTCTGAGATTGCAATGAACTAAGAGAGTGACAGCTTTTAATGATTTTTAAGGGAGTTTGTAAATGAGATATTGATTTAATACGACAATTAAATAAACGAAGTTAATATTTAGTGACATACATTGTCTGACTATAACACAGGGTTCCCACTCTAAGCCAAATGTCAAATTCCCTGACTTTTCCCTGACTTTCACTGATTAAAAAGCTGAATTTCCATGACCTATAATGAACGAATCCACCCATTTGCAAGCTTTATTTACAGACGTTTTTAGTACAAAACTATGGAAGCCTGTTTCTGCCACTATATAAAAAAAGAGATAAAGATAAAACATGCAATTCTGACTTTATAACTCGCAAATGCAACTTTTTATCTCACAATTCTGACTTTATTTCTCAGAATTACGAGTTTATATCTCACATTTCAAGAGAAAAAAAGTCAGAATTGCGAGTTTGTATCATGCAATTGTGAGAAAATAAGTCAGAATTGTAAGATAACAAGTCACAATAACCTTTTTTTATTTTTTATTTAGTCGTGGAAACTGGATTTTTCTGTATTATTTCTACACAAATTAATTTATATTTTTTTTATGATTTCAGGGGTTAAACAATCTGAAGGATTTTCTGTTTGTAATCAAGTCCATCATTCAATTTTTTTTTATTTCTTCACATTTAGTTTTTGCTTTTCACACCCAGTCTTTGATGTGGTCAATTTATAAAAGCTCTTGAAATTTACATTTTCCTGGCATGTTTGCCTTAGTTATCATGTACAGCCTGATGACTGCATTTGACTTAAGTGATTGTCAGTTGACATGCGGAACGGGAATAAAATGGCACTGAAAAACAGCCTAACCATAAAGATAGGCAAAAAGTGTAAAACAATGCGATAAAAAAAGGGTATAGAAAAATTACATTTTAATAAATAGAAATAAAAAATTAAAGCAACAAACAAAAATCCCTGATATTCCATGACTTGGACCAAAAAAATATTAAATTCCCTGACTTTCAATGACTGGAATAGACCTTTTAAAATTCCATGATATTCCAGAAATTCCATGACCCGTGGGAACCCTGATAACACTATTGACTAATTTTGCTCAATTTCGTCATCAAAAGTAGTCTGAAACAAGTCACAACTGAGCCGCTGCGCATCTCCATTTAAACAGTGTTTATGAATGAACGTGTGTTTTTAAACTAATCCGGTGAGTTTCCCATTTATAAAGACAGTCACTTGCTTTATTCCTGAATGAATCAGCTGTTTTGTATTCAAAATTGTATATTTAAAACATTAATCTCAACACAAATTTATGAATTTTATTGCACTCATACACCTCTGAGCCTCAGCAAACATAAAAATACACCTACAAGCCACTTGTGTGTTGTTCTGTGCCAACTCTGTAGTACAAATACATTAATACTGGTTTTATTTGATTGGTAACTTATTCTTATTTTACTTGTTCTGATTCTGTTGTTTTAATCAAAATGTTTTTAATCACTTATAAATATATTTTAAAAATTAGACATAAAAGATGAGTTTTAATAAGGTTGCCAAAAATGCCAGTACAAAGGTAA
The DNA here is from genome assembly GCA_033026305.1 of Cirrhinus molitorella. Classification (NCBI taxonomy): domain Eukaryota; kingdom Metazoa; phylum Chordata; class Actinopteri; order Cypriniformes; family Cyprinidae; genus Cirrhinus; species Cirrhinus molitorella. The sequence continues at coordinate 2,827,000 of CM065129.1, forward strand.
AAACAAAATTCCCCTGTAATTCACTTTAAGGAGTCAAACATCAGCTCTTAAATGGGAAAGGCACATTTTCGATCAGATTATTTGATTGTTGATTAGAAGGTTAATGCTAATTTTTTTAAGTTAGAAGCACAAGTGAGCATTCAAACATGATGCTTGGAATTGACAGAGTTCTTTAGATGCTTTTTTTGCAAATTCCAAGTGTGTTTTCATGTGTCTTCACTGAGGTGAGGATTGAGTCCTGCCACACCGCCACAAAGCCCAGATCGGTGGAGTGTTGCAGTGATGTTTGTCCTTTTGTAAGTTTCTCCTATCTGCATATATGATCATGGAGCTCAACTAGAGTGACTATCAACTTCTTGGTCACCAGTCTAACCAAAACCCTTCTCCATCAGTTGGTCAGTTTGTCCAGGAGGCCAGCTCGAGGAAGAGTCATGTTTTTTTAAAACTTCTTCCATTAAGGGTAAATGGAGGCTACATGCTTCTGCGAACCTTCAATGCAGCAGATTTCCTCCACCCCCCAAACTCTTCCCCAGATGTGTGGCTTGACACAATCCCGTTTCTGAGCTCTACAGGCAGTTTTTTTTACATCAGGGCTTGGTTTTTGCTCTGATATGCATCTGTTAGACCTTTCATTAAGACTTGTGCCTTTCCAAATCATACTCTTTCAACTGAATTCGCCACAGATTAACTTCGCTTAAAGTGTAGTAACATCTACCAGCAGTACGAATGTTCCCGAGCTAAGTTTCAACTGTCCCAAATAAAGGTATGAATACTTATGCAACGGAAACATTTAAGTGTTTTTTTTTTTTTAATACATTTGCAAAGATGTTAAAAACTTTTTTTTTTGTTTGCCATTATGGTGTATGGCGTGAAGATTGTGGGGGAAAAAAGTAATTTAAAGCAGTTTAACATAAGGCAGCAACATAAAATGTGACAAAAATGAAGGGGTACCATAAGAGTGTAAATGTATGTTGTTTGCTAATCGACGACTACATCTGAAAGGTGTGGCGTACCTCCGCTTTGAGCTGTTCTCCGCCTGTCATGGCCTCTAGCTGCTCCACAGTCATTTCATCTGTGATCTCAATGCCTGCCATCTTCTGCACCACCTCCTTCAAGATCAGTAGGTCAAAACTGGCAAAACATAAAACACATGAATGATTAAAGAGCTCGATAAAACCAAAGCTGCTCTTTGGGAGTTCTGCATGCTTAATGACACTGGATAAAGGAAATTAAATAGAGCTGCGATTCCTTAAAGTTAGAAACATCCTCATATACAAACGGTAAATCATGACAGTATTAGCATCGTCTTTTCGGACCTGCATGCCTATTTTTTAAATCACAAGCCACCAGTTGTGAATCACATTTTCAGCCAAAATAAAGACTACTTTGCTATGCTAATTGCAAACTAGAACAATTTACCTGCACTGCCACATTTTAATTTAACATCTCAGTTTGATGGCTTTTACATTCAGAGAAAAATCAGCTACTTAATGAGAAATCACCCCCCACTGGAATCATCAGTGTCAGTCAAATCCATTATCTAACATGCATACAACCCATGAAGCCCATTCACATGTACTGTATGAAAGCTCAGTCCAGATCTCAGAGCAAGTGCTAGTCAATTCTCCCGTCTGTCAGCGAGGGCTTTAACTGCCTGCCTACACACGTCTCTCTGGAGCGTTGAAGGATAACCCACACCTTATTAACGCTGCTGCGCACACATATGCAGAACAGCCTCACATACAGCTGTGTGGAAATATACTTCTCTCTCAGGCAAGCGCTGGGATTAACCTCTCTAGCTCAGAAAAATGTATCGTTTTAATTGTCAACTGCTGATGCAACAGCATTTCTACACTGCTTTATAAAATACTACTCAATTAAACTGACGTTCATTGAGAAAATCTAGAAAATCTAATCTGACCAGGGTGCTGAACCCTTAAATGTCGAATTAACGCTGTAGAAGTCTTTGAAAAAATACCAAAAAGTCATGAATGCCTTTCTGTACTTTAAGGATGCATGTTTTTTTTTTAAAAAACTATATAAAATCTCTTTAACAAATTAACTTGGGTTTGGAAACATCACTTTTATGTACTGGCTATATTCTAAAATTAGTACAAAAAATTAAACCTATCATTTAAAATATAATAAAAAAAACTTTGCACTGCATTGCAACATTTTGTATATAATGAGGTATGGAGGGAAAAAAAATACATTTAACCAGAGGACTTGATTAGCACTATTTGAGAAGAACTACTCGTTCTGATTGGAGTGATCTTGAGAGGAAGTGTCTCTGCATTAAAAAAAAACATTTAAAAAGCTGAAAAATTACTTTATCTGACAAGCTGAACAATTTAGGGGGAAAGATGTTTATTTTTAAGTATATACACTATTCAATAAACTTGTAACAAACACCCATTTCAAACACCTTAAAGTGAACATATAAAAAAAAAAAAAACACTTCATTTGGATCATGCACATCTTTATCACTGTGGCTATAAAATAAATAAATTAATTAATTCATTTATTATTTATTGCCATAGCAGCTGGCAAAACAGATAATTTTAAAAATAATTAATAAAAAAAAAAACATTTATATAAAACACTTATATAAATAAAAACATCAATAACAACAAAAATATAGAATATAAAATGCAAAATTACATCAAAGAAGGTTTTTTTAAATTCGCTATAAAAAAAAAAATAATAATAATGAATTTCATTGTGGTTACAGTTAACAAAATTATACAAAATAAGAAAAATATAATTTTAAAATCTGCAGAATGTTTAAATTTAAACTAATTTTTTTTTTTTTTTTTTTGGTAATTTTTGTAAGCCATTTCACTCAGCAGAGGTTTAAATATAGTCCACAAGACAAAATAAAGGCAGAATTTCTATAAAGTGAAAAACAAAGAGACCCTGTTCAGAAGTTTACATATGCTAGACACTTTCCATCTTTATTGAATTAGGAATAATTGTTTTTGTGTTTTGTGATCGCTTTCATGTGTTCAACTGTTTCAATGGAGCATGGAGTAAAAACACCACAGTGACACTTTAAACAGAAGTCAGGAGCTAAACACAGCAAACATGCAAGCGTACCTTTTGCCTGCTTTCAGCTGGTTGGTCACATATTGCAGAATACCAGCTAACTCAATGGGATATTTCCTGAAAACAGCTCCACAAAGACTAGCGAGACCTAGGGAAAGACGTGATGACAAAAGCAAAATATTATCACAAGAATGAGCATTAGAATCTGTACGAGGGCAAGTCAAGAATGTCACGCATTTGTGCTCCAAATTGGTTTCCGGACACACTCTAGCAGCAGGGTCAAACCATTTCAAGAAATGACATTTAACGTCCATTAAGAATGCCAGGCAGAAGTTCAATTTATTCAGCATCTGGACACATCGAAGAGGCGTTTCAGAGGAAACGCGGCACTCACTCTGCAGCCATGATGAAATGGTCGTGTCATCGTGTTTCATCTTCTCTTTCTCTGGGTTGGCTAAAGCTTCAATAATGCAATCTGCCCACACGGTCAAGGGCTCAAACACAGCACGTCTCGCTCTTTAAAGATAACACACCCGCTGTAAGCGGCAGACTATTACTCATACGGTCAGACATTGTTTTGGCACGTTCAAAAGAAAATTAACAGTCTATTTTCCTCTGCTGCTCTCCAAACTGCAGAAATGCTTTTTTTTTTTGTATTTTAAACACACAAAGCTGTCAGCTTCAGTGATGATGAAGTCAAGGTGAGCGATTACAGGCTATTTTAATCACGCACAAATTACGGGAGTTTCGGGGAGATCAGCAAGTTCCTGGGAGAGCTGTTATTAGCGGAGGGGGAAGATTATTATACAGTGGGAGTGTAATTATAACAGCTGTCTGAAAGGATACAGGCCAGCACATCATAGTTGAGAGAGGTGAGGTATTTGAGAGAGTCCACCACTGGAGTTATGAGGTTATCGTACCACTGGATCTGAGACAGAATCTGAAAGAAAAGAGAGCAACATTACACTCATTAACCAACAACAGAGGACTCTGCAGCGGTGACTCACTCCTACATACATTTTCATTCCCCTGAGGTTTTTTATATACCAATTTTGGTTGCATAAAAGGTTTGGACTAGGGATATGCCGGTTTCAAGTTTTCATGGTGCGATTAATTGATAATGCTTTTATTACGCCATACGGTGTTATCACAATAAAAAAATTATAACTTATAACAAAAATAACTGAACATTTAAATACAAAAAAAGCAATACACAAAAAAAATTATAAAGCTAAAAAACTGCAGAAGAATTCTAGGTATCACTTTACAATAAGATCTCATTATTTAACCTTAGTTAATGCATTAATATTCACAGTGAGGAACGGCTACATTTGCTAAATGTATATGTATAAGTTATTAATCTTCGTTGCTTAATTAGCTTATATAATAACAGTTGCAACATTTGATTTCCATTCATTCATTTATTATTTATTGCCATATCAGATGCAATGGCTATCTCATGGCAAAACAGATAATTTTAAAAATAATTAATAAATAACATTTATATAAAACACTTACATAAATAAAAACATCAATAACAACATATATAGAATATAAAATGCTAAGTTACATCAAAGAAGGTTTTTTAAATTCACTTTAGTTAAAAACTCTCAACATTTGATTTTAACAATGTGTTATTAAATATTGGAATTACCCAAGATTAATGAATGTTTGAAGAATTTTTCATTGGGAGTTTGTGTCAACTCATGAAGCCCTAATGTAAAGTTTGATTGAACAAAGAAACTAAACACCTAAACACAAATCAGAATATCTATTTAAATCATTTAAACCAGGGGCATCCAAACTGTGGCCGCTATCACTCCTGTGGCGGCCTGCAAGGGATTTTTTTTTTTTTTTAAATTATACAAATCTGCAGAGGTGGGAGAAGTACGGCCCGTGAGGCAGTTGTTTCATATTGGATAATTTGATGCAATATCAGTAGAATCTAATAGATGGCGCCTGTAGTGCGGTATAGAAATTCGGTTCAGTCCTATATTTATGAATGGGAGTAACTGCAATGCCAAATATAGTATAGGAATAGTCCCGCTTTCTAAATGAAAGAGCTAGTCGCTGAGTATGAGAACAAATGCCAGTGTTATCCTCCTGCTGTGATTTTGTGGGGAAAACATGGAAATAATTTATTGTTGTATCTTGCAAAGATAAAAGATATTTTTCTTCACTTTTTTTATGAAAATGGATGCAGTAGCTATTGTATTTTCTGCATTATAAATTGTGTTTTTATCATCCGAAACGTGCTGCGATTTCCAAGGCGACTTATAAAGTGATCATATTAGTTTGGTGACGAATGAGAAAAGGCAAGAGAATATTATGGATTTTCCTGCAATAACGCCACTAGTTTCAGTTTCGATTTAAATATTTAGGCTGGACATTTATAATAAATGTTTACAGTGAATGCCACTATAATTTGTTTGTTTTTTTAATTTAGATTTTCGTTCCCTTTTCTGTTCTGAACACTGCTAAATGTACGCTATTTTTTCCGTAGAGTGAGGGGAATTAAATACTGTTTGTAAACATTTAGCTTATATTACATTATTTCTGAATGAAATGATAAAATGTGTCTTATACATCAGTCTACAATAATGCAACTTATCTGTGCGTCATAAATGGTACAAGAATAGAGCTGCTATGTATGCAAGTATACATACAGTACAGTTGTGAGTGTTCATTTTGAATATAAAAAAATAATATTAAATCAAAATCAAATCAAATCTTCATGTGTCAATCATATTATACGGCCCCTCACTTAATGGAAGTGTAAAACTTATGTTTAGCGTCATGGGTTTTCATGCACATACGTTTGACGCAGCATACAACGGTGTTGTGCATCTTAAAATGCATTCAAAATTTAATTATCTGTAAATTGAATATATTGTTTGCCCCTTGAAGAAAATAAAAAGTATGAATCATTAAAAAAAAAAAATAAATAAATAAATAAATAAAATGTTAATTCAAAATTCAGAATAACTTGTTATAAGTAATTTTGGTGTGCTCACGATAACAATATTGTGCATATTCATTACTGTGATATACTGCATTACCGAATACAGGCACATGTCTAGTTTGGACTAGTCTTAAGTTTATCACCTTTTTCTCTTCAAGATAAAATTCTTCAAAATGTTTAATATTCAGTTACATAAAAACTTTGATTAGTCTAAGGCAGGGGTCGGCAACCCTACAGGTGATAATCGCTGGCATGCAAGCAGTATAGGGAAAATTGCATACTGACGTACATTTTGAAGTAATAATTTCTCATAATCAGCTATAAATACTGTTAAAGTGTGAGAAATTACTTGCGCTAGTCTATGGACAATAAAAAAAAAAAAATAAAAAAAAGTCAACAAATATTTTTGTTGTGGAGTACTCATTTGATCTCACATGACCTAATGTAAGAGCCTGCAATAACACACTTTGACCAGTGTGGCGCTGTAGCGCAAGTCTGTCATTCAGCCCTCCTGGATGCAACTTAAAAGATGCACACAGTGCTTCAGAGCTAACCTGAACCTGTCGAAACGGAGCAGCATTTCGATGAACATGTAAATATACACTGCGCGTATATTTGAGAAGGATCTCAATAACGAAATGAACAAAAACTGAGGTATGAAAGTAGCATTAAAGATTGCATATGATCGCATATGAGCCCTGCAGTTAGGTTTCCAGTAAAGTCCAGTCACATTATGGTCATTTACAATACAGTACTTTATGCAGTGGATAGCCTTAAATCAAGCAGTTTTACAGTATTAAACTTGATTTTCTGTTATAAAGCAGCTCTCAAGTGTAGTACTAGCTAATGATAAAGTATTTTTATTAGTGGGGAAAAAATATTATTTCATTAAAGAGTGATAGTTTGGTTTGCAGAGATCAAAGCTTGATCTAGCTCAATATTGGCTGGATTATCATAAGTCTACAAATGTATTTTAGAAGAGATTATGTTGTGAATAAAAGATTTTATCCAAAAATAAGAATTGTTTCTCTTATCTATATGACTTACTAAAGATGTTGAAAGATTTAATTTTATTTGTAATGGACCTGACAGTCTGATCGGTTTTACTGATATTTTCCAATATTCTAGCATTTTTTCTAAACTGGAATTCAATTTTGTAATATTGGATCAACAGGTAAAAAAAATACATTTACTATGTATTTTTTATTGTGATATGAAGATAAAATTTGACAATATATTAAAGAATTGTCTTGTGTTTAAAAGAGACCCCAAAACCCAGAAACAAATTAGTATTTTTATTTTTTTTCCCCCAGTTCAGTCATGCCAAAGTCAGTTTTTTTGTTTTTGTTTTTTTAATGACTGAAAAAGGCTCTGTGGTGAACACAAATATACATTTACCATCACTGATATTTCACATTCTAGTGTATAACACTTTTTATTTTTTTAAAGGCTGTTGCTCATCTTCTTAAGTTGTCTGGGACATCAAACCTTATCACACTAAAGAGGTGAACTTATCCATTCACTAGTCACTTTAACATCCTCATTGTTTTCATAATCACACTGCAGCAAACTATTGCAACTCAAATTTGTCAATGTTAGATTGTAAATGATGGTGCTTAATAGTAGTTATGTGACCATGGACCTATTTTTTTATTTTATTTTTTTATAGCTGATGCATAGATTTTTACATCTGGTGACCAGATTTAGAAATTGTACTGATCAAAATCATCATGATGAACAAATCATGTAAAAGACATAAACCTTTTTTGGCCCCAGAGCTTATTTCTTGGGAATAATCCAAAAGTTGAGGAAACCAGCCTACAGAAATACATAATCACTGCAGCGATCAATATTGGTCAATATCGGTCAATCACTAAACTTGTACTTGCAAAAACCACTAATTGTATTTCCCTGGTCATGTAGAGTAACTTATTGCTCAATTAGACCAGGGACATTTATTCTAGCAAACTGAATCAATTTTGATTTGACGTTATACTGTGGCGAGTCAGTCCAGAGTCAGCAGCATCAGTCAGTGGCCTCTCTCTCGAAACGTTCATAAAATGAGGAAAGGCGTAAGAAAAGTGCAGTCCTCTGGCAGCGCCTGAATAACACAGCCTTCATCAGAGCTCATCTCAGCCTTTTATTTCTCCACTGAACCTTCTGATTTTGTTCAGAAATGCTAATGAACTCAAAGCCTTGCCGACGTCAGCCACTTCCAAGTCTTTTCTTCTCTGTACACGAGAGCAAAACTCATGGAGTCTCTCATCGCTGAAGACGTGCACAGCATGAACGGTGACAGCAGAACGAAACTCTGCACCACTTCCTCAGAACTAACCCAGCAGAAAGACGCATCCAGATGAAAACTTTCTGGCACGCATGAAGATCTGTCAGCCGCGGTCGTCCCAGTCATGAATTTCTTACATTCGATGGAGATGAATGCGATTACCGATAGCCTGCTGACTAATACAGACTAAATCTAGCCTCGTGTTCATGCTCTCGTTCTGATGTTGGGCATTAGGACACTGGTCTGAGCTTATATACGTGCTTTTTAATCTCAGGAGCAATGAAAATTGATGGCACACTTCAGATTATAAAGTAGCCCTGTGAAAGCATGTCATTAGTCTAGCGGACCATTATGGCCGTCACAAGCAATAAAATACTCACATAATCAAAGAGAATGGTGGGGTTACTGTGGCTTAACTTTCCAATCTGCCTTCCTGAGGGCTTCACATTCTCCTTAGTCAGTCGCCTGGGGGAAAAAAAGCCAAAGAGAAGGTAAAAACCAGAAAGAGTTGCAGAGACACACCAAAAAGGAACAATCAATAACACTCACCACTGACTAAAGACAGAACTGTAAACTGGTTATACTTAATAATCAGACAATATTTGGCTGGCATATGCCAATAAACGCCACATTTAACAAAAAGTATTGGTGCCAAAAAAAGAGCCTGGTCAAACGATTGCGCATCCTTTGTTTTCAAATAACTTGGCAAAATTAATATCTCTACAGCAATCACATTTTTGAAATTTAAAAGCATTATTAATAACGGCACTGCATGAAGCTTCAAAACATTTAAAACTGCAAACAAGGCTGTTACGTCTTGCAGATTGAACTTTGGTTTTCAAAACTTTATTTCAAAACAGAAATGGCTCACTGCTAGAATAAGAACACATGTGTTTGAGCTGATCTCAGGTCTGAGAGGTTCAGTTTTAATGATCTTTAATACTTATGCATGTATAAAAACAAAAATATGAATATTTAATTGTTTCAAACTGGCCAGTCCTGCCTAATGGCCAGTTCAATCACTAAGACAAATATGCAGTACACAAATGTGGTGCGATAAATATTTTAATTTGAAAGAATGGCTGATAATACATCAGTACAGATGGACACAAACAGAGCTGGTCTAATCTCCTTTCCATGTCACTGCAAAGAAAAACATGCCTCATTTTCTTGAGGCAGTTGCTAACAAGGGACTACAGAGGTTGTTGACATTAAACGTAACCATGTTGAACAGGTAAACTCATTTATTAGTCCACACTCAGTGTCTCCTTATATTCACAGCCGTAATTTAACTAAAGTATTGTTACTGAAATGTTCTAAATATACATTTTAAATTAGGACTGAAAGAATTGTTGGAAGATTAGTGGTGATGATGCTGAAGACCATGTTATAGTTTGTTTAAAGTTCACATTTTGGATTTTATACTTTTTTTTTGAAAATAGGCTCATTTTCCAACTCCCCTGGAGTTAAACAGATGAGTTTTACTGTACTAAACTATATTCAGACGCTGCGTAATATTGCACCTGCTGCACCCATGGTACGGCAGCAAAGCTCCTTGATTACTGAGCCGGAATAAAAGTATAGTTCCTATTCATATCAGCCTAGAAAATCAGAACTTTTCATTTTCTGTCGGCCTTAGTACACAACGTAACTACAGAAGAGTCAAGTTTTAAATAGGAAAAATATTAAATGTCTTAGGTAATTTGAGTGAGATGCTAATGGCCTAATCTGATTCAATGATTCATTCAGACCCGGAGATCGGCTGAATGGATTTGAAAACGGTAAAAGTAATTTAACTATTTTCAAAAAAGTGGAGTGTTCCTTTAAGTAAGAGTAAATCCTGCATGTTCAAATAGAAACTTAAAAGGTTTTCACAGCAACATATCAAAATAAAATTTTGGTTTAGCTTGAAGAAACTATGATAGAAATATATTAATATAATGCTAGCACTACTACTACTACCACTACCACAAAAAAAAAAAAAAAATTATATATAATTATTATTATTATTATTTTTTAAGGAATATTTACCAAAAACAAAATGTAAAATACAAATAAATAAATCTACAGTTATTTATTTAAGAAAAATGTAAATACACAACACCATTTAAAAAAAAAAAGGCAATAAATAAAAACACATTATTAGGGATGTTACCATTACATTATAGAAGAAATAATAATATAAAATTATTATTATTATTATTATTATTATTATTATTATAATTTGTTTGGTTTCCTGAAACACCAGTGTGAATGGAATTTACAGTATACCACAAAAATAGAAAATAGGCTTGAGTTCCCTTTAAAGTTCAGGTACAAGTCAATTCACTGACTTTTTCTGACTTTAGTTCTCTTAAGTTAAGAACATGGGTTGAAACCATTTTGAACTCTGCATTAGATAGAACAATTTAACTTTTTTCCTTCAGTTTTTTTTTTTTTTTAAATACCGCAATAAATATTGTACTATGGACTTCATAATGAGATATTAAAATCAATTAATTAGATTTGATTTAAAACTTAAAACCATTAAATGGTGTCTAGAAAACTAATGGAAAACAGAATTTGGTAAACAAAAAAAATAATAATAATAAAAGTGAATTTTAGAAAAAAATAACGCACATTTTAATTTGTTAAACTTTTAATAAATTGCTGTTAAATTGTTTCATGATCTCATTTTAATTAGACCAGGGGTCCCACACCTTTGTTAACTTCAAATTCAAGGACTTTCCAGGTCCAATACCCTCAAATTCAAGGACTTAACGTGGACACATATTTCAAGTAAGAGCAAGGTTACATTGCATTACATTGTAATGTACATTGTTACAGTTGTCATGTGTCAAACACAAATATGCAACTATGCTACTTTTTTCCATTTATTTTTGGCCATATGACTATGACATATGCTAAAAAAGGAAATACATGAACATCTTGGGTGACTTGGGGTGAGTAAATTATCAGTATTTTTTTATTCTGAGATCTGATATTCTATTTGTCGTATTTCTGTTTTGCATAAAACTATTATTTTATATTATATTATTATTTATATAATATACATTATACATTTTTCTTGCCTCATGTGTTTACATTATCTTAACAAGCAAAGCAATTCAGCATTACATTAAATAAAATATTTGGGCAACAAATTATCAAAATTCAAGCACTTTCAAGGACCTCTTTTTTTAATTCTTAAAATTTCAAGGATTTCAAGGACCCATGTGAATGCTATATATATATATATTTTTTTTTAAATTTTATTATTATTTTTTTTTAACCATTAAAACAGTAAAAGTAATTAAAAAAACAAAAAAAAAAAGAATTTCATAGGGCCCAAACATTATGACAACACTGCTCCCTAGCTATCAGAAATGTTACGTGTCAGTCAATTTTGCTGGAAACATTGTGTAAAGAGTCAATTTTAAATCCTCAATAGGAAACTCATTGTCGACTAGTTGTTAACATGGCCTCCCAGTGTTGTGATTCTTGCATAAATTCCAATATTCACGCCATGACAGACGACAGACGGGTGTCTCCGCTATCGGTGAGAGTGGACGGCTGTCTACGTCCCGTCTCGCTCATGTTTTATGAGTCTTCACGCCTCTGCACTGATTTCTTATCACACATGCCAGCAGGCGCATGATGGACTGTCACGTGAAGCGCAGCGCCTCTCGGGCCGTCCTTTACAACGCTGTTAATTGTGAGCGCGGGGGGCCGTTTTTTCCTGCAGACTAGCAGAGCTGCTTTGTCTGAAGTGTGGTACAAAAGGGCCAATTAAAAAGTCAATTAATAAAGTAGCTGGGGAAAAAACACAGACACACTGGAGAAGGGCACAGAGCCAGCACTGGCATTGTGGAGTTTCCATTTGAGCTGGTGAGCCGACAGGAGCTGCTGACTGCTGAGCCATGACGGTGTCATTGGTCTTAATAAGCAGCCCTGTGTGTGTGTGTTCCTGAGCATTCCCCACGTCACATCAGGTGGCCTAATTGGTTTGCTTAACCTTCAGAGCACAATGAACAAGCTCTAATGACATCTTCTGATACCCAGAAGTCTAATAAAGCTCACATGAACCACAGGACGTCACAGGGCTCTACAGTGCGACCGTTTCAGTCGCATTTGTGATTGAAAACTACTGCATGCGACTATGTAAAAAATTGAGGAGCAAATTATTTATTACATTTTCGTTTACGAATGAATGTGCGTTTTTAAAGTCACTATTAAATTTCCCATTCACAAAGAGTTTCTTGCTTTATTCCTGAATCAATCAGCCGTTCAAACAAATCAAATGGGGTGTGGGGGTGTGTTTCTGGATAAAAAAAAAAAAAAAAAAAAAAAAAAGCTTTTAACACTATTGATTATGGTTTATTATTGATGAAACTGGAGAGATGTGGTATAAGAGGGAATGATTTTACCTAGATAAAAAGTTACCTTGATGACAGATTTAATGAAAGTTGTGGTGTTCCACAAGGTTCGGCGTTAGGCCCTAAATTATTTGTACTGTATATAAATGATATTTGTAAAGTGTCCAACGCACTAAAAATGGTTTTGTTTGCTGATGATACTAATTGTTTTTTTTTTTTTGTTTTTTTTAAATGGTTTAATGATAATAGACTCATTGAATTTAAGTAAAACAAAGTTTATATTTTTTTAGTAATTGACAAAATAACAAAATTAAGGATTAACAATGAGGAAATACATTTTTGGTTGTTGTAACTGATCAAATTATGTTGGAAACCACATATCAATCAGGTAAAAACAAAAAAGTCTAAATCAGTTGCAATATTACATAGAATAAAACATTTTGAATGAAAAAAAAGTTATATATTTATTGTATTGTACGCTCATAGTTCTATACATTACTTATTGTGTGGAGGTGTGGGGTCATACATATAAAAATATATATAAATTTATTATACGCGTTACAAAAGAAAGCTATAATGATTGTTAAAAGGGTTGATTATTGTGAACCAACAAATAAATTGTTTACTGAATGAAATACTTTAAAATTTGTAGAATTAGTTGATTTATATGCAGCACAGGTAATGTACAAAGTTAATAATAATTTACTTCCAAATTGTTTTCAGAGGCTGTACAAAATAAGAGAAAGTCAGTATAATTTAAGAAGATGCTTATGTTTAAAAAAAAATAAAAAAATTGGCCAAGAACTAATGCAAAAAAATAGGTGTATAATTGTGAAAAGGAATTAAAATTATGTAACTTGCTTTGCAAATTTAAGAAAATGTATAAACATAAGGATAAATTATATGAACGAGTATAAATAAATGTATATTTAAATGTATAAGTGAATGTATATTTAAAATATCAAACTAAATTAGAATGTGCATTTCTGTTTGAATCTATGCATGTACATTTTGTGAAATGCACATATACTTTGGAAAAAAAAGGTAAGTGTTTATCTTGTATTAGCAAATGTAGTGAAAGTGCTGTTCATTAATTATGTATAAAGAGTGGGCATAAAAAGCATGGCTTCAGCCTACACCTTTTACAGAAACTGTTCATTGATGAGACAAGATGGCGCCGCAGATGGCAGCCTCTGTGCTTAGCTCTCCAGTTGTTTTTGTGTTTTTGTTAGTTTTTCCTGTTTTTTGTTTTACAAACTCAATCAGCTTCACCAGGGATGAACTGCTGAGCATTCGGCAGAACACACCACAGAATTTCCTACCGGTTTTTGATTATTCGGACGTTTTGCTGAACATTGTAGTTGGCGGAGCGGCAGCGCTGATCAGGCGCTTGAGAACGCGCAGACGGGGAAAACGAGGCGGCGCGCTTGTGAAGCTTCGTCAGCGTGGATTCCGTACTTCGCTGCCTAGTATACACTTGGCGAATCTCCGCTCTCTACCCAACAAAACGGACGAACTCCTTCTGCTCTCCCGCACAAACAAGGATTTTTCAAACTCTGCTGCTCTGTGTTTCACGGAAACTTGGCTGAATGACGCGATCCCAGACAGCGCGCTTCATTTGCCGGGCCATCGGCTGTTCAGAGCGGACCGCGACGTGGAATCAACGGGGAAGTCGCGTGGCGGCGGGACGTGCTTTTACATCAATGAGAGGTGGTGTACAGATGTAACAGTGTTAAAGAAGATGTGCTGTTCCGATCTAGAAGCGCTCTTCATTAACTGTAAGCCGTTTTATTCGCCGCGAGAGTTTTGCTCGTTTATTCTGGTAAGTGTTTATATTCCACCGCAAGCAAATGTGAGCGTGGCGCTACAGAAACTTGCCGACCAGATCACGGACACGGAGCAAAAACACCCGGACTCCGTTTTAATCATTCTTGGGGATTTTAATAAAGCAAATCTCTCCCGTGAACTGCCAAAATACAGACAGAATATTACATGTCCCACCAGAGACAGTAATATATTGGATCACTGTTACACAACAATTAAAGATGCATATCACTCTGTCCCGCGGGCAGCTTTGGGGCTCTCTGATCACTGCCTGGTTCATCTTATACCAACATACAGGCAAAAACTTAAATCTGCTAAACCTGCAGTAAAGACTGTAAAAAGATGGACCACCGAAACAGAGCGGGCTTTGCAAGCCTGTTTCGGATTGACTGATTGGAGTGTTTTTGAAGCTGCTGCAACTGATCTGGACGAGCTCACAGAGACTGTAACATCATATATCAGTTTCTGTGAGGATATATGCATCCCTACCAGAACTTATTTGACATTCAACAATGATAAGCCATGGTTTACAGCAAGACTCAGACATCTTCGTCAGGCAAAAGAGGATGCCTACAGACAAGGGGATAGGGTCTTGTACAATCAGACCAGGAACACACTGAATAAGGAGATTAGAGTGGCTAAAAGGACCTATGCAAAAAGGTTAGAAGATCAGTTCATATCTAACGACCCATCTTCAGTGTGGACAGGTCTGAAAGCCATCACAAACTACAAGACACCATCCCCAAGCACTGAGGCGAATCAACGACTTGCTGAAGACCTGAATGAGTTTTATTGTAGATTTGAATGCCCCCACACCTGTCCAGACGATCTCTTTTCAGAACTATTAACACCTCCAGCAACCCCCCTCTCCCCCCCTCCCACCTTACAAATCAGCGAGAATGATGTGTGCCAGGTCTTCAGGAAGAACAAAAGAAAAAAGGCACCAGGTCCAGACGGTGTGAGTCCAGTCTGTCTGAAAACCTGCGCTGACGAGCTGGCCCCCATCTTCTCATATATCTTCAACAGGTCTCTGGAGATGTGTGAAGTACCTGCCTGCTTCAAACGCTCCACCATCATCCCCATTCCAAAGAAACCCAAGATAACAGGACTTAACGACTACAGACCTGTGGCACTAACGTCTGTCGTCATGAAATCATTTGAAAAACTGGTTTTAGCTTATCTGAAGCACATCACCGGACCCTTACTGGACCCCCTGCAGTTTGCTTACTGAGCAAACAGATCCGTGGATGATGCTATAAACATGGCATTGCACTTCATTCTGCAACATCTGGACAGGCCACGGTCTTACGTGAGGATCCTGTTTGTGGACTTCAGTTCGGCCTTCAACACCATCATTCCTCCACTCCTCCAAACCAAACTGAACCAGCTCTCTGTTCCCAGCCCTATCTGTCAATGGATCAACAGCTTTCTGACAGATAGGCAACAGCAGGTGAGAATGGGGAAATTCATGTCCAGCAGCCGCACCACCAACACCGGCGCCCCTCAGGGTTGTGTTCTCTCCCCTCTGCTCTTCTCCCTCTACACCAATGACTGCACCTCTAAAGCCTCCTCTGTCAAGCTCCTGAAGTTTGCAGATGACACCACACTTATCGGCCTCATTCAGGACGGTGATGAGTCTGCCTACAGACAGGAGGTTAAAGAGCTGGCTGTCTGGTGCAGTCATAACAACCTGGAGCTCAACACGCTCAAAACTGTAGAGGTGATAGTGGACTTCAGGAGGAATCCCCCTGCACTTTCCCCACTCACCATCATGGACAGCACTGTGGCTACAGTGGAGTCATTCAAGTTCCTGGGATCTTTCATCTCCCAGGACCTGAAGTGGGACACTCACATCAACTCCATTGTAAAAAAGGCCCAACAAAGGTTGCACTTCCTTCGCCAGTTGAAGAAGTTCAACCTACCACAGGAGTTGCTGAAACAGTTCTACACAGCTGTCATCGAGTCTGTTCTGTGCACATCAATAACTGTCTGGTTTGTCTCAGCTACAAAATCAGACATCAGAAGATTACAGAGAACAGTTCGGACTGCAGAGAGGATTATTGGTGCTCCCCTGCCCACCCTTCAAGAACTTTATACATCCAGGGTGAGGAAAAGAGCTCAGAAAATCACCCTGGATCCCTCACATCCAAGCCATTCCCTCTTTGAACTTTTGCCATCTGGCCGGCGCTACAGAGCCCCAATTGCCAGGACAACCAGGCATAAGAACAGTTTTTTCCCACAGGCAATCCACCTTATGAACAGCTAAATGTTCACACCATCGTACAATAAAAACATGTGCAATAACCTTATATTTATTTGTTACCACCTCCATCTCAATTTTTTTTTTTTTTTTTCCCTTTATCATCAACAGCACAACTGTACATACCACTTATTTCTTAATTTAGTTTTCTATATATTTTTGTCTATTTATATTTAAATATGTATATTTTTTATTCTCACCTCATTGTATTTTTCTTATTGTCCGTGTTGTTGTTGTCTACTGAAAGCTACTGTCACAAAAACAAATTCCTTGTATGCGCAAGCATACTTGGCAATAAAGCTCTTTCTGATAAAGCTCTTTCTGATTCTGATTTACTTACTTTGTAAGGACCAAAATAAATTATTGATTGATTGAAATGAATTATATGAGTTAGTAATTAAATATGTGACTTGCTGCCACCTACAGGCATATTTAGTTTAATTTTTAAAGCATCTTCTCAGTTATTTAAATCATTTAATATTTCTATATTCAAAATTGTATATTTAAATCAACATGAATTTATGTATTTGATTGCACTCATTCCACCTGAGCCTCATTAAACATGAAAATACACCCGCAACCCACTTTTGTGTTCTTCTGTCATCTCTGTAGTACAAATACATTTTGCGAATACTGATTTCATTTGACTGGTAACATAATCTGTGTTTTTATTCTGTTGTTTTAATTTAAAAAAAAAAAAAAAAAAAAAAAAGCTTAAAATTGACAAGATGACACTTTTAATAAAGTTGGCAAAAATGCCATTACAAAAGGTAAAAACTAAAATTACCTGTAAATCACTTAAAGGAGTTAAATATCACCTCATAATGGCAATGCAATTTTTTGATCCATTTTTTTTAAATGTTGTTTAGAAGGAACTACTGAAATTTTCACAAGTGCTCCTAAAAAGAAAAGCGTAGAGCCCTGCGTCAGCCGCCTTGCTAATACATATCTAACATTTCTATAAAACGCACTTTTGGCACACCAATCAAATGCGTCAGGAAAGAGATGTTAAACAGTGGTGGGAGGAAAACAGATTTGATGCATCGCAATTCTCTCTTCAACGATTCTAAATATGCAGTAAAAACAGCTCAGAATTGATTCTGAGCACTTTCATGCACTAGAGACAGCCATATTATAGTTGCTGCCAAGTACTCACACACAAAGCCCTTGAACAAGTATCTAATATTACATTAAGTTCGGAAATGCTGAAGCAAATTACAAGGACAATCACAGGCTTAATTTGCTCGCCGTTACAGCGCCTACAAAGTGCGATTTCACCAGTGCACCACAGTTTTCTCTTCCAAATGCTCTACGAAGACATCTTTAATGCTGTCTGGAATGCAATTAGATAGTATATTAGATACGCGAAACTCACTCACTGACAGACGGCTGCTTTCAAATGCTAACATGCGCTTGACTGTTCACTCTGAAGGGCACTCGTGGCATGAGTCTGTACGCATATTTATGTAGTGGTTAAATGAATGAAATTCATCTAAAAGTCAGTCGTGTCTTAAAGGATTTAACAGACAGGACATCCGAAATGTCAAAACACATCTGTGCATTAGTGCGAATGTGATCTCCTGTATAGACTCCATTTCGCGTCTGATGTTATCGGTAATAAACAGCAAAGACGCTCTGAAAAAGAAAAAACTCTCAATGCAGTGAGCGCTCAGACGGATTTCGGAGAGTGTGTGTGTGTGTGTCTCTTCAGCTCCTCTAGTCATACTGCTGAATGAAGCGCTACTCCTGTGTGTTTCTGCCTCAGTGCTCACAGATCCTCCGCAGCAGCACTGCAGTCCAACACACCACCTGCACCTCCCTACAACTCACACACTCCACTAATGTCTGCCAGACCGACTCACAACACACACAGAGTCATGTAAGGCCACTGAATGCAAAATAATGCATGCAACAAATGGCTTCCTTTTGGTCAGACAGAAAAAAAAAAAAAAACTGCTTAATTAAGCTAAAATAAAGCAGTAACATTTTGGAGATAAAAAAAAAAGTTTATAAATAATATGTTCAATTAATAAATTGTTACATTTAATGTAAGCATGCATAAAATAGTTTAAGCTTTTTAATTACTTTATGTATATGGGCCATACAGAATTCATAATTCATACAGAATTAGTCCAAAGTCAGAGTTGGAAACGTCTTGAAAAATGTGTCTTTTTCCAAAAAAAAAAAAGTATGTATGTGAAATGTATAATATGCAAGGTACCATTTTCATATTGTGTTTTCATAAAGTGTTCAATTATTTATCCACTTCCCAAATTTGTCACTACCAAATCAGTAATAATTTAATTAGAAGGGTTATATTGACCTAGAATCTATTATAGACAATATTTCAAGTGTAAATGATGAGATTTGTTGTATTTTTAATTACATTTTTCTTTGAAAAGTTGATCATACTGATTTCAAAGTTAAGGATTCATTAGTTGGAATTTTTTTTTTTTTTTTTTACTTAACATTTTGTTTTTTTTAAAGAAATCAAAAAGTTACATTAAAACAATGGAAAAAAAAATACATTCACTTTCAATACATTTAGGGGTAAGAGGTTTGGGACAGTCACCTCCTAAATGAAAGCACCCAATAAATGATGATTATTACTATTATATTTTAAATATTATTGTGGGTTTCAATCGACAATAAAAGGATCTTAATAAACATAATATAAGATTTGAATACTTCTGATTTTGAATACTAAAATGCTTTTTAAATGTGTTTTTTTGGCTGTGGGACAGCAGTTTGCACAAATTCTGTAGAATTGCCCATGTATAAGAAAAAAAAAAAACATGTATAATAAACAGTTTGGATTTAAAAATTGTATAAATTTATACATTTTACACTGTATGTATATCAGACACCTGACACGTATTTAAAAAAAAAAAAAAAACACATTTAGGATAAATATAGCACAATTTTGTTGCTAAATCTGATCAAGCAGACCATCTTTTGTAGCAAGCTTTCACATTCAAGGCTGCATCCTCACACAGAGTTCAACAAATATTTATTTCCTCCACACACCTCCAATCAGACTAGTTCCTCTCTGTCCTCAACATGATGTCCTTCAGATTTCTGCAGCCTCAGGCTATAACATCGATTAAAAGTAAACTACTAACCAGGCAAAATGAAGGAGAAACCATAAATATAAGCGTGAGAAAAATAAACAAACATGTTGGATAGAATCAAATATTATTTATATTGCAAAAAGCAGAATGAATTGTTGGACTCGGGTGTCCCTTGTAAGGTTTAACCTTAGTCTGGTCATATTAATGAACTCTCAATTCAACACCTGAAAAAACAACTACTAGCACAAGCTACAAACAGCATTCAATGAGAGAGACTAAACGGTTGAGAGCAGTCTGACACATACGAGGCCTCGACTCGGCCCGTTTGACAGGCGACCTTGAGCTTCCCTCTCTTTCTCCCTGAACACTTTTGACGTGTTTAGCCTCAGCTCATTCTCCGCTCTCTCCCTCTCCATCCAATTATCTGCCAAAATATCATCATTTATTCAACACACTTGAAAAGAAAGCAAAGAATCTGATGCAGCAATTCTGCAAGCCCTTTCAAAGAGCTCATCTATATGCACAGGGGACTGAACACACACACGCAGGGCAACATAAACCTTGTTCAAGGAGAACTGCCTTTAAAGTTGGACTGTGTAACATCCTAAATCTACACATTGTCTGAGGGCAATGGTTGAAGCGAGTTAAGAAACTGCAGAGGTAAAAACAAAACGGAACAAACTAAGACAGGTCTGTCTGCAATTATAAAAAAAAAAATAAAAAAAAAAAAAATACTCCTACTGAAAACATAAATCAGATTTCATACTTTAAATTAAAGCATATTAAAATCAATTAAACTACACTACCCATGATTCTGCCAATAAGAGCCGTTACCATAGAAACAGTGATTTCAGCAATCTCCTCAGCAGTGAGGATCTAGAAGAAAGCCAGGTGAGGTTAACCTATGTTTGTTAGATGAATAGGTCACTCAAAATGACAGTCTGACATTATTTACTCACCTTCTAAACCTTTATGACTTTCTTCAGAACGCAAAAGGAGAAATGGATGCTATTTTTAATATAATCACAGTGGAAGGGCAACATCTTCAGGGAGTGACAAACTTTTAATTGATCTCACAGAGTCATCATAAAACTTAAAGTACAGCCTATGAGTTATTATGGACTATTTTATGAGGCCGTTTCATCATTTTGGAAGCTGACATGCAGTTCCTTTGTATGGAAATAAGCAGCAGCAGATTTTGTATAACATTTCTTCCATTGTGCTCCAAAGAAATTAATTTAGATTTAGAACAGCATGTGTGAGTAAATTAGTTTACTATAAAACTATTATTTTAATGCAGGATGTGCCTACAATAATGAGAAAAACTCAAAAATGGTTTTATTATAGTTGCAGTGCTTCATGAAACTGGTTATTATGTAAACTAAATACTTTTATACTAAAATACTTTGTTTTGCTTATGACTTTGTTTCAATATGGAGGAAATAAATGAAACAACACCTGCACTACAGTTCACTACACAGTACACTAGTTTTTACAGGTTTAATTGATCAAATACAGTCAAAACAGTATTACTGTGAAATTACACTTAAATTATTGCTGTGATCAAAGAATTTTCAGCATCATTATTTCAGTTTCAAAGTCACATGCTCCTTCAAAAATAATTTTAATATGCTCATCTGTTGCCAAAAAACAGCAGCTCAATATTTTTGTGGAAACTGTCATACATTTTTTGTCAGGATTTCTATTAATGAACAACATGCTAAATAAGTAAGGGATAATTAATGGTTTGCCGTGCATTAAACGACGTGGAGGCTAATAACCGCCCGACGCAAAGTGCATGTAAAATCCTTTAATGCACGGCAAGCCGTTGATTATCCTGCTTATTCCATGTTGATTTGTACATTTATAGACAAGTTAAAGCTAGTATTGCTCTTTGCAGCGCAGTATTTGCCCAAATGGGTAAAAATGACTGAATGAAATTACTTTGGTCAGTTGGGCACATTATCTGTAGCATTCTGCCAGCATCAAATGAGACACAGATGAAATAGTGTGTAAAGTTCATGTTTATTTGAATGAATTATAGCATTTATTTCAATCAATTATCGATCTATCGAGAGAGAAAAGAGAGATGACAGTTGCTGAGGAATATAATGTAGCGATCAAGTATCTAGGTTATTTTATTAATAAGAATCGCAGGGAAGCACTGACAACAAGTTTATTTATGTGCGCAGCACAATGTGATCTCTGACCTCTCTCTCTCCTTCTCTCTCTGTGTGTGTGCATCAATTAAAGCAGCGCATCAATCTAGAACAGTGATTAAACTGACTTTGAACTACCTGTGCATTAAACTGTTTTACTGCACACCTGCCAGACAATCAGAATCCAGTATCCAGACATTCCATGGAATAACAGCATTTATATGGTGTTATTATTATATTATTTGCTTTTATCTTTAAGCAGGGTGACAGGGCTCCAGACTGCGACCATTTTCTTTTGCCGGTGTGCACAATTTTTTTGTGAGCGGTTGCACTGGCGTGACCACCGCAGTGTTCAACTCATAGGCGCTGCAACTTCTGTTGCGAAACATCAAACGGCAAACAAAACGAAAGTGAAACTAAAGCACGCTAAGTTTGAGCTGCGCAGCGCTGATCGTTTATCAGCTCGGACCGCAATGCTTGCACGAGCCCAGAACAGCTTTATTCAGTTGCCAAAGCTGATTTCATGACACCGTTACTGCTGCAAGATCTATCTTTCAAATTCTGTCCAGAATTCTCTGTAATAAACAGCTCTAATGTACTTCAGAAAACCATAAGTAGTAATGCCAAGTATAGGCTAACCATCGTGTTTTAGTAGAAATAATCTAATGCATTGCATTATTCATTTCAGGTTTTGTACAACCTTCTGACAACCTCTACAGTTATCCAAGTTTAATGCTATTTTTAGCGGGACGACCAAATGTCCTTTGTGGTAAACAAACGCTTATGTAAAATTAAATAAATACATAAAATCACCACCACCAAAAAAATAAATAAATAAAAAATAAAAAAAATAAATAAATAATAATAATAATAATAATAATAATAATAATAATAATAATAATAATTATTATTATTATTATTATTATTATTATTAATATATATATATATATATATATATATATATATATATATATATATATATATATATATATATACACACATACATTTATTTTCACAAGGCTGTTGGAAGAATAAATGAAACGTGTTTTTATGCATTTAAATAATTAGAAAATAAAATAATAAAAATAAGGTGGGCAAAAATAAAACACTTCATAGGGCCCTAAACATGTCATTTTTGTTAAACTTTTAATGAACTGATGTTAAATTAAGTTTCATGTTTTTAGACAGGCTTTTTGATTAATAAAATTTAATTTAACCATTAAAAAGGAGTCCAGAAAAATTTAAATGAAAAAAAAAAACGGAATCCAGACAAATTAAAACGGAAAAAAAGGAATTTGGAAAAAATTAAAATGGAATTTGGGAAAAAATAAAACTGATTTCATAGGGCCCTATTTAAGTAAATAAACAAAACAAAACAAAAATCTATGGAAATCAAGCTTTACCTGTGCTTTTTACTTGACAAAGACCTGATTTTGCCACACTGGCATGTTCACAAAAGTCAAGATAATAAAAACTGAATGAATTAAAAATCATGTACCAAATCATCTACTAAAATCTAGGAAAGCTTCTTCTCGCTACAGGTCAGAGATCCTCAGTTATAGGAGTACACTGCTGAGGATTATTTATGCAGTTCAGAGGAACCAATCTAGATTCAGATAGAAAGTAAACTTACTTCATGATGTATTTGGCTCTGTCTACCGTCTGAGCCTTGATCTTCACCAGGAGTGGATGATTGCCATAAGTCTCATTCTTCCACTGCCCATAGAGACGATACCTAATTACACAATACAGAGATCCATGTGTAAGATGATGAAAATATATATCATGTTCATCAAAGCATTCTGACAGCATTTAGATATTTGTGTATGGGGGAATAGGCATGCAATATATAGTGCAGCAGTAAAAACAGCCTCATATTCTTCAGCTGGTATATGATCACACACACAACAATCATTTGATATAACAAATCCTATGATAAAACAGCCTATAAATGTTACACATCTCCAATCACATCTGACAGTTACCAACAGATAAAACAGGCTGAAAGCATCCTTTCTTTGACTTTATTCAAAACAGAAAGCCCAGAAATACTGCGTTGAGATTTTCAATTCTCGTACCAAGTCTTGAATTTTTGTACATTGGCCTTGGACACAACAGCTATAAAGTACAGTCCTGCATGCAGTCCTGTTCGGCAATCCCACATCTGCAGTACTTAAAGGGACAGTTCACACAAAAATTCTGTCACCATTTACTCACCCTCACAAGTTATTCCAAACATGCACAATTTTCTTTCTTCCACTGATTTTTTTTTTTTTTTTTTTTAAATGAATTTAATCAAATAATAAACTACATCTAAATACTCAGTCAAAGGGGGACAAAACTGTTTGGCTACCCATATTCTTCAAAGTATCTTCTCTTGTGTTCAGAAGAAGGAAGAACTTCATACAGGTTTGGAACAACTTAAGGGTGAGTAAATGATGATAGACTTTTTGGCTGAACTATACCTTTAACAGAACATGTGATTGCTCCTGCGCAGCACAGCCACTGTAGGAGGCCACTTAATTTAACAATTGTGAAACTCACAGGATGCAGATTTCGTAAACTGATGTTGTACAAATGCAAGTTGTTTTACATTTAAGTAGCAAGTTGTAACTTTTATTTCAAGTGACAAAGTACATTTATCACAGACATGGAAGCCAACAGCCTTACCAATTAGGTCACTGGTCTAATGCAATTAGATAACTAATTTAATTTTGCTCATATATTTGCCTGTATACTGAGCAGAGCAGGAAGGCCTAAAGGTTAACTGAGATGAACTGATGGTACCTGTACTGGTAGGGAAAGAGTTTAAAGAAGCCCCAGATCTCCTCAGACATGCAGGCGTTGCACTCCATGAGCGAGAGAGACGGTAACAGCACCTGATCAGCAATACTGAGAAAACAGCTCAGCAGAGAGTCCTGCCAAAGACACACACACATCCATCACTTCATATACATCCAGACAAACACAGCTGCAATGCTGGACACCAGCACACACGATCAACGGCCTGTCACAGTCATCTGGCTATAAAATGCTCCAGTGGCTGGAAAAGGATTTATAGCTTTAAAATCTCTCAAGAAAACTCATTTGGCCATTACAGGAACATTTAGTAATCACACACAAATACTTTGAATAAAATTAGCAGCTGTTCATTGTTAATGTTAAATGCTAAAATGGTTACCAGATCATTTGTTTGGAAGAATCTATTAAGGGTTTAAATTAACAGTTTAAATTGGGTAATAAAAAAGTCAAATACAAGTCAGCACCGAGCTTCCAGAATTTAGCACAAGAAAAAAAAAAAAAAAACAGAAACATGTCCTGTTCTTCATACAACTTTACACTCCCACTCAGGACTTTCTGTGACTCACCATTTTGTCCTTGGTGTCTTGCCTGCTTTCACTTTGGTACTGAGAGAGAGAGAGAGACAGACAGTGATCAATAGCGCCTAAAGTGAGACTATACAACTCGCACAGGTTACATTGAAACAAGCCAAAGAGTTAATACAGCCCTGATTTAGACCATCAACTCTGAGACACACCATTACATTCTCTGCCTACCAGAAATACAAGGACAACACTGTAATAAGATTGGAGAAAGCCCATCTATCTGTGACCCTTGACCACAAAACCAGTCGTAAGTAGCACAGGTATTTTTGTAGCAATAGCCAAAAATACACTGCATGGGTGAAAATGATAAATTTTTGTTTCATGCCAAAAAGCATTAGGATATTAAGTAAAGATCATTATCCATGAGGATATTTTGTAAATTTCCTACCGTAAATAATTTTTGATTAGTAATATGGATTGCTAAGAACTTTATTTGGACAAATTTAAAAGCGATTTTCGCAGTATTTTCATTTTTCTGCACCCTCAGATTCCAGATTTTCAAACAGTTGCATCTTGTTCTATCCTAACAAACATACAGGGGTTGGACAATGAAACTGAAACACTGGCCAATATAGTGTTGGAGGTTTCATGGCTATATTTGGTGGCCATTCTTCACTTATTGCACATTCCACCAGTAAGAGCAAAGTGTGAAGGTTGACTATGTGCACCCAATGGTTCAGACATTGTATCCTAAAGGTGGTGCCATGTATAAGGATGATAATGCACTAAAACACACAGCAAGACTGGTGACAGAGAGGTTTGATGAACATGAAAGTAAAGTTTAACATTTTTTTATGGCCTGCACAGTCACCAGATCTGAATATTATTGAGGCGCTTTGGGATGTTTTGGAGGAGCGAGTCAGGAAACGTTTTCCTACAGCAGAATCAGAGTGACCTGACCACTGTTCTAGAAAAGGAATGGCTCAGAATCCCTCTGGATACTGAGCATGACATGTATGTGTCAATCCCAAAACAAATTGATGATGTATTGGCCACAAAAGGAGGCCCAACACCGTACTAATTGTGGTCTAAAACCAAGTGTTTCAGTTTCATTGTCCAACCCTTGTACATCAATGGAAAGCTTATTTATTCAGATTTGTATATATGTGATGTGATCTGGCAAAACCTGTGGGATGTCGTGCTGGGACATTTTCAGGAAATTTGAAACCGGTCACTTTTTTTTTTTTTTTGTCAAAATTAGGTTTTCATTTGATTATTATTCTATAACACCTTGTCTATCATCTCTGAAAATATCTTGGCAAAATTCAGGAAAATAGCGAGTTATCGCAGCAAGCAGAAATGACTGTCTCTTATGTTAAGAAAGCGCTGCGGAGTCGCTTTCTCTAACACCACAAAAACAGTTAACCTGTTACGTGGTTTATTTTAATATCTAATAATGGTGTATCAGTGCACATTCCCCGCCTCTACTGTGTAAACTACGGCACGCTGAGACGGCAGAGCGCAACGCAGTCTGAAGTACTGTAGCTGCTCACTTAAACGATCTTACTCGTTTCAAACTGCTCAATCTTTGTGATGTCATTGCCCTAAACTATGTTATAATAGACTATTTCACATCCAGAGATGAAGGATCAGATGATGAAGTTACTAAAACGAGGAGTCCGATGACAGTCTGTTTTATGCACAGGTGTGTGAACAGTTGCACTTGCTTTTCTAAATGTATATTTAGATAGCACAAATAGTGTACCTTGTAGTTTACAAGGGGTGATCAAAAGTTCAGAGACTATGCCCATGGAAAACAGACGTTAGTGTGTGTAATGATGCAGCACTCCTGACATGACAGACAGCTCATTAAACCTGCGAAGTGAAAGTAAAACCAGTCTCACTTTAAACCTGTGTTTCTCAAAATTCCATTCCTGAAAATCATAGCTAACAGCCAACTTCAGATAGCTACAACTTTTGTTAAAAACCGTTTTGGAAAGGGCCAAAACCCAGCTTTCATATGGTATCAAAACCTAATAAAGGATTAAATTTCACCATGTGTTGGGTTTTCCTAAACATAGATGAAGAGATATATATATATATATTTATTTATTTACCTTTAGGTACCATATGAAAGCTGGGCCCTTTTCCAAAACTATTTTTATTTTGAACGTAACAAAAGTTATGATTTTCAGGAATGGAATTTTGAAAAGAAAAGAAAAAAAACAAAAAAAAACAAAAACTGGTTTAAAGTGAGGCAATGAAAATAGAAACACAACAGTCAAGTATCACAAGTAAAAGTGACTTTACTGTGGTAAAATACTTATTTTAGTCACTGTAAAAGATACAAAACGACCCCATGACACACAGAAAACTTGCAAACATTCGAACATCAAATGTATATCTGTTCATAAAACATCAGATTACATCTCCAATTCGTCTCCTGTTCTACTCTGGACTTATTGCTGGACTTAATACATAACCAGACACAGTTTGGAGTTGTAACTTGTAGTTGTGTGTTCTAAACTTGCCGTTTTAGTTCATTCTGTCACCATTTAAACTAAATTACAGTAATGCATAGCGATATGAAAATGGTGCTGGGGGCTCTTTAAGAATAAGATCTGTCAGAAGCGCTACACTGCATCGTCACACAAACAGACTAACGTTACCCTGAGGAGGACAGTTTTTACGTAGTTTATCCATGGGCATATTCTCTGAACTTTTGGTCACCCCTTGTATGTATAGATGGCACGAATAGTGTACCATGTAGTTTACCTTTAGAAAAGGGAGCGCAGCGCAACTGTTCACACACCTGCGCGTTTAACAGACTGTCATCGGACTCCTCTTTAGTAACCTAATCATCCGATCCTTCAACTCTGGATGTAAAATAGTCCAATATAACATTGTATAGGGCACTAAACGAAGTTATAATGCAATAAATCGCTGTTTTTCTGCACTAAACAAGTGGATTTTGCCAAGATATTTTCAGAGGCCATAGACAAGATGTTAGAGAATAATAATTGAATGAAAACCTAATTTTGACAAAAAGAAAAAAAAAAAATAAATTCCTAGATCTCATCACATATGCAAAAAAATTAAAAGGCTCTAGTGTCAGTCTTCACCTCTTTCATGAAGCTCTTGCCTAGTCGTACGATCTTGGCAAACAGGATGGGGTCGTGGGACAGGTGAGGGCCCAGGTAGCACAGCATGGTGAAGACGTCCCTGGAGAGATCTTCAAAGCTTTCGGCCGGCCGCGGTGCCTGTTTGCTCCGCAGAGGAGTCTTCAAACTGCCTTTGGCACCTTTGGGGACTGCAGCCCTAAAAATACAGGACATTCAAAGAGTTCAACACACCAATCTGCTATCTGAACTTCTCTTGTGCTTTCTGGCCCAGCGCTGGACCTACAGTACGCCACAAAGCACACCTCATGTGGAGGGATGTAGGGTGTTCCAGCTAAACAATAGTTCCCTTTTTATTTCTAATCAAAGACAACCAAAAAAGGACATGTGATTAAGTGATGGAGTCCGGCAGGGCTCGACTTTAACACTTGTCTGGGACAAGTGGATTTTGTGAAAGGGCAAGTGAAAGAAAATTTTACTTGCCCGACCGGACAAGTAACCCGATTAAAACATCAATAGCAAACAGTAACTAGCGCAGCACCAAAACTTTGGTGAGAATGATTCTTGATTGTATTACTCAGTATAAACGGTGACTAAAAACGGACAGTATTAAGGTTGCGTCAGTTGAGGCTTGTGCAGCTTATCTGACTCACGGAAAATCTAAACTAATAGGCGCAACAGCTCACACAAAAAACAAACATGAACAAACATACTGTAGAACACATACGGTAGAAAAAAAAAAAAAAATTTGTATTTAACATATGATATAGGTATAGCAACATCACACAAACAAGCATCATTACGACTGCAAATGTGACATTGATTTTATACAACAGCAGTTCAATAAACTAGTAGTTAATATTAAGTGACTTACATTTTAGATGCATCATTGGCAGTTTTGCTTACTAAAATAGTTCTAAGCAAAGCCATAGAAGAACAGTCGCGAATCTCCGAGCAACACAGTGGTGTTTCAGTACCGAATGATTCAGTGAGCCATTCATAAAGACAGCCGTTTGAACGAACTGGTTGAATCCATGACTCACTCATTAAGACAATGACTTACCGCCACCTACTGGTGGTTCGATTTCATATTTTAACAATTACTGCATTTTTCCAACATTTAGATTTATATGTTAAAAAAGTAAAACCGATCTTCTAACATTATTTATGCATTTGCAATTTTACTGTCTAAATGCATTTTTGGGACCTCTTATCTTCATTAAACATTAAACAGTAAATACATTTAAATGGCACTTTCGATGCAGGTTCGTTTTTTCCTTTGCAGTGGAAAGTGGAAAGAGTTTGTTGATACTGATTTAATTTGAATTATATGAACTATACAGAGTCTAATTATCCTAACTGAATGTTTGATAAAATTTAAGAATTTTACGTAAATGATGGACATGTACATTTAGTAAGGTTAGGAAAATATTGCCCTTCATAAAGT
This sequence comes from Cirrhinus molitorella, assembly GCA_033026305.1. Lineage (NCBI taxonomy): Eukaryota > Metazoa > Chordata > Actinopteri > Cypriniformes > Cyprinidae > Cirrhinus > Cirrhinus molitorella. The sequence continues at coordinate 2,856,852 of CM065129.1, forward strand.
GAAAAATTGTCCTAGAAATCTAAGGCAAATATCACAAATATGCTGATTAAGAGTAGTGATGTGACTATTGCTTCAAAATGGATTACATTTACGCCTAAGAAAAAAAAAAAAAAAAAAAAGGCATTTTTGGCCCCGGACAAGTACATTTTTTACTCAGACAAGTGAATGGATAATTTGCTTGTCCGAAGCTTAATGGATAATTTGCTTGTCAAAGCTTAATGTCATGCCCTGGTCCAGTGTGAATTGCTCTGAATGATTTACTGAGTGGATGTACATAGCCCAACACTAAACATTGTTTCAGGTCTAGGACAGGACGTGCATCTGAATGCTGTACCTGCGGTAGAGCGGCTCCACAATCAGGTGGAGCAGTTGGCACAGTGCGATGGCGATGGCCTTGTGGGAGGTGGCGTAGAAAGCTGGCATCTGATCCATGATGCTCTGAGCGTGCTGCCAGTCACCGATCCTCAGCAGCGCCTCCAGCAGCCCCAGCTTCTGGTTATCAGGAGGCTGACATGAGAGGAGAGACAGATTAGAGGAGCGGAGGACACACCTCCACATACGGCATCATTACATGCTCTTCTATTCATTATCTCTTCTGGTGAGGAGTCTGAGGGGATTCTTATCTTCAGAGACAGATGACACACACACACACCATCTGTGTTGTTTCATACAGCTTACAAGTCACACTAATGCAAAGACACAACAACGCCTCTGAAATATGGATTTTCATATATTCAGTCAGAAGCGGGCGAAAAGTTTAAATTAGGTTGCAACTAACAACTGTGATTCATTTGTGAATCGTTTTTTTAAAATCGATATTCCAAGTCATGCCCAGTTCACTCACTGAACCAAACGCACAGTAAAAGCACGAAATTGCATGAAACTATATGCGCAACTCATTTTTTTCACAGACAAGTTTTCTTTGCAAATTGTTCTGATTTCATTTCAATTTAACACGCTAGAAATGGCAAATAGTTTAGGTTGAAACAGTTTTGAGTTACATTACGTAAAACAGAGAAACAATCCTCTGGTTCCATGGGAATGAATATATACTTGAAATATTTATATATATATATATATATATATATATATATATATATATATATATATATATATATATATATATATATATATATATATATATATATTTATATATATATATATATATATATATATATATATAATTTGTTTTTTTTTTTATATTTAAAAGAAATTCAAATCAATGGTCTGTAGCCTTATTTTTTTTCTCCCATCTTTAAATTTAATGCAATTAAACAGACAAAGAAATCTGCCCAAGACTGAGCATTTCTCAGGTGCTATTAATATTGCTGTTTGATTTAATGAACTAATTGCCAGAAAGCCTATTGGCTGCATCCACACTGAAAGATGTAATGTACAGATGCACACAGTCTAAAGCAGTCACAGCTTAACAGACTGCTAACATTTGCATGTATTTTTAATAGAAACTTGGTACTGAAGTACTGGGACTTCTGAGGTCCTAGACCAAACAGATTTAAAAATGCTTCAGGAGGGACAACTAGATGTCATCTAATCTCACATATTCATACATTTTAATTTAGACTGTGCATTGAAAATGAAGTTTTGAAAAGTCTCATTTTCAATAAGACTGCATTTATTCATGTATGTATGCATGTATGCATGCATATATTATGTATGTGTATGTATATATATATATATATATATATATACACATATACACACACACACACATATACATACACTTCTAAATAATAAAAAAACAATGATGATAAATAATTAAAACAAACATTAATATTGTCTATTGCTGCCATTTCTCAGGATTTGAAATCCTTGTGGGCATTCTGTATGCATATTCTGTAAGTATACAACAATTTAATTTAAACCATTAACTTAGTAAACGGCATGACTAAACTACAGCTTATCTCTGCATCTGGAAGTGCATTTCGTGAATCCGAGGCTGTCAGATGCAGAGTTCCTGAGTGCATGCTGAGTGTCTGTACATGCGCTGCTGTAATCAAGCATCTGATCAGGCCAGTAAAAGCCATTTATGTAACGCTGACATTTACATGCATTTATATCATTACATCATACAACTCTTCTGTGGTCTTCTGCAAGTGTTATTATTATAAACGAATGCTGGGTTCACACTAAAAGACATTACCTAGGATTGTCTGAAGGGGAGAAATCAGCCCAAAATCAGCCCTATTATCCTGTGGTGTGTACCCAGCTTAAGAAAATTAAAGTAAGCTGAAATAAAATATTAGATGAAAACCCTAATGAGAAACGTTGCCTTAGTAACTGAAATACTGAAATAAAGTTATAGAGCACATCTATGTCCTGCTGACAATTACTACAGGCAACTTCAGTGCATATACACCAATATGAAACCCATTTACATAAAAGCACTTATAGCTAAAGCCCATCAGGCCAAAAAGTAATGCTTGTATTTTTGTTCAAGCTCTTCTTCAGTATGGGAAGACTGGAATGGCATAATTATTTATGGGTGAGCAGTTCTAGGGGTCGACCGATTATCGGCTCCAATATTAAGCATTTTTATGATTATCTGTCATTTTCAAAACAGATTCGCCGATAAAATGATTTAATTTTGAAATGCACTATTTGGCTCTGATGCAGCCTGTTGAAACTCACCACTCTGTGGCCTAGAGCGATCTGATCTGCTGGGAGTCACGAGTCCGACCAATCAACGTGGAAGGCTGAAGGCACTAGAAGTTTTGCACCCTCACACCTAAAGAGCTTGCTAACTGGAGCCGTTTCAGCCTTCACTCATTAATTGTCTCTCAAAGTTAAGGCTGCAGACTTTGCTGAAGTTGACCAGGGCTGCGTTTCCCAAAAGCATCATAAGCCTAGGTTGATCGCAGCTCCATTGTTGACCGTGGTTCTATGATCAACTTTTGCTTTTGGGAAACACAGCCCTGGTTCAGACCCCACCGTTTGTCATGTGATTCATTTGGCAATTTACACGTTCAAGATATATAAAAGAACAAATTAAACAAAACTCAATTCGTCACTTACACAGCAATTCAGTGTATAGCAACTGTTTGTTCATTTAGGACTGTGCAATTAATGGAAATTCAATTTTGATTCGGCTTCAAACGATTCTGAAAATACAATAATCGAGATGACGATGCATGCATTCAGAGACAGAACAGAACACGGACAAGTGAACGTTTAGCTATCGTTTCAACTATTAAAACAGTTCAGTTTTGTATGTAACGGCAAAGTGATTAGACTTATATTTCGTTTCACTTTTTTATTAAGTTAATTTGAAAAGTTGTTGGAAGGATTTTTTGTTCATTAAATATAAAAGTTTTTTACCAGTTTGCCTTCTCAAATCATCACGACTTGACTGAAATAAAATAAAATCGTTTTGAAACTCCTCTGCCGTTATCTTGTTCTTCTCATCTCTCTTCTTTTCAGTCAGCTGGACTCACTCTCTCAACGCGATAAATTAAATCTGATCTGTGATGCGACTATCGTTCAGCACACTGCATTAAACAGCTGTGTTCGGTTTTAATTGTATTGTCTGTTCTCTAACTAAACAAAATCATTTTCAAAATCAAAACGACGGTGGGGCCGGTGCCGTGGTGAACAAGTGACTAAACCGGTGTTGCGGACTCACACCGGTATCACCGTCAACACAGACTTGATATAAAAACATTTAATCTTTTCAGAATGCCACAAGCGAACTGTGAGTCATGTGACAAAAACCAACCAATCAGCTTCATCCTTTCCTGTAACAACATTGAAAGCTCAGCCAAGATGGAGAAACAGCTGTTCACAGCTGTACATTTTTAAATTAATTTAGAAGCTAAGATTTTGAAAGCCATTTTTAGTGTTGGAAATCCATTTATCCTTTGCTGAAACTTCCGCGTCTTCATGTTGCTTAGAAATGGCAGACACCCTGGGAGCGCAAGCTACAGAGCACTTTGGAAAGAAAGAGTGGCGTGCCTAGCATTTTCCACACGTTTTTAGGCGTGACGTGTGAACGGCACCTAACACTGCATTAATGGTGCATAGTCGCTCAGAGACAACAACAAATCTACTTCAACGTGCTGATAACGGTATATAACCGTCTAAAATGATTCCCTTAAAATTTCTATTGTATACACTACAGTATAGTGAAAAACATAAGCGTGAATATTTATAAAACCATAACTGGTCCGTGATGTAAAAAAGGTTGGAGTCCCCTGCATTATATGATGAATTGAATAGTCACCTCTACTATTGTAAATTAGTTATCGGGAAAGAATTAATGAGGAATTATGAGAGGTTATGCTATTACGCATACATTTTCTAACATGTGAATTATTGAAGCCAAATACTTACATTTCCCCAAGCTGTTTAGCTGTAGTACAGTATTCATAGGCTTAATCATGAAGCATACAGTGGCACTACTTTTAAATCTCTCTTTATATTACCCTTATTGTATATGGATGCACAGAGGAAGACAAGAGTAAGAAGTGCAGTGTGGGAGTAGTACACTCAACCAACACCAGGGAAGGCAGTTTTTGTCAGAGCCCTTGTTATTTTTAATTTTGACATTATTTTCATTTTTACACCCAACATATATAACGTTCAAAATATTGGTTTAATTGATCTGTTATAATCGGTAACAGCCCTGAAAAACACATTGATCGATCCCTAAACTGTTTCTTTAATTGCGACACTAAACAGTCATTTTTCACATTTCTGTCCAGTGCTACTTGAGGTGCAGAATGACATGCTTCATTTTTAATTGATTGAATACATTATTAAAACGGCAAGTTACCTTCTCATTCTTTTCCTCTTCCTTCTCCTTTTCTTTCTCCTTGTCCTCTGTCTTTTCGGACGGGACGACCACCATGGTGAGTTTGCGGGCGATTTGCTTGGCCTCCAGGATGTCTCTCTTGTGCTCTTCCACAATGCTGGAATCCAGTGGGAGGAGCTGTGTAAAAACACATGATTTATCAACCGGCTTATTTTCAGGTTTAGGTTTGTGTTGACTACAAAGTTTGGAATTTTAGTCTAGATTTAGTCATTTAAAACCTTGTCTCACTTAATTTACTTCATCTAGCTTCCTGATTTCTTATATCATCCAAAGTAAAAACAAACATACTCTATACATTTTGAAAACCGGTAAAACTCAAAAGCTACTCTCAAAAGCTAAAACATTTGCAATATTAATTTCAATAATTCCAAGTTATATTTATTATTTCATGTCTTTATATTAAAACAACAAGACTTTATATTAAAAAGGCACAGAAGTTGTGTAGATGCATTTATTCAGCAACCTCAATCGCAAACATTATAATCTACAGTGTTTGAATTTATTACACTGAGAAGGTTTGATGGCAGATTTACGTGCAAACAACCGTGTGAATGAACACAGGCTGGCTGTATTTAGGCCTGTCACGATAACTTTTGTTAAGTGGTATATTGCCCGAGAAATGACTGCGGTAAGCGATATTGTCGTCATTTTAAGACCATTTTATATCACTGAATATATAATCATAATATAACAGTATAATAATACAAGAAGGCCCACACACTTTCAAATGACAAACTTCTAATTCTTCAGCACATGCTCATGGTTGCCAGGTTGGGAAGATGAAGTAAAACAGGGCAGAAATGTGTGCCTTTAAGAGAAAAGCTCTGATGGGGGATTTAGGCTTTTGACATCTGGCAACAGCAAACATGAAAACATGTGAAGGTCTTTTTTTCAGCTTTTTTTGTTGATGAAAATATACAGATTTTTTTTTTTTTTTAAATTTACTCGCCTTTTTTCGTCAATAATGTCGCATGCTGATACATCCACAGCTAGTGTTAATGTTGTTAGTGTTGTCTTTAGCCTGGCTCACACTGTGCGATTTTGGCCACGATTTGGTCGTCTGAGACAAATTTTGAAAATCCTAAAAGATTCCTATAATCCTAGGCTAAAATCTGTAGTCTTTGATCGCTGATTAATGGCTGTTGCGATCAAATTTTACCTCAGATGAAATTCTGGCAGTGTCAGAAGATTTGGCTCACAATCCTGCAGTGTGACTTCTCCTACGACGAACATCAAACGATCTCCGTTTTTCAAGACAAGCCATGATTAGAATTATTGCTAGAGATTTCTTCTAACCGCATAAACTCCCATCAGCCGTGCACCGAAATCATATGATATGCTGCATTTGCTAAAATAAACACCAGTTGTGCCGCTGTTTCCATTTGCGTGTTTGTAGTGCTGCTTACGCTATTCATAAACTTAATGATAGCCAACATTTCAGCCCTGCGTTTAAAGTGTCTTTCACAGCGAACGCGGAAAGCACTCCGCTGGCCGCGGGGTTCAGCGCAGCCCTTCATAGCACATTGGCAACTATTTTGAACTTTGAGAGTGGCTTGCACGCTCCACCGCGTGTGTACTTTGGACGACGCAGCAACAAACCGTCCTCGCGCCACGCACGCCATTGAAATGAATAGTCATTGAACATGTATGGTTGGAATTACCATATATTGAACATGTACAATGTACGGACAGGTTTTCTTGCGCGCACCCGTTTTGAATGCATCTTGATTGTCGTACAGTCTGACATTAATGACACTGAGATCCCACAGTGTGACATGATCATCATGTTCGTCAGTCTGACAAGCAACAATCGTAAAGGACTATTAAAAATCACACAGTGTGAGCCCGGCTTTAGTCATGTAATTAAAAAAAAAAAAAAAAAAAGGAATGTCAACAATATTTTTTGTTTTTTGTTAAACAAATAAACAACTTTAAAGGGATAGTTCACCCGGAAATGAAAATTTGGTGCAACTGGTTTGATTTAAAAATCTGTTTGTGTTCTACCAAAGAATCAAAGCACGTAATACACATTTAACTCTAGTATTAACACATTTTTTTTCATTGCAGATTTTGTGACTGCATTTTCAGCACTAAATTGCATTAACCCAAGCATGACATTAAGCTGGCATTATGCTCTGAGCTGCTCAATTATCAGAACGATGCTCCAGATGCATGTAGGCCACACTTCGACTGCAAATATTCTATATATGCTATATATCTCGTCCACAATGACATTTGTAAATGGAGTGAAAGTGCACCTGTAACTAATATGCAAAATAATTTTTTTAACAACTTAAAAGGATCACATTTACCACTTTATCTGTTCAAAAGGAAGTCATCTGACAACACTGACTGACAATACAGAGCCAAAAAAGGAAGATGCTGCTATTGTACAGTATGAACAAGTTCAACAAGTTCTTTCTCCCGGTATGAAAAAGTGCACGAAAAGTTGTCCTAAACACAAAAATAAGGCATAAAATGAGCTTAGTTTGACTATAAAACATGGCTAAAATGAACAGGTTCAGAAGAATGATTCATTCGCAAACTGGACATCACTCCAGACAGCTTGCCTGAGGCTCTGGATTGCAGTAATAATGTTGGAAATATGGTTTCAGTGAGTTTCTTACACAGTCTGATATTTTTTATAAGACTTATTAATATATGTTCCAGAGCTTGTGCTGCCTGTATATGCTTTTTTTGACTCTCAAGTGACTGATTTGCATTGTTTCAATCACCAAGGACCACAGTTTCAGCTAAAGATCTTTTACGTTCTACTGTGGAAAGTGTCACCTACATCTTGGACGGCATGCAAACTTCAATTTCTGAATGAACTATCCATTAAATCTCAGCAAAGACTTTTGTTTATTGCAAAGTCCTTTTAGGACTTTTTCGTTCTGCCCATTGCTATGGGTATCACTGTCAATCATCAAACCGAACGGTAATTTACTCATGCATTTAAATGCAGTCATCACTCCCATTGCTTTTGCGTTGGCCAGCTTAGCAGCATAAATAAATACTTATTCAAATTGTGAGAGTTAAAGCAAGCAAAGAACACTCTGCACTCTGGTGAACACTTATGCTATATTCAAGGAAGCTAACTACATTTTCTTAAATTGAGTTTACACTTAATTTTAAGGAAAGGATTCATGAGCGTTCAGGAAAAAAAAAACAGATTTCTTCTGTATAGCGACTCATTTAAATGTTCTTATCACCCACCGCATTAATGAGCTCACAGACATGTCTGCTAATCAAACATAATTTGATCATCCTAACGGAAACCTTGACTGCCAATGCATTCACTCAAATGGTGCGTTTGAAAGCAGCTGCCAAATCGCTACTGTAAAAAGTTATGACACTAATCCACCTGACTTCACTCTTCCACTTACATGAACATAGAGGTCTTCAAGAGCGATGAGGTTGTGTTGAAGAAGAGCTGCGGCGATGTGGTACAAAGATGATGGTGTTTCTCCATTAGGTTCCTGGAAAAAACAACAACAAAACAGATGAACATGATTACGGACAGGGATCTCGTCCAAGAGAAGGGCAAACAAACCCAGCTGCACAACATAATGTTGACTTTGTGCAAACGATTACTTTTCTATTTCTTAGAGTATTTGATTGCAGTGGATTCCTAATACTTGTTCATTTGAAGGAAAAAATATAAAAATAAAAAACATCAAGACAGAAAATTAGACTTGACAGCAGTCATCTTGCATGAGTCAGTGAATACTGCTGCACAATAACATGCACTAAAATTAAAGGCAGAGTTATCAGTACAGTTGCTATGCCAACTGAAATACTCTGTACTGCAACGACAAATGTTCAGAAACAATGACTGGAAATATTTCTGAAATTTTGCCCAGCACTGGCTATGTTTTACAACCTAGCAACATGCCTGACTTGAAAGCAATTTTTGACTCAACGTTTTTACCATAGACTGTAAAAAAAGATGGACGACACGTCTCCCATTCACTCCATTATGGAAAAGTGAAGCCAAAGCATCTTAATATGGAAGCTGCCATACTGGGGGAAATTACGTCATTTGGAGCCAGAGTCTGCGCACTAGAGTTTTGTTTGGAGCCAGAGTCTGCGCAGTAGTGTCGTGAGGTGGAGCCGCGGCATCAATGTCCCGCCCAAATTCCCGCAGGCCCAATCGCAAGATCACAATCATGACACCACACCCCATTTTTAAAGAATCTAATAACTACCTAAAAGCAAACTTACTTGAAAAACGGACACTTGAACATAAATCAGCATTATAAGAACTACCTCAAACGCTGAAAACCATCTCTGGAAAAAAATTATTCGAAGTGTCATTTAATTATTTAGGTTGTCTCCAGTCCCGTTTGATTGAATGGAGAGGGCGGGGTTTATGACCTATACTGCAGCCAGCCACCAGGGGGCGATCAAAGAGCCCGCAGCTTCACTTTTCAGGACATGTGAGGCACACCCGGTTTTTACATGATGACCAGGGTCAGAAATTAACTTTCACACAATAATTGATTGGTAAATTTAAATTGATTTATTATTAAGTTGGCTTGAGAAAGCCAATAATCTTTTCTAACTGATCCAGGGCTCGCAAAATCGCTAGCCCGACGTCCCGGGGCTATTGTGTTTTCCAGTCGGGCTACCAAAATGTTTCACTGCCCTGCCCAACGGGCTATCTTAAAGTAGAGGGCTCCTGCAGGTCCTTAAACACTCCTCAATTTAGTTGTATCAAATGTAAGGCCATAAAAAGTTTTCAATACGTTAAACAGTATAAGAAAAGTCATAATTATAATTTTAAGATGTCTCACTGTGGGACAGAAGACAAGGATCACGATAGGGATTGAACTTCAAAAAGCAATGATGTCACTGAATAAATAGGCCTATGCGCGTTCCCCTTTTCAAAGTCAAAACGCGGCAAGGATGTCTTTATATGAATGTATCTGATGGGAACCGACTGTCCTCAGAAACGTGTCGTTGGCATTGAGATTTCATCTTACCTATAATGCCTGATAAAACAGCGTTAATGAGCGCGGTGCTGCTTTGTGTACAGCCGTTTCTATGGAAACCGTATATTATATAATTAATATAATTATAGTCGAAATGCCACAATCCTGCATAGCTGTTGGTCTGCGAACTTATAGTATGGTGAATGACATCAAGTTGACGGTCCAAAAATGGTGAACGTCTAGGTGCTTGGAGCAGCCCAATAGGGCATCTATACATATCTATGAGTAACATGCTAATCATGCTAACAACATGCTAATCATGCAAGCAACTTGATAATCATGTTAGAAACATGCTAGCAACTTGCTAAGCATGCTAGAAACATGTAAGTAACTTGTTAATAATGTTAAATACATGCTAGCAACATGCTAATCATGTTATCATGTTAACCATGCTCAAAACAAGCTTTTAAAACCAATTTAAACGTCAAACTATTTCAAACTGAAAACATTCTAAACTTTCTGGTCCAGCTTTCTCAAGCCAACCTCAAAGCTTCTCTCAACAATCTTTATCTAGATTAAATTGGCCTTCTTAAATGTACCTGTGGTGTGTTCTTCAAATACAATTACTCACCCTTAAGCCATCCTAGGTGTATATGACTTTCTTCCAGACGAACACAGTCAGAGTTGTTTTAAAATTTATCCTAGCTCTTTCAAGCTTTATAATGGTGGTGGATAGTGGCTGATATTTTGAAGCTCCAAAGCGTGCATATATCTGTCCTAAAACTAACCCATACACCTCCGGGGGTCTTTCACATGTCTTTTGAAGTGGATCCATGGCTTTTTGTAACAAAAATATTTATATTTTTACAATTATAAAGTCAAATCACTGACTTTCGGCAACGGTGTACGCGCATTTGCAAGATTGTCGAGTTCTGGCTTTCCCCCTGACCTCTGACTCAACGCATGATGTAAGCCGCATTCGTAGAGTTAAAGTTTAAAAAAAAAAAAAAAAGTAGGCGAATTTCACTATAAGAGAAGAGCTTGAGTTTTTTGCACAGCCTTATTTGTTTGAACTGGACTAACGTTATACCGACCAGGAACTTGACTCGCTCTCGAACGCACATACAGCTGTTGCCGGAAGTCAGAGATTTGAGTTTAGAATTTTAAAAATAGAAATATTTCTGTTATAAAAACCCACGGATCCACTTCAGAAGACATGTGTTAACCCCCTGGAGGCGCATGGGTTAGTTTTACAACAGATATATGCACTTTTTGAAGCTTCAAAATAACAGCCACTATCCACCACCATTATAAAGCTTGAAAGAGCCAGGAAAAATTTTAAAACAACTCTGACTGTATTCATCTGGAAGAAGAAAGTCATATACACCTAGGATGTATTGAAAGTCAGTAAATCATGGGGAAATTCATTTTTGGGCAAACTATTCCTTTAAATCTAACCAATTAATTCATTCAATCAGAATACAACAGACTGTTACCAATAAAATGTTATTGTTGATTGGTTAATGCTCAATACTGCAAAAAGTGTAAAAACATTTAAAATTTCACTTTATTAGTGACAGATGTAACAGATTTAGTTTAATTGTGCATGGGGCATTTTGCTGGCATTTTTGCTCAAATAAACAAAATAACACACACAGAGTCTAGTTTTGAACAAAAAGCCTTTTGTCAAATGTCTGTATATTACTAAAATGAAACTAGGACATTTGAACTGTGTGGGTTTGCATACGAGAACCATGTGCACAGCTGTCTGATGGAGCGTACCTGGTGAAACTTGAACTTGAAGCCCAGCATGTGGCAGAGGGTCTGGTGCTCGCACATGTAGGACTTGATAAGCGGGATGAAGAACTCATCGTGTTCAGAGCGACACTCGTACACTTCTAGGATGATGTCCAGCACACGATTTGGGTCCAGATTGAAACATCCTGAGGACAGAACATGGACGGCATCAGCTCATGATCTCAGTGACAGTCACCACACATGACAGCTGTAATTATCACAGCTGGATTGAACTCACTCAAGTGATCATAAAGTTTTGTTTGTGGACCACTGCATCAGTCATTATCAGGGCTCAATAGAGACGGCCCAGTGACCCGGGGCAAGTCTGAGTTTCATGTGTCATCTGCCCCACTGCTCTGCAAAATTGACACCATGTACAGTTGAAGTCAAATATTAACACACAGAACCAATATGTAAATTATTTTACCAAAATAAGAGGGATCATACAAAACGCATGCTATTTTTTTTTAATTTAGCACTGACCTAAATAAAATATTTTACATTGAAGTAGTATCTATAGTGAGCAAGAGAAAAGTTCAATTAATAAAAACCCAGTTCAAAAGTTTACATGCGCGCAATTCTTAATACTGTGCTGTTCCCTGAATGATCCACAGCTGTTTTTTGTTTAGTGATAATTGTTCATGAGTCCCTTGTTTGTCCTGAACAGTTAAACTGCCTGCTGTTCTTCAGAAAAATCCGACAAATTCTGTGTTTTTTTTTCAGCATTTTTGTGTATTTGAACCCTTTGCAACAATGACTATGATTTGGAGATCCATCTTTTCACACTGAGGACAACTGAGGGACTCATATGCAGCTATTACAGAAGGTTCAAATGAAGATCATCTCACTGATGCTCCAGAAGGTAAAACGATGCATTAAGAGCCGGGGGTGAAAACTTTTGAACAGAATGAATATGTATACATTCTTCTTATTTTGCCTAAATATCACATCATATATACTTCATCTGCTAAATATCATACTGCATCTGCTGAAACTGATATAAATCCAAAACTCAATGTTTTTTGACAGATATATCAGTTTAGAATAACTACTCTTCATTAACTTACTTATGGCACACCGCTTCATTTTAAATAAAAGAGAAAACTGAAAAAACATCTAAATAAAATCCATCTAAAAAAGCAACTTATTTACTAAAATAAAAAAATAAATAAAAAAAAATTAATAGTTAACACTACATAGAGCAACACAAAAGGACTTATAGAAGACGAAGACTAAGACTAAGACTAAGGAAGTCAATGGTCACCAGCAGCTGTTTGGTTTCTAATATTCTTCAAATTATCTTCTTTTGTGTTCAATAGAACTTTTAAACTCGTACACGTTTGAAACAACGGTAAATAAATGACAGAACTTTCATTTTTGGGTGAACTGTCCCTTTAATTTAGAATATTATGTATATTCATGAAGCTATACATTTTATTATTAGTAATATATTAAAATTATTTGAAGTCATCCTGCAGCCTCCTTAAAAGTTTGCTAAAGAGCCTTCTGGTTGCGAAGCACTGGTCTAGAGAAGAAATTCAAGCTCATCTACTGTTACCAATCATCATCATCATCATCATAATAATCATC